>VSDK01000369.1:0-33699 GCA_009767595.1 Symbiodinium kawagutii
AGACACAGAAGGTCTTTGGGAACAGCTTCACTGAAGAAACTGTGCAGTGAGCCATCACTGTTGACAAAGAGGCCGCCAATTCCTGAGTATCCCCCCAGGTTCAAAAGAGGCATCCACGTATATGTGTACGTGGTCTGACAAACCACGAGAAACTTCTCTGGGGTGGTTCAGCGTCAGAGCCTCTATCAACTTGCGCATGGCCGCCTTGGTGCGTTCTGTCAACACTTTGCGCCCTGAGGCTACATGGTTGTTCAACTCTTTCAGATACTTTCTGAAAGATCTTCCAAACAGCTGACTGCTTGCAAACTGAAGACGGCCCCTCGGCTTCTCACCATCTTTCCGAGATAATCTGTTCTCCTGGATGATGTGATTCAACTCTTCGACGAGTTCTTCCACTCGTTCAGGAGTGTTGGCAACTTTGACTATGCCAAACTTTGCGTTGCCCAGGTCCAGACGAACCCCAAGAACTTTGCAAACAGAATCGAATGGAAGGAGCTTGTCTTCTGAGAATTTCCATCCAAGAAATGAAAACATAGCTGAGACGCAAAGGTCTGTGTGTTTGGATGATGCCTTCTCACATAAGCTAAGGAAGTCATCGAAGTGAGCAGACCGCGCTAACTTCAACTTGGAATTTCCTACAGCCCACAAAGCCAAGGACACCCTCAGAAAGGCCGTGACAGAAGCTATTGATCCAAAAGGCGAAACCTTCTGGCGAAACACTTCAGCTTTCTGGGAGTCAGGGCAATACACTGCAAGGAAGGCATCTCTGTGGTATGCTTCGTCTGACAGAGGGATCTGTTTGTAAGCATCTGAGAGGTCCCAACACTTGGCTACCAGTTCGGCCCTTCCGTTCAATGACGAGCTGGCCCTCAGCCAATATGCCATGATGGACGCTATGTGGTCGATGGTATGTATGGTGACTCCTTCCGTTTGAATAACCGATTGGTTCACCATGTTGGCCTTGTAATCATCTATTGGCCGAATCTAGTTCTTCTGCCTCACAGGAAAACGTTTGGTGAGCAAAAAGTCTGGGGGCATGGCTTCAGGTTCCAAAAGTCCTTCAAGGAAGCCTTTGCCAACTTCTTTAAGCTTGGCTTCCCAGAGACCACGGTCCAAATCCTCTTCTCCAGAGCTGCTGACAGTCTTGAGGATACTGTCTCTGCTGACCTTGGCATAAGTCCTAAGGTTGTCGCAAGAAACTTTGGCCGGGCGAAGATGGCGATCAAAAACTCCAGACTTTGGCAATTCACCAGTAAGATCAAAGCCTCTGGTCAAGTCTTGAATGAGGCCAACATCTTGGTGACCAGATTCCAAGATTAGCTTTTCAAAGAGCGCTAGCTTCTAATCTTTCAACACTGCGCTTTTTCTTTGACTCATCGACGATCTCAGCAACTCTTCTCTGTCTTTGAGATCCGCGATAAGTGTTGCCCATCTTCTGAGCTCTGCAGTTCTTTCTTTGGCAATGGATTCGTGGAATTGCGACAAAGTCTCGTCAACCACCTTCCTAATGCAAGATGGAAAAACTGCTTGCACTTCTGTGGGATGGCCAACTATCAAAGCTTCCTGGACAAACTCCTTGGGACACCTGTGAATCACTCGCAATGTACCCCCGGAAAGGAGTGCTCAACTGGCGACTATGAGGTGGCAAAGGTTCGGAGGCAGGTTGTTGGATGACCTTGATAAATTCTGGCACCATCGGCAAACCTCGACGAGTTGTATGTCCGTACTGGCTCTGCAAGGTTCCCATGGTGCTTAAGCACAAAACTTACAAACGTCGAGCAATTATCAGCCTAAACAGCGATTAGTGGCGAAAAACAAAAAGTGCACAATGGACTCTTGAGCTCTTGAACCCTTGGAACTCCTTTTTCAACTCGCGGCTTCTTCGCGCTGCTTTTGCAACGCAGAGGCTAAAGATTCTTCGTCCCTCACCAGCTAGGCGATATCGCACCGCTTGCATTTACGTAGCTCCAAAAACGTGACACTATCAACTTCCCTATACTCTGGCTCCCACTGGGACGGCTGAACCACCAGATCTACTGCGGAGGCAGCTTCTTCCTGCTCTGGATGAACTTTCATCGATTCAGATGACTCTGAAGGAGAGCCTGAGGGGTTGCTCTCGCTGGCGTTTTCTTCTTGGGTTGGGTCTGCCGTCTTTTGTTCTGTTTTTGGAAAATCAACTAGTTGATTTCTTGGGTCGGATGATTCTGGTTGACTCAAGAGCCCTGACCTGGCGCTGTCAGGTTTGAACGCACCAATGCGAATCTGCTGCAATACTCCTTCGTATTCCCTCAAAAGTTGAGCTAGTACATCATGAGCATACGTGTCAGCAGGTTGGTGTCCACTCGCATGGTGACCAAGAAGCAAGCGTGTTTCGGGCTGAAGCCCAAATTTCCCGCACCAGCTCAAAGCAGTTCCTCTCAATGTATGTATGGTTGTTGGTTCACACCCTTCTCTTTTTCTGCGCAAGAGGGAGACCAACCATAACCCAGCTTCCTCCGCCGTAACACTTCTAGACATCCACTTGCCATCTTGTGTTGGAGCTGGAAGGAGTGACTGGTGGTGTGAATCACTAAGTTGGAGCTTGGCAGCTTGGTACACCTTGATCATGTTGAGACCCCAAGGCGCGCGACCGGTTCCCCATATGGGGGCTATCAATGGCATTGCAAGGCCTCTCTTTGCAACATCTTTCGCCGTCTTGTGAGAACGGGTCTTAACTTCAATGTATCCAGAGAGTTTGCCATGATCTTCCACTACATCTTGATTGTACTGATAAACTTTTCTCACATCACTCTAACGACTTCTGCTATATGCAAACAAAAGAGGAAACTGGCAGCTGCAACTCTGTTATGTATGGATTCACGTTCGTCTTCTAAAATGGACTCAAGTGCATTCACTTCTGAGACTAACAGCACACGAGCCTGTTTGCGTTCGGCCTTGTCAACTTCTCTGAGCTCAACACGTCTCTGGCATTGCTTAGGCACGTTCAATGTGGGTCCAATGTTTCCTCTGATCACATCCATTCCCAAAAAATGCGATGGCAGAAATTCAAAGCTTCTAAAAAGCCTCTCAATTGACGCTGGGACTTTCTTGGATTCTAAATACGAGAAGTGTTCAAAGACAACGATTTGCTCCATTGGGAAAGGATTCAATGAGAAGTGCTCGGACTTGAACCAGTTTACAAAGTTTAGGATGGCACTACCACGTTTCAAGATTGTTCCAGCACTACGGTTTCCAAAAAAGCGATGCAGGTCCAGAATCTTTCCACTGGCCACCAATCCTTCGCGGTCACAGCCGAAGGGCACTGCTCCCGTCCCAGTCCGGAAGATCATATACCATTTTTATCAAGCCCTAGAAAATCTCTCCTCGTCAATGACAGCGTTCGGTTTGTCCTTACCAAAGTTGATCATCTTTTGACAGCTACCTCTGACAGGCTTGGTTATGCGTGCTCTCTTAGATCACCATAATCCGAGGTGGTCAACGGTCGTGAGGGTCCTTGGACGGGCGTCGGCAGTTCCGGTCCCTGAGGCTCCTCTGAGAAAACAGCTTTCATGGGCCCCACTTCCCACCGGAAGTGCCCACCAACTGAAGGCACGGCTGAAAGGCAGGCATCATTTATGACACTGAAAAGATCGGCTTTTTCGTTGCTGCTAAGTGGACGATTGGCGCTACCTACTCCTGGGTATTCCCAAAACTGTGTTCTAACAATTCATCAAAAGCTTTCTGCTGCACAGCATCCTCAGATTCCAAGTCATCCTGAGGATCTTATCTTCAGGCTCCATATCGGAGACAAAGCGAATTGAAAGCAAATAGAAAGTGCAACATGCAAGGTTCTGGGGTATAACACGGACTAAAGGGAAAGGTCTAATGATTGTGTGGGTGTGTGCTCAACTGAGATTCGAAAGTTCTAGATTACTTGTCAATGAATGACAATTCTGAACTCAACAGAAGTGTCACTTGACTCAATCAGAAAATCCGAACTCCTGCGAGCCTCACTGCAGACGCACTTGCATCTATTGATACACATGTATCGAAGAGGTACTTGACATGGTACACTTGTACCGTTGGCACTTGCCAATTTAGTAGCTCACTTGAGCTTTACAGGTATTGCTTTGGACAATCGTCCACTCAAGCCCACTTGAGCTTCCTTGACGTGAACACTTGTCCACTCACACAACTAATGAACTATGACATCTTGACTGAAATACGTCCACAACTGGAAAATCCAAACATGTCACCTGACGCCTCATGAAAAGATTGCACATCACTGCAATGCAACTGCGACATGTATGAATGATAAGCCACTTGGCTTGGTGACCAAACATGTCACCTGACGCCTCATGAACAGATTGCACATCACTGCAATGCAACTGAGACATGTATGAATGATGAGCCACTTGTCTTGGTGATGCATGAAGAGCACTTGCCCTTTTTCCAACATCACTGAAGGACACTTGCCCTTGTGAAAAACAGATTGGCTCGCGAACTGCCCCTAGACCAAAGGAGCCAAGCCTTGAGATGAAACGCAGAAAATCACCTTTCAGGGCGGCACTCAGTCATCTAACGCTTGCCAGCGGCTTCTTTAGGCCATAGGACCTGGAGTGTAGCTGCAACACGACGACATGCCCTGTCAATCCTCCAAAAGTGTGGGCAAGGCATTGCAGATCATCGCATGAGCAGCTGGTACTAGATCTTCAAATTGGATGCGGAGCCATCTGATAGTCCTGTCATCGATGGAAGAGTCGATGGCGCATTCATAATTGGTGTTGATGCACGCTAAGACTCTGAACACCTCGTTCTGCAATGCCTCATTCTGAGCTGGGAGCCAGTTGCAGACATCTCTGCAGAAGGAAGTGATCTCCGTCACCCACGGCAAGTTTTGGGCCTGGTAGCTCTGGATGTCCGACTCTGTCAATCGCGACTCGGTGACATAGCTGTGGTCTTTCACCAGAATCGCTCCCTGCAAATTCATGAGCTCGGTGAGGACATGGGAGACGTAAGCACGGAAAAGAGGTCTCTGTGGGACGCCCATGTATGTCACCATGTCGATGACGTGCAAGATGCACGTCAAGGCTACGTGTAATTGACCGATCTCCGTGGGCATACAATCATGACTAAGGGCGCCAGGCTCGGAGTCCAACCACAGCCGCAGTGTCTCTGCTGTCATCGCCCCAACGTGCGACATGGCACCAAGGCGGAGCTACCAAGATTGTAGACGAAAAGAAAAATGTCACTTGACATGAACATGCAGAACATCACTCGATGTGCATATGCATGTTGATGGCTCTGGTCACTTGACCCTGTGAGCCACACTGCAGGCGTATGAACTCAACATGACACTGCAAGTGTGACTCAAAACTTAAGTGAGGCAGCAAAGAACTAAAGAACTTTACTTAAAGTTCAAATTGTTCAGCTGCAAGTCGCAACTGACTGCAGACAACTGCACTGACTCAAAGCAAGTCTGTTTGAAGTTACAACTTGACTAGTTCACTGCGCGCACTTCAAGAGTTAAAACTATTTCATCTGTTTTGTCTTATGTATAAAAGTTCATCATGCGTTGCATGAGGTGCGTCTTCATGGTACCCTTGGTTGTTGTGAAAATACCGTGACAAACATCCATCAATTCAATGACGTGGCGCTCTTGAGCACGTCTGCTGAAATCTGGCTGGCAACCGGAAAAACGGGAAAAACCCAACGAAAACTACAGCATTTAAGTGATTGTTTTTGCCTTTGCACGAACGCACGTCCCACATCTCGCAGACCAGCGTGAAGTGTCAAAGGCCAAAAACACGGCGGCTATCGCTGCACAAATTTAAAGAAAAATTCAAGGTTGTTTCATGGTTTTTTGATAGTTGATAACGGCTGGTTGTGGGGGGCCGATAGCCAGTTGTAACCACCTATAGCCAGCTATAGCCAGCTATAACGAAATCAAGCCATGAACCATAAAGCACTCACCGCTTGCGAAAACAACCACGAGAAATAGCATCTCTTTTGCCGCACATCTGCGGTCCGATCGTAACTTTGGTTGCTTTATTCTCTTTGACAAAACGGCACACAGCTCGCTCAATGCAAAGCAGCCTTTCTTTTTCTTTTGAGAATTGGGGTCAATCTTTGGCCGCGCTGTCACGGCTAAGGGTGAGGCACCTAGATTGTGAGACAAGCTCGATAAAATATCGAAAAAAATCACAGGACCCATGAGTAACTGAACAATGTTTCACAAATATGTGAAGGAAAAACGTCACTTGACGTTTTGATCATGGGTAGGCCTCGAACTGAAAAGTCTCAAACAAAGCCAAAAGACCAAACCTCTCAAATTGCATGGATGACAAAGGAGTTGGGGGAAACCCAGCGGTAGAAACCCCAAAAGGACGCCAATCACGCGATTGGTGACACTTGTCTGCGGACACTTGTCCAGATAGATTTCCCAAGATCATTCGATCAAGGGCGGGAGAGGTAGGGACGAAAACAAAACATGTCACTTGACATGCAACATGCATTCCCATCATTATGCGCATGTTGGCTCTTGATCACTTGATCCTTGAGCCGCACTGCAGGGCGATGGAAATCACATCAAGCTGACTGCTGCAGCGCAAAGGATTCAAGTGAAAACATCCGAGCTACTTAGCTGTTCACTGTGCGCACTTCAACAATTATTTTTTTCATCTGTTTTGTCTTGCGAATAAAACTTCATCACGCAGGCATGAGTTACGTCTTATTCTCTTTCACAAAACGGCACACAGTTCACTCAATGCAGAGCAGCGCTTCTTTTTCTTTTGAGAATCGGGGTCAATCTTTGGCCGCGCTGTCACCCCCTGTATTCTGGGCCGCCTTGACCCAAATGCCCATAACGTCGACTCTCAACCTGGCTGCGCAGCCTAGGAGCACTGAACACTCTACCCTGGACAGTTCGTCAACTGGATTTGACTGGCCAGGCACTCGCTCTAACCATATTTAGCACCGAACCTGCTCTTCAATGAAATAGAAGGCTTCCATCAAGCAACTCACAAGATGGTTCTGAGAATAACCTCTGATGAGGTTTTTCCTGACAAGTTCGTTGTCAGTGAAGAAGACAATTGGTTTCGACTTCAAAATATCTTGACAAACAGTGGCAGCCACCAGGATGGCAATTATTTCCAGCTCTAGCATGATAGTCTCGCTGAAGAATCTGATCCAAGTCCCATCACTACTGATGCAAAGACCTCCAATTCCTCAATAACTTCCAGGTTCAAAGATAAACCTCTTGAGATCTCTCTGGGTTTCTTTTTTTGACAAAGCGTCAGTCAAGGCTGACAACTTTGTCTCATTACAATTTTCTCCCAGAAGATACATGTTGTTTAATTCTTTCAATTGCCTTCTCAAAAACCTTCCAAACAGTTGACTGCTGGCAAACTGAAGGCGTCCTCTCAACCTTTCTCCGTCTTTCTGGAGAGTTTGCCCGAGACCAGGAGGTGACCGATCTCGTCGACGAACTCTTCCACTCTTTCTCTAACGTTGGTCATTTTTGACAATGCCAAACTTGGCATTGCAAGGTCTGGGTCAACACCAAGAATTTTGCATGATCGCAGCCTCCAACCGGTAAGGCGGGCCCTTTGATCCGTAATTCGGTCTCACTCTGCGCTGGTGCCAAAGTCTCTGTTTGCGGTTCTTCCTGAGCGACTTTTTACTTAACATCAGCCACCACTTTGGTCTGCGCTGCGAAAATCCGTCGATTTAATAATAATAGCTTAATGCCTCAGGACTCCAGGTGGACACGCAACAAAGCCAACCTTGCCAGCGCGTCGGCGTCATGTCTCACAATCAAATCAACTTTCCCATTGGACAAGTTGACCTCTATAGCCCTGGCCTTGGAAGCAACTTTTCCCAGTAGAGGACCAGGTGGTCCGTTGCCTGTACGCCCTCCGGCGCAGTCGCCAGTTGTGTGACCCATGAATGGACTTTCTGGAGTTGGGGGCCTTACATCAAATGCTGCAGCCGGACCTACTACAATCCTCCAGGTCCGCAATTCAATGAGACTCCATCCATCAAACCCACTTCCATACATGTCAAAGAATGCATCACTCTTCTTTGATTCGCAGTTGCAGCCCTACCAGGGTGTTAGAACGTCAGACTGACTCACATCCGGGTCAATGGGCCCTAAGGGCTACGCGCAACTCAAAAACACGGGCAGCCTAGACCGCATCCATCAAAATGTCCCTTGAAGTTTCCATCTCCGCGCTCGGCAAACAGCATTCAGAAAGCTCGGACCTTCTCTACGTCGTATTTGCCCATAGAGTTGGAGGAATCATAAAAAAGCTGATGTCTGAGCAGGTCGTGGCAGGTTGTGACACAGCAATAGGCAAGTGTCCAGACACAATTATCAACGCAAGTCAGTTTTCAATTCAAGTGGGCTTTAATGGACAAGCGTCTTTTTTTCCGGGTAGCGCCTATTGCACACAGAATGCAGGTCACTAGTTATCCAGAAAGGCTAAAGAAGAAATCGCCTGATCTTCAATTAAAGTTAGATGACCGTATTGGGCAAAAGAACAACAACCAGCCAACCAAACCAGAAACAAACAACCACACCAGCAAACCAAACCACCCCCCAACCAAAGACAAAACGAGCCCCAACATCAAGAGGTCATCTAACCATCCAAACTACACATATGCACGAGGTGAAACAGGAGCCACTCCGCACTCACTCATCTCAAAAGGCGGTCAGCTAGGCATCGTCATCTCCTCCCATCATAACTTCTGTCAATTTGCGAGACGGATCGATCTTGAATTGCCATGTAACCACCCAAGAGTCAAGCCAGCAGTAAATACCGTGGACGTTGCAACTTCGTACAAAGAAAGACGGCACCCTTGTCTGGCTGGCAAAGTAAATGCGAAGATGTGAAAAGCTGTAACCAATCCGCAGTAAAACGGAAGTGAAAGGGGCCCCCCCGAACTGAGCGAATCAAACCTCAAGGGCACAGCACCAAAGCGCACGCCCGTATACTTCGTGTATCGTCGGCCAAGCTCGCCACTTGCGAAGACCACCACTGGCAAAACCAAGCCAAAGTGTAGTTTCATTGAAAGAACCTGCAGATGGCTGTTAAGTCCAGCGCAAAAGGCAGTCGTCTCCAGTTGTGGGTCATAGTTCCTGTACGCAGTACCGTCAAGCAAACTGCCGCAAAAACGACAAGCAAAGGCCGGGGCCAAGGCTAGTCGTTTCAGTAGCAGCTGGCTTGTCAAGGAACCGCACCTCGAAAATGCATCTGTGATTCCAAAGACGCCTCACCACAGGGGCATGGCCGCGCTCAAGCGTCCCCCGCTTCAACGCCAGATTCACAGCCAAATCCAAGGACCTCGCTGTACCAGGGCAGCAAGACTTCATAGACGAGCCAATCCAGCTCATCTTTGCCACTAGCGCATTGTTATCAATCAGTGTCAAAGCTCTTCTTAGGCAGAGAGCCTCAGGCAACTCCCTGTCCGTCAGGGTGACATTCCCCATCGGCCACACTCATCTACCTGTCCAAGCAACCCATTCATAAGGAAACAAGGAGCGCGACAAATACCTCTGTAGGCAAATATCTCTCGACGGTTGACGGAGCAACAGAGCGACGACCAGCTTTACCACCGGCCAGTACCACTCATCCCCAGTCTCTTTCAGAAGTTTCACCTCTTCCCGACAGCAACACCAAGGTGTGTTCAGCCAGCTCAAAGTAGCAACCACCAGCGAGTCAACGACTCATCCAGTTAAGGCCCAGAAAATACAGAAAAGTGCTTTCATCCAGTACTGCAATCAGTGTATATGAAACCATGGCATCGGCCGCGCGCGCAGGAATACTCCTGTGAGCAAACCTGCATCCCACCCCGCCCCGGGATAGCCATTTAGGCTAGGTAAAATGGCTGCGGGACGCCCTAAGGCAGATCAGGGCAAACTCGACCTGGCACTGCTGGAGGCAGCCGACGAACGTCCACTGGCCTGAGGACGCCGTGCTTGCCAGGTCCATGGGAGATACTCTTGCTTGGCCATGTAGCGATTATCTCGCAAGGCACCGATCCTTCGCCATGAGTCATGGATTACATTCCAGCTCTTCTGAGTGACAGTTGGAAACCAATTGTGATGAAAGAGACGGTTATTCTTTCCTTGGGGTGTCCACATTGGTGTGTCAAAGGCAGCAAGAGTCTGCACGGGGTCAGCAAACAAGCCATCCGACGCAAACAACCTCACGAGGTTAGTTTCGATGGCATCTTCAGACTTCAGGCCATCAAACAGATAGTCACCATATCTTGCCAAGATTTCCATAGGAGTGTCAGTCCCTTGTGCGGCTCCAATGGACATCAGCTTTCCAGGGGTTACGGACATCAAATCCCAATTGCTCGGCACATAATTCTCAATGCGGTCCTGATCAAGGGGAGTTTCACTTGCATTCCCTTCTGGGTCAAGATTTGGCACTCTCACTTCGATATGTAGAGTCGTGGGGTTCAATCGACATGCGAGAAGCTCCATGTTCTTGCTGGCCAACAGACCCGTGCCCACTAGTTTGCGTATCAAGGGAAATCGAATGCCTCCACCAACCTGCTGCTTGATGGCAGGGACTTCGGCTTTTCCTTGCTCTATGAACAACAAACTGCACGGGTCGGTTTCATTGTCATACTTCTTCACGACAAGGCCTTTCCGGGAGAACACAGTATCCTGCCACGACCCCAAGAATTTGTGTTTCTTCGCATTAGAAAGTACAAGGTCCAGGAACGCAGTTGGGAAGTAGGTTTTTGTGTTTCGGAACGGCAAATTGCCCTTGGCGATGACCGATTCCACATCATGCAACATGACAAACGATAGCATAGTAGAAGCGTCTCTGCGCTGAGGAGCGATGACCATGCCCTTTGGCGTTTGCCTGAGCGCTTGGACTGCCCCTGCAAGTTCCATGATTAGACTTTATACCAGAACAGACGGTCTTCAAACAGCTCCCACTCTTTGAACTGCCGCACGAAGCCAATGAGGCGTACTCCTTTGAATAGAGAAGCAATTAGCTCGGCTACCGGAAGAAGGCCCTCACTAAGTCCAGCAATGACATCTTCTTTCTGCAGGACAGCTCTAGGGTCGTTGAGTCGCCTTTCCAGAGTGCACCTGACCATAGTCTGTTTATACAAAGTCAAAGTAGAGGCACTGGGGATTTTCAGTACCATGCGAGCCATGGGCCATTCCGGAGGCAACGAACTGAGGGATGCAGGGGGCGGAATGGCCCGTGCCGCTGTTTCATTATATTCCTTTTGCTGCAAAGAGACCTCCACGAAGCTAGCGAAATTACGAGCAGCTTCCAACCACCTTTGCATCTCTGTGTCATCTGCGGTATCCGAAGATGGGTAACCGACCTCCGTGTCTGCTTCCATGATCGTAGGAGGAAGTTCCCGGATTTGAGTCAGTTTGACCTTTCGTGCTTTGGGCTTCCTTGTGCGTTTTCTCTTTTTATTGCTGGATTCTTCTGTTTCTTCTGTTTCCGTCCCGCTAGATGAGAGCGACACATCAGAGGCCTGCGCCGTGGACGAGACACTGTATGTAGAAACAACTACATCAGGGTCAATGGGTCGCATCTGACGTCCGCTGAAACCCGGCGCGACAGATCGGAGGCAGTTATCACTAAGCCCAACCGGCGATGGATTTCGGCCTCCCAAAATATCCCTTTCCGTTGCAGCCTTTGGTTCTAAAGCCCATGAATCATAGAAGTGTCCTCGGTGCAGGGGCCACATAACATGAGTAGCGTTTAGCGGGTAATACACTTTCTGCGGCAGAGTTCTATCAACATGCAACAGAGAGCAGCCAGCACCTTGAGGTTTAGGCCGCACCTCCCACAAAGCACATCTCTGATTATCAAGCCCGTACCCCCACAAGAGACCCATGAAATGCCTTCCCGGGAAACACCAATGCTCCCGAATGAAGGGCTGATAATTGCGAGCCTCCACCAACATCAAGCGCAGCCTAAGGACATGGCGACCATGTGGCGAGTTGCATGCCCACCTTAATGCCAATGGGAGCGGATCCTCACAAATACGGTCTCCAGAGAGTCTATTGTGCATCGCCGTATCAGTGACTATACTACGATCGAAATGCTCTTCGCTATGCTGGACTCCAAGCGAGTCAATATCAATTCTTCCTACTCCAGCTTGCAACACCGCAATGACTTGGGCCATCCCTATCAATCCTCTCATGTCAACTGGAGACAGAATGACAGTTGTGCCAATGGCACCGGACAGGCCAACATTAGCACGGGCATATGCTTCAATGTTCTGAGGTCCGCTGTACCGATCATTACCCGACAGAAAGGAAACCCCGGATTGGATCAAGAAGGATCTGTAGCACGTTGCCCCAGCCAGCTTGACCGTGTTCTCTACCTTAAGTGGAACATGTGTGAGGTATCGACACGACGAAGAGGAAGACCCCTGTAGGCCAACCCCTCGTGACTTGCCATGAGTCGTCTTGCCCTTATTGGAACCCTTAGCCCCATCATCCCTTTCTTCTTCCGGCACGAAGGCCGGATTGGGTGTCTGGTCAGGTAGCTGGGGCCGCACGTTAGATGCATTGCTTAGCACACTCTGATGATTAGTGTTGGTCATCAACAATTGCCCCGGGGTGTGTCCAGGTTCATTTGCAGCATAAGAAGGCACAAAGCTCATCAGCGTATGTGCACATGAGTAAGCAGCTGTCACCGCCGTGGCAGACTCCCTTGGGCGTTGCCCTCCAGGCATGGCTTTCTCAGCAGAAGTTCGTCGCCTCCTTTTGTCAGCATCATACCAGTAGACGTAGCGGAAACCATGTGGTTCGTTTCTGCCTGTACCGAACACCCGTACTGACGCCAACAAGGTCTTGTGATAGAAGGCGCCAACTAAGCATTCGTAGACAGTGCTAGTAACTCTGGAAGTAGTAAGGAACATAATGGACCACGCATGGGGCCCTTCACCAACTCCAGCTGCCGCCGAGGCTGAGCACGCAACAGCAAGAGTAAGGGGGGAATGTGGCATGGCAATCACAGCGCACCCAACGCGAGCAATAGTCCAATTGGGGAGTCCAACTTCAGGGAAACAGCAGCAGGCTGCTCATGTATCCATGAAGCAATAGCTTGCTCATGCACAAGGGAAGGAACCTCACCAAATCTACATGAATCGAAAACGGAGTTCTTGGAAATTTCCTCAACATGCTGCAGTAAATCGTATCCTTCACAATGATTAACGAGATGGCTGATGGCAATGCTAAAGGTAGCCGGGGTGAAGGTGCTGCTGGGCGCCTTGAGTGGAATTGGGAGCTTCATAAGTTCAGAACTCTCGATTACGAGCGTCTACGCCTCCAGGGGCTTGGTGTCCATCTCCTACCAGTACGTATAGGCACGGCACTTCTGGTGCAGCAGCAGCCACTGCACTCTTGAACTCCACAGCTTGCTGTGCCTCCTCATGAATCATAAGGCAGCTATTGGCAAGATGCATACCAAACTCACTAGGAAAGCCCTCAAGGTGCTCGTGAATAGCGCCAGTAGTGGCAATTAACACCCTACCATTACTGAGCCTCGATCCAGCTTCTCTTGTCTTAACTTCAATGCCAGTACAAGCACCACCCAGCTCTTCGAGTTCTTTCTGTGAACACGTGCGAACGAACTTCTCCTTTACTGACTGCGGAAGATGAAGTCGAACTATCATGGCCGCAATAGCTTGTCCTGCAGGGTTCTCCCTGCTTGCAACTGTGAACTTCGCACTGTCAGGTGTAGTGAAGACTAACCACGCGAGGAGGAAAACCACAGAGGTGGTCTTGCCTGCACCAAAGAGGCCTTCAACAAGCAGGGTACCTCGCCCCGTCAAGAGGCTTACCAATAGACTTACGACTAATACAATAAGGTGACCACTGTCCCTGTCCGCCTCGTCCATGATCTGGGCGCAGAAGGCCTGATGCTGCTCCAACTCTCTTGGAGGTGTTCTCATGACGAGCATGTTGAGAAGGAGTCGGAGGCTTTCCAGCAATTCACCATGCTTGTGGTTCACGTCTGGGGACGTAGATACCTGCGAGGGAATGCCAAGGACCACCGGCTTGTGCTGCGGGGCCAATTTTGCGACCTTCATCAATTGTGAGCCACTGACAGTTGATCCTAGTCGAAACATATCCTGAAGCCTGTATGAGGCAGGGCATTCACGCAGTTCCAACTGCTTGAGCTCGTCAGGCAATCCGATATGCGCATCCTGGAGGAATTCCTCCAGGTTGGACCTCTTGATCAGCCCTTCTGCTCCAGGCAAATCTGTAAGGGTGGCTCTTCGCAGTTTGGCGCGTTTCCACTCGTCATACGAGCCAGAGGGTCGATCAATGTCTGTCAGAATTCCTGCAAAAGCAAAACTGGCAGAGTTGGACCTAGGCGAGCACAATAGCTCTGTAGGCAAAGTGCCCCCTGCTTCTCTCATAGTGACATCTCTACTAGCGTCAGGGGACTCAGTTTTCCTCTGCACATGGAAGATGCACACGTCTCCCCAATCAACGCCTACATCGATTTGACGGCAGTCATAGTCATACCACTCCTCGTAGCTAACTACGTTACTATCCTCACATTCCAAGGGCACCCACAGCCCCAGAGGGGCAGATGGGCTGTGGTTTTGGATCTGAAACTCATGAAGACCAAAATGCCCCTTCGCAACAGGCTTGATACTGACCTTTGGGCAGAAGCTCGCGGCGCTTCTCTTAGCATGCACCGCATCCCTATTATAGCGACTAGCGCCCACTTGTGGAATGAATGCATGCAGCAGGACAATGAGTTCCCGCAAAGGCAGCGGATCCAGTAAGGCTCGACCGATCTTTGTGAGCCATTCTTCTACCGGAGCCATAGTGGTGTCATTATCACGAGCTATTTTGATAGCAAAGTTATTTAGCAGCATCTGTTTGGCACTAGCCTCAGTGGTAGGGGCCTCTAAGTCAAGCTCCTTACAAACTTTGCAGAGGCTGGCCAACAGTTCTGTAACCGAAGAGCCAAGGTAGTCAATGACTGTAGTCAAGGGAAATCTCGTAGTGCTTCTTAGCCAGCACGTTAACCTTAAGGGAACCTGCAACTGCAGCTTGAGGGGCCGCGATTCTACCATGTCTGTCTGCAGTGTTGTTAAGGACCTTCTTCCTGGGCCAAGGCGGAGGTCAAGGAGGTGAGCGTACTGGCGCTGGTCAGGTCCTGCCCATGAGCTCTTGCCTTCAATAAATGAAATGCACAACTGACTACCTATAACGTCTGCCCACAAGTCGGGGGTCCATCGGCATAGTGCATCAAACTGCAAGTGAACAAGCGCGATGCGGTGAGCAGCCTCCCCAGAGTTCGTCTTAATTGCCGCAAGATTGCACAACCCAAGGAAGGTTTGAGGTGCCATTGCCACTGCCCCTAATACAACTTCAAGTTTATATATGGAAGACAAGGCATGCGCACACAGTGCCACGACTGCTCCAGTATAACTTCCCGCACTGAAACCTCGAATGCGCAGAGGGACCGGCAGGCAGGCGGGTACCGTAGAACACATCCCCAACATCCTCAGGAAGACACGCGGAGCCGCCGGGTGCAATTGCAACAATTTGAAGCAGACTGCAGTGACAAACTGTGGATGGGGAAGCTGACGATGCGCTGGTAGGCGTTTGGCATGTCTGGCCACCAGGAGCGACCGATGGATGACCACAGCAGCACTGACTCCTGTAATCTTTGCCCAGATAGAAGGAGCATAGTCACTGCCTGTAAGAAAAAGCTGGCCATGTTGTGAACTGCAATGGTGTTGCCACGACCTGTCAAGCAATCCTGAGCATACTTGTTTTCTGGCGCCAATGAGGGTCCATAGAGTTTGTAGCCCTTCCCAAGCCGGGGCGTCATCAGTGTAAGGTCAGGTGGCTCGGAGAGCCCAAGCGCTCCTCCACCCAGCCCTGGGCAATCAATCGTGACGCGATCCTGCGGCACCTTAAACTCTGTTTGGGTGTGTCCGACCAGGAGCTCATTAAGCTCCTGGCGACAAGGGACCAGCGGGTCTCTGAAAAAGGCAAGTTGCACAGGTGACTCAATGTGTGTCGCTTCCCAAAGGGGGGCAATCCCTGTCGGTCCTGATGCCGAAATGCACTGAACCTCGAGAGAAGAGGTGGAGCTAGAGTGGGCACTGCTGACTGACGTGACATGGGTTCATCAGGGGATGACTCAGCTTCCGTAAGCGAA
Source organism: Symbiodinium kawagutii (assembly GCA_009767595.1). NCBI lineage: Eukaryota > Dinophyceae > Suessiales > Symbiodiniaceae > Symbiodinium > Symbiodinium kawagutii. Next base: position 16,167 of record VSDK01000369.1, read on the forward strand.
TCAACTACCATATCTGGGGGCTGAACATCTGGTGGGACAACTTCATCAGGGAACTCAGTCTTACCTAGCAGTGGCAGTTTTGCCAGGGACCATGGTAACAAACGAGGCTCTCCGCTTGGTTCTGTAAACAGAGCATGGGGCGGCGGGCAGCGATAAGCCCACGCACACAACAAGATGTTACGATGGCCTTCTGGCAGCGAGAATGTCTGACTTTCTCCGAACCAGGTGACACCTGACATCGCTTCCCACCGAGACTGATGCCACATGGCCTGAAATTCCTCTACTCCCGATAAGGCCGCTACCACCGACTCCCACCCTTGTCCAGTGAGGAATTGAAGAGCTCCATGCGCAAGGGTCTTCGCCTTGCCATAACTGTGGTAGATCGCTGGCCGGATGGCGCGAGTTGAGACAGCATTGGATTGAAACAACCATTGGCCTGGCAGGGTGATAACAGAGCGCTTTCCTCCAATATTCGACAATACAGATAATACTCCTTGCTCAAAGGTGACTCTTGCCCAATCTATGTAGGCAGGATCTCTCCATCTGGCATGCGGGTGTAGGGTCTCATCGCTGGATTTTCGCGGCCATTGCTGACCTAGGGACCATCCCACTGGCAATGGCCAGCACAAGGTGCACAGAAACCTACCCAACAATGACCACACATGGCATATGTCCAACGAGGTTCTATATTTAACTCCAAGCAAGGGCGTATTAATCAAACCGCTCTTGAGCAAAGTGGTTGGATCTTCCTCAGGATTGCTTCTGGTCAAAAGGTCACGCTCGGATTGCAACCTAGCCTCGGCCAATTGAGCAGCAATACATGACAGGTCAGGGCCTGCCCGTCCTGGATCACTGAGTGAAATGACTAAGCCAGCATTGAGATCCATTGAATGCTCGCTAACCAACAGCATGCCAGGGGAAACAGCTTTCGAACTACTGGCCAAGGCAGAGGGGGTAGGGATGGCCACAGCCAGGTTAACAAGATCGCAAACTTCGAAAAGAGTCACTGGCACACAATCCGTGTCGATCAAGACAAGGTGGATCTGCGGGAAAAGGAACCTAGCCGTCTCAAGCACGAAGGTACCCGCCCAGATGTATGGGATGTTGACTAATCCAGAGGATGCGTCAAGATGGTACCACACAAGGTCAGTTTTTTCCCGCATTGGCCCAACCAATTTCCTTCTGGAACTCGACCATGGCCGAAAGGAGTGCCAATAATCCACTTGGTCTGGTTGCCGACTGTCAACGATGAGATAGACCGTATCGTTGTGAAGGAAGGTATCCTTCACAGCAAGGAGTCGCTGGACAATCATGACATAGTCTACATCCCCAGCAGTTGACGCTCCTATGTACCCCTTCGGGTCAGCATGTTCCTCTGCTGACTTTCTGAGTATGTCATTTTGTCGTACCTGGTAAGGTCGTCCCCCACTGTCAAGACCAAAGGGAGTGGTCAAAACCGAGCACTTCAGGTCCATCGCTCTCAGCTCAGCCAGAAAGTGGTCAGTCAACTCCTCCGGTGGCTGTTCATGCCACTTGGTGGAGCTGATCCAGGGGCCAGTCACCTCACCATTGCGATCCCCAAGCATTGCAGCGAGCGCGGAGATGGGAGAATACTCCTGTGAGCAAACTTCCGAAGGGTCCGCCAAGCCCAGAGGAATACTTCTGTAAGCAGACCTCTTTATCCCCCGGGAAGAGCCAAAGGGGCCGCCAGGAAACAAAGAGATATGACCAGGTCATGAAAAACAACCAGAGAGCCTCAAGACACATATATCACATCATTCATCTAGTACAGGCAAGATGAGAAGAATCAGAAACAAAAACCTCACCACAGTGCAAGGAATCACAGCAGGTGTCACCACACTCCATATTAAATTCCTCCATCCCAAACTGCCTTCCTTTTTTATAATTCTCTCAGCATCGTTGCCTCCTCGAGAATTAAAACAAACACTGGCTACAATGACTGAGCCGCCACATACCATTGTTTGCCCCAGTTGGGTCTTCAAGCTCTGAGAAATGCGAGCAGGACTGCAATAGGTGCACCACTCTACGGGTGCCCACAAATACCGCAGTATCAAGGCTTTCAATGTGTAACGCACAGGGACACAGCGAAAGTTTGCGGAAGGGGCCTACCCCCGTACGCTTCATGCGGTGGCAATGACTACGGTGAATCTTTTTTGCCGTTGCCACACCTGTAGAGCGTGCGCTCAGTTTTCCTTTCCCGGGTTGTAGTTTCCGTAGTGCCAGCCTGAGCAGAAGGATCAGTACTCGCTTGTGCTCGTCTGGCTGTTAGTCTTGAAGACGGGGGAACCGGTCTCTGTGGGTGCGAACTGACCAGCACTATTCCATTGTCCAGTTCCGTGGCACTGACCAAGGATTCTTCGTCCCTGGAACCTTGAGCTGGAGGGAAGTCATAGATACGGACGAAGGAGGGGTCGAGATGTCCGTGGGCTGCCAGGATGCGTACCGTGTCTGCGTGTAGATTGTTGGACTCCGCGAAAGATCTCAACTGGTCAATTGGGTCAGTTGTTGCTCGATCGGTGTTGCCATTCTCCCTCCAGGTACTGCCACGCGATGCACGCTGCATAGCTGGACACCTAAGGGCGGCAACACTCCTGCGAGCGAAGCCAAGATCAGAGATCGAGCCCAACCCTACGGCAAGATCACATTCCATGGTACATGCTCTTGGTCAACCTCCTGATGTGATCCATTGAGAGCAACGAAAAGAACTCAACAAGTGCAGTAGAAATGCAAAGCTCACCTCTAGACAATTCCTAACCTACAAGCAACAGCTCAATGTCTTTCAGTTTCTTTTTCCTCATCCACACTCCGGACAGGCGAGCGCTGGCGGCCCTATTCATACCTGACGCCTCAGGGTCAGGGACAGTTCAGCCACAGTCAATCACAGACCCCCTTGCACAATATTAAACTTGCTCAAGGCACAATAGCCCTCTTTTTCAGCGGCGACGAAGAAACATAGCCTGCTAGTCGGGCTACCTGTACTAGCCAACTCAGAGATCCTCCGGAGAAAAGGTCCATCTGCCTACTCATGGTGGGGATCAGGGCGATGTACCGACGGCCCCAAAACATTCGTGAGAAAAGTGCATGTGGAGTCAGCAACAATATTGAGAGACAGAAACGCACCAGGTGACCAATCATACGGAGAACTATCCAAGATATGCCCCGCATATCGCAAAATAGTAGGTGTGTACTCATAAGTCCAGAAGGGCGGATTACGGAGTCCTTCTTTGAGTCGGTTTGCATAGCAGCGTTGGGGAATAACTTTGGCTTGCCACTGTATGATCGGCCTCTCCGAATCCAGGCACCAGTACGATTGCTGAAAAAAAACAGGTACATGAGACTCCAGAAGGCAATAAGATACAATGACATGTATCGAGAGACCTCCAGAATCTCCACCCTGTGTTTGCTGTGGACTCATGACATAGACAACCGAGGCACGAGTATCATCAAAGGGCCACCGTTGCCTAGCCTGGAAAATCCAATTATTCTGCCGCAGCGCCTCCACAGAGACATCAAGCTCTGAGCTTCCAAGGGGCTCATTGAGAGGAGAGATTCCATGCAGCCACACACGAATGGGGCAGGAGGGGGCTGCACGGGAAGAAGCCACAAAGGTTTGGAGTGCAACATGTAAGTCTTCAGCATTAGCCAAATGAGGCGCTTGTCTGGCAATGTAGTCCGGGTACGGACCAACATAACTCTCACAAAGATGACCAGGTTCAAGGAATCGCAGTTCTTCTTCGTTCCTGCATCTCCTCCACATGCGACCAAACACCTTCGAGGCCCCTCAGGCGCACACTTGTCTAACCACCCCCCTGGCAACAGAAGCGACGATCGGGTGAGGGGAGATTGCAACCATTGTGCGATGGGCCTATTTGGGCCTCCCTCCGTGGGAACATCGACTTCATGAACCAGTCCCGGCACAAGTCCTGCCGGAAGTACTTCAGATGTGTCCGTGACCACCAATACCGCTAACGAAGGGCGAGGGAGTGGTTCCTGGGGCTGCGGCGCAATGACAAATACTCTGAGTGAGCACAGAATATCGCGAATAATCCTCCCACATTGCATAAATCATCTGTAGTATGGTATCTTTATCTCTCAGTCGAAGGGAGCGACAGCGTCTACCCAGGTCAACCAAACCGAGACCATACGTAACCACCAACACATGCTGATCTTAGTGTATACCTTCAGTGTGGAACGATTGGAATGCTTCCTCAAACAAGTCCCATTGAACAACTACAATGTCCGTCTCATCCATATCTTCATCCGTGAGAGAAGCAAGCGGGGCTCCATCCGGGAGGAAGCCAGGGAGCAAACTACCAGGAGCCATAAGCGATGATTCATCATGTGCGTCAGCGCAACCTGACCCTTCTGCATGATACACACAAACCGATGACATCCAAAAGCAAATGAGGAGGAGCGGTCTGTACCGCAACCAACTCTCGCCATACTTGTTGAGCTAGGCACGCGATTGTTCAAGTTAGGTGCTCTTCCAGCTGCTTGAGCCAACACGACACGCAACTCGTTGAAGTATCAAGGCTAGAAGCCAGAATGACTCACTTCACACGACCCAGGGCAGCTGAGGAGCAGGCTTCTCTCGGCTGGTTTTCTGCAGGATCTCAGTCAAGCTCATGCATCAAGTTCAGCTCAACCGTATACAGACAATGTCCCGGACACAGGCAGCTTTGTTTCCTGCGGTTCCATGTTTTTCCACACTCATCACCGCACAAGATACAGTGGCCATCACATCCTTCTCTAGACCCTTCCTCTGCTCGGCTCCTCAACCCTGCTCTGAACCTGCCCCACAACTAGCACCTCGCTCTATACATGTGGCACTTGTGACTTGGAGCCAAAATCTGCAGCTCAACACACTACAGAACCCAATGTACACTAAACTTCTTACCTGACAAACACTCTGGGCTGACATCCACACCACAGCATTTTTTCCGATCCAAAAAGGCACGGTACACTAACGCACCGGGTTACTTAGCCATCTTCCTCAAATTCTGCATCTGCCACGTCTTCTCCCCGAGTCGACGCCATAATTGCAGCTGTTGGAGAGACACCACCAGATCAACATGATCCTGCAGGACTGAGATCATGTTAGAGATCTGCATAAATTCTTGCGTGTTCATGGTCAAGTTGGTGCATTCCTGAACCAGCGCTTTGCAGTGTAAATGAAATCTGCGCAAAGCAACCAATCGTTCCTCCCTCCTTGTAGCTGGCAACCGCGAATTTGAAGATTGCCCGTTTCCGGTACCACTTGGACGCGCTGCTGTGGGGGAGGCATGCTTGCAGTTGCGTGATCAGGTTCACTCGGACCCAATCTTCCTTGACCCTTCCTCAGCGTCGCCTGGTCATTGATCATGGTACCATGATACACGTCTAGATCACCAGCCTCATGGAAGTCTACATGGTATGCCAGCCGGTATGCTTGCTTCTTGGTAGGGGCAGACAATGAGGCACCTCGCAGGTGTACAAGCACATGTCCTGATATCCAAGGGAAGATTCGTTTGCCATCCAATTGAACAAATACTCTTTCCAATGCAGGAGAACCCGAAGCTGCCTTGTAGTCGCCCCAATTGTCTGGACAATTCCCGCAATCATCAATACCATGAAGCCAAAAATAGTGTCGTACATAGAGTGACTGCGGGGTACCTGTTTCATTCCACCGGACTACCATCCTCAAAGCGGCATAGCAGACATCCAAATGGTTGGTATGGAGGGATACCAGATGCGAGACATCATGCTCCCGTGAGACATCGGCATTCGCCAAGACTACTTCCAAGTCATGTAGTGGCTCCCACTGTCGACAACGGGCAACCGAGATGGGACGAGCCATGGCAGCCAATCAGGGAGACCAGTGATCACCAACTACCGGTAGACATAGCACGGTTGTAGAGGTGGTGTTGCAGGTTCAGTCCTTTCGGGTTCTTGCTCCATGGATGTACTGGGAGCAGCAGTGGGGTCGCGTTGTTCATCTTGCCAACCGTCCCAACCTCCATGCCACTCCTGATCTCTACTCCAACTTTGATCTGTCCACCCATGGTTCGTTGCATCCCAAGAGCGCCACGAATGCCAAGAACCCTACCGCCATTCCGACATGTTGGATACACCAGCCACGGGTCGACAGGTCTGTACCCGAGGACCTGCGGGGAAACTACAGAAGAACAACCACCCAAGTCAACTAGCAACCGAGGGGATCCCAAAAGTCGTGGCTTGAAGGAGCAATTGCCCACAGAAACGCGAAGGCTCCCGGCGCAAAGGCTCCCTGCTGCGCGGGTCTAGCCAATGCCAGCCCGCCATCTGCGTGCATCTGTAGCGCCATCACCTGCCGCCGAGGAGGGCGACGCACTGGTTTCATGTTGCGGCATAGCTGCCGGCACACTATGGTGGGAGTTTGCCACGGGTCGCGGCTCGACTTGTGAAATTGGAGTTTTGGTATACAATCTTCTTCTTGGCAAGACAACTGCTGGTTGTGGCTGCGCGCTTGAAGCGGGCTGAGAGGAATGAGGTTTACACTTTGTTTGGAGAAGGCGTCGTCTATCTTTCCAACGCCACGTTCGGTGGCAGTCTAAACACCTGAGCAAACCTTCATCACTAGAGTTGATAATTTTGCCAATTTTCCTATTCCATTCAAGATTATGTCCAGCACTTGCATTATATCGTGAACAAAGGTCTTGGTAGAGATCATCGAGTCGTTTCTCGCTGCGATTGAAACCCTCTTGTTCAAGAATGATGTCAGAGTTACGCTGGGGGCATGGATTACTGGTGATTTTGAGTTTTATGTGCTTGGAACGAGATACATACTTTCCACATCTGCAGCAAAAAACACCAGGCTGACCATTGGGTCTCGGCTTGAGTTGATGACCCTTGTGGTCAACTGGCGCAGCATTTTGTGATGAGGGCTCATGCTGTTGCTGTGCGCGAGTTCCAGTCTTATAGTCACGAACATAAGTTTGCCAAATGTTGACTAAACACTCCTGCAAGCAAGTTATTTGAGAATCATTCAAGTGGGTATCTTTTGTGATCAAAGCACTATATTGCGTACATGTTGGTAGGTCTTTAAAAACATTATTCATGAGAGGCGCTCTTTGTTGCGCGTAGATTGGACACTCCCATGAAATATGGTACACAGTTGGTTCTGCTCCGCGCGGGCAAGAAACTCTTTGGTCATCTCGTCTATGACGGCCATCGCGCTCTTCTGTGAGCAGACCGCCCATCAACAGCCTACGGAGGATTCCCTGCTTCATTATAATGTCTTCATTGCCAGTTGCAAGCGCGGGTTTATCGAGTTTGTTGTAATAGAGCAAAGTCCGCTTCCTATCCAAATTTCCCACATCGAAATAGTGCTGAGGACGATTTTTTGCTGCCCGTCGAAGCAACTCTTGGCGCCAGGCATCTCTCAGCTCATGGGCCCATAATTCCACATTTATGTTATCATCGTTGAGAAGTTGGTCCAACTGCGTGGCGAAGATGGCTAATGGCATTTGGCGGAATTTTCTGGTAGGACCTTCAATCTTTTTCCTCTCTGGCAAGGAAAGAATATGTTTGAAACTGGTTTTGAAATCGGGATCGCGAAAACATCTAATCAATGTTCGTAGGGTCTGATATATGTGGCCAAACAGTGGATCGAGCTGTGGAGGGAGAAGAATTGCAAAAGTGAGGTGCGTATTCATTGAATAAAAATCACAACTAAACATTGCTCTCATAATATTGGACCTAATCTTGGCGAGGGCGGGTTCGTCTACAGTGAAACGATGGGTTCCCTGCGCATATGTGGCCTGTGCTTTTGTTGCCAACAACATCTTGGATTTGTCTCTCCAAGGAAATGGGCAATGACGCATCCGAACAACTGTTTGAGACCATTTGGCGTATCGGCCTTGCTCAATGGTGGCTTGATTGGCAGTGGTAGGATCAGTTATGAAACCACCCCCAACGATTTTGAAAGTTTCCTGATGCGAAAAACCAGCAGCGATTTTGCCTTTGAGGCATGGATGCCCATAGGTATAGGATTTTTTCTGATTAATTTCACCAAACTGAACGTCTTCGAGGGCCTTAATAATACGATTAAATTTAGCGATGGAGTGTATGAGAGATTGTTGCGTGTTAGCAATGCATGTTGCTGAAACATCATCTGCGTATGTCCTGGCCACAACTTCCGGACACCTGGCTTGCGCAACTTCTAAGATTACTGATACGACGCAGTTCAGCGCCAACATTGACAACGGGCAGCCTTGAAGTAGTCCGTTGGACGCTGTCCAGAAACTGCTGCAAGCGCCTCTCAGGCGGAAGACTCTTTGCAATGAATTATACATAGCCTGAAGTGGTCCTGTGACCTTCTCATGTGCTCCCCTAGCTTTAAGTGCTTCAAACAAAATAGGAAATGGAACAAGATCGAAAGCTTTTCTAAAATCATACGATATGCCGCCAGACATTGTTCCTGACGCAGCAGCTGTTTGTTCCAAATGAAGGGCTATTTGTAAGCACATGGTCTCAGCTCCTTTTTGGGGGCGGCATGCCCAAGCTTCTGTGGGAGTCCACAATTCTTGCCATTTTAAGCTATCTTGAAAGCGTGCACGCGCCCAAAGCCTGTATACAGCACTAAGTACGCTTATTGGTCGGAACTGGCTGGGACTAGGGGATTCTCCCATGTCAGGTTTAGGAATTAAGGAGGTATAGGCTTTATTCAACGATGCAGGCCACTTGTAATGGGTTTCTACCCATTGGAGAATGGTAGCCAAACCATCGAAAAGACTAGGGTACCATAGGCTTAAGGCCACCAGGGACTCTGGTCGCCATCCATCTAGACTAGCCGAGCTAGCTTTCACACCATGCAGAATTTGAATCAACAAAGAACCGGTCATGGGTCTAATTTCCATCGGAGCACTTTTCATGAATGGGACAAAAACTTCTTGAAATGTCTGCGTGTCTGGCAACCTTTCTGCAAATTTTTGGAAGATCGGCAACCAGGCTGATTCAATAGCTTGTAACTGCACACGGTGATTTGCAGTGTAGGTACCATCCGGCAATTTCATAGCGATATCATCATCCGGGTCTTGGTTACGCAACCACTGATATGCATATTTTTCGGATTTGGCAAGTTTGGTTTTCCATGCAGTGATTCGGCGGGTCTTGTCAAGAGCCTGCGTTTGAACCAAAGATGTTGTTAACAGAGATTTACACTGCAGAATTTGGTCAAGTGCGCAAGGGCCATTAATGATAGAACTCAATTGTGCTTTATGTTCATGCGGAATGCTTATTAAAACTTTAGCCAAATTTTTCCATGTGCTTGGCTTTGGGTGCCATGCACACGAGTGCGGGCAAGTTCATCAATGCGTCCTAATGCCACTGCAATGCGGCGAGCATGCAAATTCAAGGTATGCGCTTCACGTTGCTTAGGATAAGCACATTGTTTGGAAAATCGAACACTCCCTCTTGAAGTACCTTGGTCATACACAGTGCGATTATTTTTGGTACGTGGTATCTTTTGTAGGCATGACTGGGCAAGACTACACCATTCTCTGAACGCACCATCAATGTTGTTTCGCGCTAGCAAAGGGGATATGGTCTTATTGCAATCAATGAGTGGGGCATGATAGGCAATTGGCGGTTTATCATATGGGATGTCAAAATTATCATTTGGCTGATGTGTAACATATTTACACTGAGATCCCACTGGCAGGGCCATTGTTACTAAGACTTCACTATGATCTTGGGGCAGAACTCCCGGGACTACTGCATAGGAATTTATCAAGGTAGCTGCAATATCGTTTGCGAAGAGCATGTCAATTCGAGATCCATTGTTTTTATGCGAAGTTTGTTTGGCTTGTTCCGTAGGTGTACCAAAAGCAACGGCATCCACCCAAGTACTGGTGGTAGTGAGTCTTTGAAGCAATCGACTTTCACACACTTGTACGTTGAAGTCACCTGCAATGACAGCTGCTGTTGCTCCTCTTGCGGAGATGTCATGCGCAATGTCTGTAAGCATTGTTTCAACCAAATCTTTACGGGCCTGTTCCCAACGGGCACCTGCATGCCCATATACACCGTAAAGTAACAAAGAACGGGTACCTTTCTTGTAGAAAACTTGGCCAACAACAAGACGTCCTTCATCGTAATGTTTTTTGCATGGGGAATCATGAAGTGGAACAGCTTTGGCTTGCCAGAAACAACTTTTCTTAATTAACAAAGCAACACCACTGCGTGAACCTTTCCGTACTGGAGCACCCCATATGGTTTGAAAATCTTCAGCGGCAAATGGCAGAGACTTCTGCATGACTTCCGCGCAATGTGTTTCGGAGATAACTGTGATTCCTCGGCAGCGATCGAGAACCTGTTCCCAACGCCCTTTTGTTGAAAGGCCGTTAGTGTTGGCAACAGAAATAGTTATTTGATCTGGATGGTCTGGCGAATTGCCATTGCCAATATGCATTATCTTATTGCGAACACGTGCTGCAATGAACCAAAGCTTATCATGGAAACAACTATCAAGGATGTGCCCCAAACAGTCGGTCGAAAAACATTCTGCGACGAGCCATGTGCTTTTTCCCGTGCGGTGCTGCACGAACGTACTGCATGTGAGAATTGTTAAGCCTTGTCCTTCTGGTTTTTCGGATCCGGGGTCGACCCCGTCTTGTCATTGGTTTTGTGCTTCTCAGGTTCTTTTCTCGGAGAAGCTGGAGCAGCCAGCAAAGCGCTTGGCTTGTGTTGTCTGAAAAAAGCTTGTTGCCTTGACACAGTGGATCCACTGGCTGTGGGTTTGGCTGCAGACTTCGAAGCTTGACTTTTCTGCGCTGCTTGCTCCTTGGCGACTGCATTGATAGCCTTGAAGGTGAATTGACGCCTCGAGCCATTGCAGATGTAGAAACCCGGATCTGTATCCCCTGGCTGCAATGACAAGAAGATTCCACTGGAGTCTTTCAAGTATAGCACTTCTGGTTCGGTAAAGCCTCGAGCTACCAGGAAACCTAGTAGTCCATAGGTACCTACGTTCATGTCCACTCCGGTGATCTTCCACCGTCCATAAGCTGATGTATCTCTGATGTCGTGAGACTTGGCAAAATCAATCATGGCTTGTTTGTCTCTAAATCGAACTGCGAGCTTGGGTCTATTGGCTGCACCCTTCCTTGCTATGCCAAAGCAGGTAGCGTCAGTGGCGAGTGCAAGCGCAGCATCCACAGTAACCTCTTCGTCAAGCCAAAGCAGATGAAAGTCATTGCCACTGGTTTCCTTAATGAAAAAGTTGTGTTTTCCAGAAGCGCGTAGCAACGTGTCCACATAGTCCGTATGAGTGTAGAAGGCGCAGCTTCCATCCATACGCGTCACCACATCCGATATGGCTTCTTCGGGGATATGCTTTGTGAGTTCTGCAACCACTAAGGCCGCCGGTTTCTGACCAGCTGGCCAACCCAGGCTTTCCGGCATCTTACCTGTCATTTTCCTCTGCGTGAAGAACATCTGTGCCTGTGGTCCGTCCATTACCTGTTCCACATGAGGTCCAAAACCGGCTTGGACTAAAAATCTCATCACCCAAGTCTCCACCTTGTCACCGTCATCGTTGATTGCCAGAATTCTGATTCTGACATGTTCCCGGCAGTAACCAAGCAACCCAAATCTTTCCGGCGGCTCTGTGATGAGCATTGCCACCCTGTGCGCGGTGGTTCCTATTTTGGCAATTGTCTGCGCAATGGCATGTCCTGGAACCAGCGCCACTCCGTCCTTGTTGGATAAAGATTGCCATGGGTATACTGGCACGTTCCATTCACTGGCGATCAACTCTGACTGCATTCTCAATCGGGCCGCTTCAGGCAGCGCAGCAACCACAGCATTTCGAATGTCTTCTGTGGTATCTTGTTGTGGCGCTGGCACAGGAGCAACTGTTGGTTCAAGTTTTCCTTTGCGTCCTTTCTGTTTTCCCTTCCCAGTTCCTGAGCCACCATTTCCATTGAGAGCATGGCACATACGGTTTCGGGCTTGTCGGCTCATATGCCAGAGACAGCGGCTACGCTTGGAAAAAGCCAAGGGAAAAAAGCAAATCTTCTGCAGGCTGGTCTTCAGGTGTTTGCATTGCTGAAGCTCATGGGCAATCTGCTGGACTGATTTCTCGAAACTGGCACAAAACTCTTGGCATGCAAAAAGGTAGCATGCAAAAAAGGTCTTCAAGGCTCCTCGTGCCGATTTGCTAGGGGCACGTCTCACAGCTCGAGTGCGTCGTCTCTGCACAAAACGGCATTGCTTGATATGAACGTGCATGGTTCGGTGTGAGATTTGGAAGGCTTTCCACAGCAATAGACTGAATACCTTACACAAATCCTGCATATACATCCATCTATAAATCTGCATTTTGGTAAAGTGACAAATGGCAAAAGATTGCATGAAAAATTTGGAAAACACTTCTTGGCAAGGATTGGCCACACAGGCCAAAGTGAGCAGGGCCAAAATGGCCTGGAAAAGAGCATGAAAAAACACGCTTTGTCTTGAGTGACTTGCACGGCGCTGACTCTGTCTCGCCTCGCCCCTATGCCCATCCACGGGAAGGTGACGTCAGCGCCAGCTTCCTGGCGGCGTTTCACGTGGTTGAACGAAGCAAGCGTGGCGACCAGTAATGCTGTCTCCCAGAAATCCTGATGCTGGAAACGACGATAGCCTTCACCGGGGCCTGCTCCGTGAAATGTGGATGATTGTCAGGCAGGCACTGAAACAGGGTGGCAACCACTTGGGCCATGCTTGTCATTTGCGCTTGTAGCAAGGTCCATTTAAGTTCTCGCACTTCTGCGAGCACTTGAGTAAACGAACCAGTAGTGAGCAGGGACTCAATTAGATGTCTCTTGACAAAGGCACTATATCTTTTGGCAAAGGGACTGATGTTGATTTGGAGCCTAGCCAGCGGCCAGTCGACATTGATAAGACCCTTAAGCGAGATAGGCTGCTCGACAATATAAAGGGCTCAGTTGGTAATAGTCGTCTCTGCTGCCAGGGAGAGAGCTGATAAAGTAGCATATGTTGCCTTGGCCGCCGCAGCATAGGTCGCAGTCTGGGGCTCTTGTACCGGAGTGGGAACCCACTTGTTTGCGGCAGGCGGAGAAGTACGGGCTTTGGCAGCAGAGGAGACAGCCTGGCCTGTATCTGTCGGAGTGCGTTTTCGCCAGACCCGTGCTGCAGCTTGTCGTTCTTGGTCTGCTGACCATTGAAGGACATGTTCTCTGCCTGCTCGTTGAATGATGTCGGTGTGGTTGGCATAACTAGGAGTGAGGCGCCAGGAATCGAAAAAATGGATATAATGTATTGACCACCATTCTGCGCTTGGATGGTCATTTTGCTGGTCCAGCCAGATGTCATACTGCTGGTTCCACAGCCACCACTTGCTTGGCGACCACTGGGGGGTCCGAGTATTGTCTGTGCTATATGCCCATACTAAGGGGGAGTCGATCCCGCCTGGGTAGAATTCTTTTTGCCTCGGCCACTTGTAGGATGTTTGTGTAATGTTACGGGCCAGGGCAAGCATGAGGTGTAGGCGGTCCGTGCGAGCAATGCTTTGCCCTCGATGCTTGACCTTGTATGTGACAGCCAGCGCGAGCGGGAAGGGAGAACCTCTATAATGGCTGAGGTAGCGCCCCGTCAAGTGGCTCTGCATATCGGCTAGCGAGAGGATCACTAGGTCCATGCCCCCTTTTGCATAAAAGAACTGATCATATTTGGATTTGAGGAACGCCACACCATACATGAGAGTGGCCAGCACTGCGACGCAGCCAGGCAAGCCTCGCATATCCAACCGGCTAACGACAGTAGTGACTGTTTGTGCTCGTGTGAATCCTACTGTTGCCCTGGTGTATGCTTCACGATTAGCAAGTGCTGAGTAGTCCGGTTGCCCGCTCAAGAAAATGACGCCAGTTTGAAAGACAAGTGCATGGTAGCAGGTTGCGCCTGCAAGAGTGACCACGGTATCAACTTTGAACGGCACGGGATTGCGAGAGGGGAGAAGAGGGGTAGGTGCATCAGCCAGATAACCTTTGAGCCCCCCTATGTTGGTGAGTGCGAGAAGGCCCGTGTGAGCGCCAACAGCATTAGGATCATAGGCAGGAATGTGTGTGGTGAACTTCATGACTTCTTTCCACACCCGTTGTGCGACCACTTCATTGTTTTTTCTTTGTCTGATTTAACTAGAGCAGAGCTGACCTCGTGGTCCCAATGGATATAGCGAAACCCAGTAGGTACCGTATAGTCTGTTCGACGGGTACCTGTTCCGAGGCGCCATTGCCCCTGGCTAAAGGAGCACAGCATGGGGTATTGAACCGCAATGACCGGTTCGTAAATGGGGGCTGGAACTCGCGAGCTAGTGGGCAAAATGAGCGACCAATGGTGACACCCTTCAAGGCCGCTGGCGCTAAGAGAGTCAGTTGCAAGTAGAAATTGCAAGGGGGAACCTGGCATAGCAGCTAATACTCCGAGGACTAATAGTATTCCCAAAGGGCTAGCAGTGTCAGCATACTGAAGGAGAGGTTCGTGCTGAATTGACCATAACAAAGACCAGTACGCTTGAAGGGGGAGATCGGTGCCGTAGGGCTTGGCTAAAGCTAGGTCGACTTCATATTGGTTCCAACCTTGGGCAGTAGGACGTGCCACTCTCACAGTAGAGTCCGCCCCGTTGTCGGCAACAATGATTGGTGAAAGAGCTGTGGGATGTGCTGGCGGGGCCGCGGCACCCGCGTCAACAGGCAAGTTCTGTTGGGGAATGGACGGTAAATCACGTACACCCTGAGCAGGAGCAACGGCGAAGGAGCTAGGCAAAAGACGAGCGGGGCTATCAGTCTTCCAAGAACGGGTCAACTCCGTATGTTGCACAGCAGCTGCCTGTCGAAAGACAAGGTCAAAATCTTTGCTGGTCTCTGTGCCCTTCACGAGTGTCAAAGCAAGGGTGGCTGGAGTCAACCAACGGTGGTGACCCCTGAGGCCAATGCTCGATTCATTGATTCGATCCCGCACCGTCTCCGCATCAACACCAGCTGCCAGGCCGCCTTGACTTTGCTTATCATCCCCTGTCAACACGTGGAGGCAATTGTCTGGGGTAATTGACTGTGCATACGTGCCCTTGTGTTCTCCTAACTGCTGCGCTTCTTCCAACACAAGGAGATTGCAGGTTCTCAGGTGGGCTGCTATTACTGGATAAGGGCTTTGCACGTTTTGATATGCAGTACCTGTAGTACACAGAACTACCTTCGCATGAGCTAGGGCTTGGCTGCACTTGTTAGAGGGCCTATCAATAGTGAATCGTCCAAGGTAATAGTGGTCACGTGCAACCGGTCGGATTAAAAGCTGCTTTTGGGTTTCCGTCAAGTAAAGGTTATCTACATTCTGCGCTATGGCTTCTCCAGCAGGATTTTCTCGGAAAAGGACGGCAATGCGAGTGTGGACAGCGGCGACAGCCAAGCAAGCAGGTACGTGAAGGTAAGTGTTTTACCTGCTCCGAAAACACCGGCAATGGCAAGGCTCGTACGATGGGCCCGCAATGCAAAAATAAGGGCAGCTGCGGAGGCAATGAGGTGCCCAGCATCCTGTCTGGCCAGATCAAGAAGTTGTTGCCCAAAGGTAAGAGCTTGTTGAAGGTGCGTATACACATCACCGGCGTATACACATCACCGGTGATCAAGAAGAGCAGTAGGCGATGCAGGCTGGAGAGTAGTTCGCGATAGTGCTGATTCTTGATTGGCGGATGCGGGACAGATCTGGGGATGCCCAGATGGATAGGCTTATGAGTGTTAGACATGCGGCTCATTTGAACAAAGTGATGACCTAAAGTAGTTTGACCCACTAATTGCATTGAGAGGATGCAAATATCAACTTCCAGGGTTAATGTTGCAACCGCCGCGGGCAAGCCAAGGCGACCGGGTGGACTGTTGGTAACTCCAACATCATGCTGTCGAGGGACATGAGCAACTTTCCATCGATAAGAGCGTGAGCTATTGAAGGCGCGCAGGGTAATGTCCTGTGTAGACTTAAGATCGATCTTGCTCTTGTTCAAGGACCAGGAAAAGAGCAGTGTACGTGTTGTCCTCTGCCGGTGCTGCAGGTAGGGTAAAATTAACAAGGACTGCGTCACCACTACTGGCACCTGCTTGGAACGATGTGCGATTGCTCACAAACGCCTCCCACAGCCGGAAATATATACTTTCCCACCGAGCTTTGACTGGTTCCGGGAGATCAGCTAAAATATGCGCGCCAACCTGAGGGAAGAGCAAAGAGGGCAGGTAGTTCTGAGTTGTCCTGAAAATCTAGATAAAATTGATTTATCTCCTCTGCTCCGAGAGCATAAGGTCGCAATTTGGCGGGCATGCCAGTAGTATAAGTAGTGGCGACAATGCCCACCATGGAGAAGGTGTCCGCTTTTCTCTCAGTGGAAGGAAGGGTAGCCTGATATGAGAGTTGGGGCAGAAAAATGTAGAGAAGGACAATCAGTTCCCGAAACGAAACTGAATGGAGCTCTGATCGAGCTAAGGCAACCAACCACGGTATATTCTCGGAGGACAGGAGACGGGGTGCCGGTTCTCATTTTTTTTTTTCCAGGAATTGCCTATTGCACACACGATGCAAGTCACTACTAGTCCGGAAAGCTGCAAAGACTGCACATGACTTCACATGAGCTTAAGTTAAAGTTTTTTTGCTCGCATACATCGCCTCGGTAGCACTAAGCTAAGGTCGATAAGAAGCAGGTGAAACAGGTGAAACCAAGTGAAACTCGTGAAACAGACGAAGCTTCGAAGCAGCGAAGACAAGAAGCAAACGAAGCTAAGGCAGTAGTCTGCGAAAATCATGTACATGCAATGAATTCCCCGCCTCACTTCTCTGCCGTTGTGTGTTCTTCATCATATCGATCGCAGAGTGTCGGTGATGGCTGTCATGCCATCACGCATTCGCGTCACTGTCACTCACCATTCACCGGAAGTTGTATATCGTAATCATCAAGGATTTCCGGCAGTGATGCACAAATTTATGCTTCGAAAGGTTTATAATAACTCGGCAAGACAGCAAAAATTGGCGTGTTCGTGTGTCGTCACTGCTGCCGAGCTATGGTAAACCAGTGAAGTGGCAACGCCATCAGTGATGGCAGCGAAATGAACCCACCAAAGTCAGCGGGTTCGGTGGCCTAACTAAAGGCCAGGATTGTAGGCTTGCATTGCCCAGTCTGGGGAGACACCGTCAAGGGGCGAACCACTCCGGCATCACACCAAGGCCAGACGGTCAGTTTCACCTAAGTTACTACCTACTGGTGAGGCCAGGGTGTGAAACCTGATAGGTTCAGCGCCTTGTCGAGGTATCTCAACCCTTGTGATCATGCTGCATTAGGGCACCATCCCGTGTTCTTTTTTGCTCTTGACCGTGATAGGCACTTTGTGCGGCGGTGGTACGTTGCAAGGTAAGCTTGGATCTCGAAAAAGGTGTCCCCCGGCTGTTCCTCCCAAATTGAAAGGCACATGGTTCAGCGGACATTACCTGGAAGATCTCGATAACAACATGCAGA
>VSDK01000375.1:0-41049 GCA_009767595.1 Symbiodinium kawagutii
GTGGGAACCTGGTGATGTTTCGTGTTGAAACACTGCTGCTAGAGAGGGTGTAAATGGCATTTTGAGGCTGGGTGTATATACACATATGTATATTTAAAGAACATATGAATATTTCTATGAATATGTATTTGTACAAATATGTGTTGGTATTTAGAAATGCACACTTGTGTTTTTTTGCGAAGTCGGCGTCCAAGCGAAGGAAGGAGGGCCGCGTGAAGCTTGTAATCACAGTTGGAAGAGCTCCGGAATGGGCTCCAATTTCGGAGTTGATGGATGCCACTGATTGCAGTTTCCTTTGACGCCCTCAGGAAAACGAGGGTGCACCAGCACCTGTACCAGCGCCGGAGCCCTCCCAGGCAGGGAAAGTGTGGGAAAACTTGGGGCCTGGGAGAACGACTAACTGGTTATAAAGCCTTAGCTCGCTTGCGCCCAACTAGCAAACTAGCTCCTAGCTCTTTTCATCCAGTTGGATCCTGAGCAGTGGATTTCCCACATTGAAAATCCTGTATTGACTGTGGGTCACCAGATCTTCAAAATATTTCTGTTCAAGTGAGACATGCGACAAACGAAAGTCTTAGCCGACCGGTGAAATTATTGCCCCACGTTTCGGATGCTGCCCGTCGGATGCTGCTCAAACTTGAAGACATAGGGGGTCCGATACAAGACAAACAGAGCAGAAGCAAATGACTGCTTCATACCCTAGTCAGTGCATCTGCTATGAACCACAAGCTCTTGAACACTTGTTGGACTTAGGAGGTTGGGTGGAAAGTTATCAGATTGGATGTGACTACGAATATTGGAACCATCAGATTGCACACTTTGGCAGGGAAACGGTTTATAGGTCTTACAGTTTTTGGGATGTGGAAAAGATAGTGCAGATCAACAACATGTAAGCATTTGCATATGTCTACTCAATGCATTGAATGCATTACATGTATACTTGTCACAAAGGATATTTCAATGTGTACTCGTATCAATAAAATTCTATACTAGATGTCTATTGATATGATCAACGGCAATCAATTACAGGTTCCATTTCCATACAATTTCAGGGACAGTGGAAGGGCATGGCACAGATGATTGAACTTATGCACACTGACAACAGCGCCTGGTGGGAACCTGGTGATGTTTCGTGTTGAAGCACTGCTGCTAGAGAGGCTGTAAATGGCATCTTGAGGCTGGGTGCATATTAAAATGCGTATGTATATATATATATATATATGCATATACATATATATACATATGTATATTTATATATATATTTATATATATTTAAAGAACATATGAATATTTTTATGAATATGTATTTGTACAAATATATGTTGGCATTTAGAAATGCACACTTGTGTTTTTTTGCGAAGTCGGCGTCCAAGCGAAGGAAGGAGGGCCGCGTGAAGCTTGTAATCACAGTTGGAAGAGCTCCGGAATGGGCTCCAATTTCGGAGTTGATGGATGCCACTGATTGCAGTTTCCTTTGACGCCCTCAGGAAAACGAGGGTGCACCAGCACCTGTACCAGCGCCGGAGCCCTCCCAGGCAGGGAAAGTGTGGGAAAGCTTGGGGCCTGGGAGAACGACTAACTGGTTATAAAGCCTTAGCTCGCTTGCGGCCAACTAGCAAACTAGCTCCTTTCATCCAGTTGGATCCTGCGCAGTGGATTTCCCACATTGAAAATCCTGTATTGACTGTGGGTCACCAGATCTTCAAAATATTTCTGTTCAAGTGAGACATGCGACAAACGAAAGTCTTAGCCGACCGGTGAAATTATTGCCCCACGTTTCGGATGCTGCCCGTCGGATGCTGCTCAAACTTGAAGACATAGGGGGTCCGATACAAGACAAACAGAGCAGAAGCAAATGACTGCTTAATAAGCTACTCAGTGCATTTGCTATGAACCACAAGCTCTTGAACACTTGCTGGACTTAAGGGGTTGGGTGAAGAGTTATCAGATTGGACGTCCGTGACGACGAATATTGGAACCATCAGATTGTGCACTTAAGCAGGGAAGCGGTTTCATAGGATTTTTCAGTGTTTGAAACTTGGGAAAATGGCGCAGCTCAGTAGCATGTACGCATTTGCACATGTCTACTCAATGCATTGATTGCGTCACATGTATACTTTGTACTAAAGATATTTGAAGGTGTATCTATAGAATTCTATATCAGATGTCTATTGATATGATCAAGGGCAATCAATTACATTTTACATTTCCATAAATTTCAGAGACAGTGGAAAGGTATGGGGCAGATGATTGGGACCGGGTACGTATTACACACACACCATATGTATTAATACAGGCGGCTTTTAAGCGAGGGAAGAAGGAGGGCTGCGTCAAGATGGCAATCACTGCTGGAAGAGCTCCTTTCCAAGTTGATGGATGCCACTGAAAGCAGTTTCTCTTTTGACACCTGCAGGATGACAATTCAGCAAAGGTCGAGGAGAATGTTGAAGGGCAGTCAAAGCCAGTTGGTCAGGCAAGGAAAGCGCGGGAAACTCTGGGAAGGCTTGGGACCTGGGAAAACGAGAAATTTGTTATGAAGCCCTAGCTCGGTTGCGTCTAACTGGCTCGCAGCTCTTTTGATTCACTTGGATCCTGTGCGGTGGACACTCCACATTGCAAATCCTATCTGGCTATGGGTCACCAGACCTTCAAAATAATTCTGTTCAAGTCAGACATGTGACTGACAAAAGTCTTAGCCAACCAGTGAAATTATCACCCCAGAACGTTTTTGACGCCAGAATGATTGTGCACATCACCAGGGAAATGGTTTCGTAGTTTTTGAGACTTGGAAAAAGAGGTGTGGCACAGTATACATATACACATTCGACATGTATACTAATTGCATTAAATGATTTATATGCATTAAATGCATATTTGTTATTTAAGATATGCGAAGGTGCATCTATTCAGTTCTATACCAGATGTCTAACGGAAAGATTGACATCCATATCAATGTACTTGGTATTAAAGATGTTCTGCACAACTTATTGCACATTTTCAGGCGTCTCTATTCGCCAGCAGTCAACGAGCCCTGAACACCGAGCACAGCATTGTAGAGTTGTAGGTTTCCAACAAGTGCTAGAAAGACAAGTGTCAACAATGAAAGGAAGCGCTATTCAAGTGCTACCAGCGTTCGTAGTGAAAGATATCTCCCCTTTGAGCTCGGTGGAATCGGTTCACGCCTGGTGTGGCCTGCCACAATCAGGATGCCTAGGCGACAACGCAGCCAGGGAACTAGACCCAGGAGAGGGCCTGGATTTGAATTCACCAAAGTGATGTGCACAAATATCAGCACTACCACCTGTTGTACTGGGTTTTGTGTATACACGTTCATACACATATATATATATATATTCATCTTGCATTATTCGCTCGTTCTGTCACAGGCATGTTCACAACAACTTTCACAGGACCAATATGAAAAGGTGTGAAATCTTGGGTGCAGGGCCCTAGGTACTCCTGCTCTCAGTGCTTCTTGACCAACGAAACGCAAGTAAAGACAGTAAACATGATAGAAACAACTGTATTCTTTTTAGTAGTTCTTTCAATTTGGTATCGGAATCTAAAAAAAAACAAGGATTTCGTATTTATTCGAAATAGGCGATTTTCAGGGGCATTTTGTAAGAGTGAGATTTATCGCGGTGGTGTGAACAATTGTGTTGGCTGGTACGAATTTAATTCTGTGCGTAACGAAGGGTCGATTCAATACATTTTGTGACCAAGATCCTACACAAATGGCTGCATCCAGTTGAAACCACACATTCTGATGCGGGTTCACCTGGCTTGTTCGAGAATATGGCCAACAATTGGCCAACCAACGCCTTCCTTCTCTTGTTTGAAATGGCCCAATGCTTGCGAGATTTGGGACGGTACCCCAAGCCCAAGTTGGCTCTGAACACAAAAAGTTGTTTGCCTAAAGTTTTGGTGAGACCTGGTGAAAAACTTGGAGTTATGGCACCGCCTCAGAATGGCTGTAAATTCATTGGTCACCAAAATGTTCTTTTCATGAGGGTTCAACCAAGAAAAGTCACGTCATTGATCACTTGACCAAAGACCCATCAGCGCACAAACATCGTGATTCGGATTTTCTTTGGTTCAGTCTAAGTCCATGATGTGAAGATTCCCCCGCATTATCCTGCAGTAAATTGTTCAAACCTTCTTGAATCCTTGCTTTCTGGTTGGGAAAGTGCTAGGATCTATTGCAGGATTCTGGGACTCACAAAGTTGTGAGTGGAGAGGCGGTGTGCCTCTCTCCTTCAAGTCACTGTTGCTTCTCGGACCCACAAAGTTAGTTTTTTTTCTCACAATTTTTGGGTACCCCCAAGTCATCCTTGACAAACCATTTAATCATAGGCAATAAACAAACCACTTTACTAATGTAAACCATTGATAGGCAGCAAGTCATAGGTTTCTTAAATAGATAATAAACCATTTGGCGTAGTCGAAGCCATCCTTCACCGAGTCATGGGGGTCCCCACCGTAGCTTCGCAGAAGTCCCACCGTGTCCTCGCCAGCTCCGCCGGCAGCGCGAAGGAATGAGATCTTCGCGCTCGCACAACGCCGAAGCATTCAGCCAGATGAAAAACGAGTGCGTTAGGAACTGTCAACGTGCTGGTCAGGAATGGTGAGGTAGTGATGAGTTGGTGGTGGTTTGGTGAGGGTGAGTTAGTGATGACGAGTTAGTGATGGTGGTTCACAATGATTGTGTTATGGATAGCCATGGCGGTGAATGATTTTGGCCAAACCTGAAAAACCGATCATCATCGTTCGAACGAGCCATCTGGCTCGTTTGGGGGGTCAAAAGCTCAAGGATGGACTAAGAAATGCCAAGCATGAACGGTATGACATGTTCAACCCTTGGTTTGTTGCCATGTGACCCATCGTTTCACTGAGGTTTCGCAGCACTTGGTCTGAATGGTGCAGAACGACACCACTTTGGCAGGCTGGCAGTTTTTCTTTTGCCTGAGCACCATTTGCTGGAATTGTGTTTGCTATGCTTCACTGGCTTCAGCCAAATCTCTTGCAATCCGTGAAGAGTTTCCAGCCTTGCCTTTAAACAATCTCCACCTTTGCACAATCATTGCCCTTGAGCAAGCAACGAACAACAAACAACAACAAACTTTACTGCTACAGCCGCTGGCTCAGTGGCTTCGTCTCCTTTCATAACCTGCACTCGCTATCCTTTGTCTCCATGTTTGCGAACTAGCTCTTTCTATTGTTTCACCCCATGAGATATGCCGCACTTTTCATCACCGTCTCCTTGGAGATTACAGTCGCTCTTCGCTCAGAAGATTTGCATTACTTGCACGAAGTGACGCTCGGCATGTCTCGGCAGATTTTGGAAGTATTGGGAGCAACTTGGATTGATCTTGCAGAACTCAAGCGTTGGGAAATCAAGGGAAACAGCAAGGGACAAACTTGCCAGAGAAACAATCACCTTCAAATGTCACTGCTTTAGTGTTCCCGAAGTTGAGCGAAAGGATATGCATACATGCTTGTTTTGTAGGATGATGTTCCACACCATGCCCTTCCAATTGGTGGAAATCCAGATCACTATCCTCAAGAAACAGGTGGTTGGATGCAGCAATATTGAAAATTGATATGGATGCGACATTCTTGCTGGCAAATCATAATGATAGTTTGATAATCTACAATCAATACAATGTCATTTGAATGTTTGGTCTGATTTTTTGGTCGCGCCTGGTCAGTTTCTTGCTTCTCAGACGTGCTTCAAAGTGTCCTGGGCAACTTTGCTGAGATGACCTTGGATATTTAGATGTTGTGAATACATGTCTACAAGACCAAACCCAGCCACTGTGGATTGGAATTACAGGGCCCAATCGATTTTGCCTGCCCATTTCATATAGTGGTGGCATGTTCCAGTGGCTCAAGGCAATCGAAGGCATGTCTGACAAACTTACGCGCGCACACACACACACAGAGTCAAACCAGTGCACAACAGTCGGTTGAAATCACGCATTCCTACTTCTGTTAGGTCCCTCTTTCTTTTCATCGACCCACCCGTTCTGCCATTTACATTCTCTTCTTGATTGCTTCGTGACACTTCACCGTTGTTTGCTTGTTGAATGATGACTTTCCAGGGGCACCAGGAATTTCGTTGAGGGATCTCACCTCTAGCGCTCCCAGGAGCGACTGCCCCGAGACCTGTGACGCGACCGAGTCGCCGGGGTCCTACGAGGTCCATGGCTTGGCAGCGCGAAAGCTGAATCTCCAGCTGCAGCCGGGGGCAAGGCGCCTCAGCTTGGAACCTGTGGTTGAAGCGGTTGATGCTTAGCCATGTAGCCCTTTGAATGACAATTATTGATGATTGGTTGATGGGTTGATGGGTATGGTGAATATCACTGGTGAATAATGGTTAGTACTGGTCTTAATGATGGTGAATAATGGTATATTGGTTGGTTCATGGGATGATTGATGGTGGTTTGCCATGGTTGATGATGGTTAGCAGCTTGCGTGATGATGTGGTATACTGGCTCATCAAAGCAAAGGTTTGGCGGCGAAGCCAATGATGAGCCATCCTCTCATATTCGCACAAGAGCAGCAGCGGATGCACATCCAGGTGTTGGTTGATTCCCACGAGGGGTTCGTTCTGAATGTACTTTGGTTTCACTTGTGGCATTCAGAAGTGCAGGAATCTTTGTCAACCACGGCAACCACCATTTTCTGTGTTCATATGCTGAATTAAGCCGTAGCTCTCACCAGATGGATGATGCCATCAAATGCTCAGATCATGTTGGCTATCGATGTGCGAACGCCTGAGGTACTTCGCAGGTGCAACATGCACGGAACCTGTGACCAACGCAAGCATCGTGCCGTGGATCCCTCCAAAGGACTGGCGCTATAAAACTGCAAAGAGAGTGCCATGAAACCTCATGAAAAGAGCAGGAATCTCACGACGGACGGTAGTGATCAGTTGAAAACTGGATTCCTATGATTGACCCCGAAACAGTTGGCTGAACTCCCTGAAAGCAATTCAATAAATCTAACTTTCATGTCAGTTGCTCAGATTCATTGCATTTCTCTGCTTGAAACTTCACCAGGGCGATCCCATCAAGAACTCCTTTATCGCAGTCTACACGGACCCCCTCCTGCCTCATCTGATTGGCACAACGGACACGGCCAAGCTGTGTGCCGAACTGCTTCTCGGAGGCATTTCAAGATAAGTTATGCCCGCAAGTGCTTGCACAACATGATATTTCTTGTAGGTTGACGCAAAGCCTTCTTGAGGGCTGTGTTGATTTCTATATCACGTTGATGATTTATTGGTGGATGGATCCATGCAGAACAATCCTCTTTGGGTACTTGCATTCTGTGCCTTTTGAAGTTTGTCACTGCCATGTAAATTCTACATTTAGGATCGTACTCTGTTAGCCAGTGGCCCATGCCGGATTGACTCGTGCACATTCTTCCCGCGTAGTGCCGCGTCAGGAATGGCGAAAAGAAATGCCTTTGCAGATTGAATGGCCACAAAGCTCTCGGTGCCCCTTGGCTGCCTATCTTTGATGCAAAGCCATTTCTGGCCACATCTAGGTCACTTAAGGACAGCCGTGGGGGTTGCAGTTTCTCGTCATTTGTTTGTTCTACTAGCATGATCCATTGAACTCATGTGGCAGATCATCGTTCTAGAAGTGGGTTACGCGTGGTGGTGCCAAGTGATCATTGAAAGCCACCTGTTTGATCTGGAGTGAGCAACAGCTTGGCACAACAGCTTCGCCAAGATACGTTGAGGTGTTGGGCACTTTGGCTTCAGCGCTCCCGGCCTCCAAGAGCTTGGTGCAAATGCAGCTGGCCATGCAGCGGCGCTGTCCAAGTGGCGTGCCTGACGCATTGGCAGTGACCATCGCGATGTTGCTGCTGGTGGTGGCGGTGCTCTGCATCGAGGGCCTCTGCAGCTGGTGGACACCGGATGTCCAGTTGGAGAGGAAGGCGGTTTGGCCGGAAAAACTGGTGCACAGCAAGCCTCCCTTGAAGACCTTCAGAAATTCCTTGAGTCACCTAGATGCATTGCTGTGAGCTCCGCTTACTTTTGGAAGTCTTGAAGGATTTAATGCCTTAGCAAAACGAAGGATCACAGCATGCAGACTTGTCATGGGTGTGGGCCAGTCTATGGAAATTGTTTCAGGGCAATGAGTTTGTTGAACATGTCCTTGACGGCAAGGGGAATTTTAAGAGCATGTGGCAACCGATGAGTCATACCTTCAGCTTTGGTGTAGGCTATCATCAGGTTTGGACACTAGAGATGTGTCTTTTGTCCTTGTGCTGAGCTGGACATTCATAAGGCTGGTTTGGCGGCTTTGTCATGTCCTTAGCAGCCTTACAAACTGGAGCATTGCTTGTGGTGGAAAAATCTTGCGATTTGGAAGTTTCTTGGCTGCGCAACTTCTCAGCTGCTTTATGTTTTTAGATGCGCGCATGCCAGACGGGTCACATGACACGAAGTGGCGGAATACAAAGTTCAAACCTTAAGGCATCCATCTTCTAGGTTTTCAATCACCGTGGAGCAGTCATTTTTTTGTAACTAGGTTGCAGTGTGGCTGGTCGCAATCTCACCGGCTTTATTGGCGCTCGCATCTGCATTTTTTTTCGCTCGTCTCTTGTGGAAGCAGCAGCTGACTAATGCCTGTTTCGACCATGGATACGTCCTCACGGAGCCTGCAAAGGTCACCGGTTGCGAATGGTCAGTTGGGAACTGTCAGTTATGAAACAAATATCCAGCAAGAACCGCGGAAGAACAAAGTAACCAACTGAACCAATTGGCTGGGGCCTGGGGTCCATGGCTCGGCCAGGTGCTTTACTTGGATAAGTTCCTGGTCGTTCTTCTGGTGCTCTACGGCTCCCTTGTGGTCGCCTTAGTGGGCCTGAAAGTGGCGGTGTTGGCAGTTCCAGCTCTCGCCGGACCATGTTGGACCCTGCTGAAAGGGATCAATTCTGGCCATGAAATGGAAAAGTTACAGAACCTTGTGGAGACGGACTTTGAAACACTAAGCGCAGTGGACACGCCCAAAGTCCAGGTGATTTCATGGACTTCGTTTCTGAAGTCTTGCCGCATGGGCAGCCCAGATCTTGGCAGCATCGCCCACCACTCAGCTGTTGAAGAGGTGCCTGCGACTCTGAAGCTCAGTGATTTGATCTGGTACAGACGTTGCATCCGTTCCTTCACTGGGTCATCGGTAGGGTTTTGCATCCTGCCGGCCTTTGGTGCTTTGCTTGCCTTGTCGTGGTGCACGACAGCCATCCAACTCACCACCTACGCTTGTGCCAAAGGCGAACTAACGGGGCTTCGCCTGGCCAGCTCGGATGCGTTGGACTTCGCCCCGTGGCAACTGAAGTATGATGTGGTAATGGACCGGTCTTTCAAACAAGTGGCCGTTTTGGCCATGTCACAGGCTTCGGCCACCAGAAAGGTCCATTTCACTCAACCTCCCAGCGTCGTTGGAGCAGAGCAGGACACCACAAACTACAGCATCGAGGAGAGCTTCACCAGTGTCGTTGAGGAGATACAGTTGTCTGACCATATGGTTCCAAGAGTGGCACGAGTCGGGGTGGCTTGGTTTTTTGAAGCAGAATAAAACTTTGCTGTTGAGACGCTTGTGCACTGCATGAAATGCACCAGTTCATCGATTGTGTTTTTTTCCAGAAAGGTGAATCCGGTGAATCCGTGGCTAGAGTTGTGTTTGTGGCTGGGCTGTGTGGAAAAGAATAGGAACAACACACTATGATAAACCAGGTGTTTCCCAACAAATCCCTTCCAATTTGCCCAGCTTCATGGCTCCACCTGAAAAGTTTTGAAAGATGGAGTCGCTGAATCACAAGCTCGGAGCTGAGGTGAAGGGCCTGCGTCCTTCAGATCCCATCACGACCTACCAAATCCGCTTTTCTCCCCTAGTGACGCTGCCAGTCCTCCTACAGATCTCCTCGGGCAACTTTAGCCGAAGAGTTGCGTGGTCAACACTGCCAGCTTCGATTCTGAGCGTCCCAGAAGGACACAGCCGAAATATCAATGGCACATTACATGCTCTTTGCAAATGTTTGCGTTATAAAGATTTGGATAAAATGTGAGAGAAGTGTTTTTGAATCTGTTGTTATTCTCGTACCAATAGAGCCAGTTTGGCTTGTCATGGAAACAGAGATTCAGCTTCAAATTCATATGCGGACATGTTAATATGTACCTTTTGATACACATGAATATTATATTATATCTATATATTTGCATACACAGTAAAGACGCATGTATATACCTGATATAAACATATGATCTGCGCATATGTATGCTGCCCCGTTCACTCATCACCTTCCCGTTCATTCTCCCACAATTTACCTTTTCAGGCTGCCGCGACGAAAACAAACTCCGGATGTCGCATTTATTCCAGCATGCGACGTTTCTTTCACAGTTAGGCTGTGTATCTTCTATCTTTTCTTTCCACAAGTTAAAAGTGAGGATCTGCAGATTTTATGTCAGTGTCCTCTCCTCCTCTCCTTCATCTTTCTTCTTTCTCACTCGTGTGCTTGGACTGGTACCCCTAACTCTGATTTCTTAGCCAATTTCGCGGGATTTGCCTAGTCTGTGCATTGGAATGGATGGAAGGCTCATGTCAAATATCAACGAAGATGTCAGAATTTAGGTCAAAACAAGCGATATTCGGGTGTGAAGGCGCAAAGAGTTCGCGCCAGAATCTCTCGATTACCAAATCACTGGTCTTCGAAAGTCTCTTGCGCTTTCACTCGGCAGATGCGTCTCCCGATTGTTTTCAACCGTCTTCCAGGTTTGTCTCGCTACGAGTCAAAATGCGGCCGAACTTGGACGCTGCTCCTGAATCTTTGTGCCTTGAATTTGGAATCCTCGCTGCTGTTGGGTTGCAAAGCTGGGTTGGTTGGTTTGATGTACAGTACTTGTTTCAACTTAGTTGCCTTGATTATGTGGTGATGCGTCAAACGCTGGTCACGCGGCCTTCTTTTGCAATCCTCATGCTCTCGGAAGGTGCAATACCGTATGGTGAGTTTCTATGATCTCTAGTTACTGTATGTATTGTATCTTTACGTACGTTTACTTTTACATTCCTTTGTCCTTCAGATTCCCTGACTGATGTTTCCCTGGTTTGGAAGCGAACACATCACACAATACAGTAGAAAACACCTCAATTGGTTGGTACCAAGGCATGCTGTGCGTTTCCATAGGTGTATGATGGTGTATGTATATGCATGTGTTTGCTGTAATGAACAGATATTCATATGTCCAAATGTATATATGTTGTGTTGATACCCTCAAATGACGTTTTCCAGTCTTAAATGCGTTTAAACTGGACGAGGCCGGTTCCGCCCTTCAAAGTAGTGTCAAGAGATTTAGCATGAACAAAAGCAGCCGCTCCTATATATGTATGTATGTATGTATGTATGTATGTATGTATGTATGTAATGTAATGTAATGTAATGTAATGTAATGTAATGTAATGTAATGTAATGTAATGTAATGTAATGTAATGTAATGTAATGTAATGTAATGTATGTATGTATGTATGTATGTAATGTAATGTAATGTAATGTAATGTAATGTAATGTAATGTAATGTAATGTAATGTAATGTAATGTAATGTAATGTAATGTAATGTAATGTAATGTAATGTAATGTAATGTAATGTAATGTAATGTAATGTAATGTAATGTAATGTAATGTAATGTAATGTAATGTAATGTAATGTAATGTAATGTAATGTAATGTAATGTAATGTAATGTAATGTAATGTAATGTAATGTAATGTAATGTAATGTAATGTAATGTAATGTAATGTAATGTAATGTAATGTATGTATGTATGTATGTAATGTATGTATGTATGTATGCATGTATGTTGATATGTTGAGTTCCTGATTTGCTTCCCTGCGGCAAGGAACAGTCGACTTTGAAGTGCAAGTCTTCGTGGCCGATTTTGTCCTGGGGGTTCCCACAAATGCTTCCGTGAGTGCTGAGCACCTGGCTCTTCCAGAAGATCCACAAATTTGGACAACCTTCGAAGCACAAGAACATCCCAACGATGCTTCTTGTGTCGCCCTTTGTTCCCACAGCTTGCAGTGCTTTCTCCACTACGTCGGGCACGAAGGATGCTTTTTCGCCTTCGGGGACCACACTCGCCTCGAAGCGAGTGCTGGCCCGCCCCTTCTGCTGGCCCATGGTCGCAGAATTTCTGGCAAGGTGGCAGGATGTGCGAATCAAACCGGTAGTCAATGCTCCATGAGAGCAGACCTGAAGGAAAGCATTAGCTTCGCGGGAGTTCATCCAGAGTGGCTGTCAAATCGAGCAGCCATTCAATTTTCCCTGGAAGTCGAGGCAGGGGAGCAAAAGCATGAAGCCGAAGGAACCATCGTTCAGGTCCAACGAGGCCCCCCCGTGCCCGTTGATGCCATCGGCATCTTGCTGGGAGAAAAGCACAACCAAACTGTTGTCCTGAACAGCACAACCAGTGTGGATCGGCTCGGCAAAGTGAGCGTGGAAGTGGCGGAATACGATCCTTTCAACATGGACTCACTGCGGCTTTTGCTTTTGGTGATGCTGCCGGATAGAGCCCCACGGCTGCAGAAAATTGTGATGTCAAGACATTGAGGGTGATTCTTTTTTTGTTTTGTTTGTGTTAGGATGATGGCCTACAGCTCATGAGGGGATCGATTTTCTGAATTTTGCTAATTTTTTTTGTTGGGTGTGTTCTGTCAACCAAGGGCTTCAACACGTCGTGGGCCTCCTTTTCCACAGCCAGTCAGGAGGATCTTCTGCGCCTGAAGCAGCACCCGAAATGCACCGAGAGCCCCTTGAACAGGGCGCGATACGAAGCTTGCGGTGTGCCATCCCATGGCCAGGTCCGCGAGATGCCGATCTCGGCCCCACTGGGAGTGTGGAGTGGCGAGACTGCAGTTCCAAGTGCTGCCGAGAGAAGCCGCTCCTTGGTGGACGACGTCGCAGCAACGTGTTGCCATAACTTTCGCAGGGGCAGATAGCCCCGTGGCATGGGCGGCAAGGCGGGAAGGCTGCCGCGTCTTGCAGCTAGCTTCCAAGGAGGAAATTGCAGCCTCAGCAGACGCAGCGTGCCACTTACTGTCGCAGAACTGCACAGAGGAAGTGTGCAAATTGCTGGACCGTGAAGCATTTGGAGGTATCGGTGGGTGGAGTGGCCATCGCCCGCCAAAGCTTCACTCCAAATCCCTGGTGCAAGCTCTACGATGCCAAGACAAGATCTGCGATCGCAACTACACTTGGGAGCTGTCAAATGGGATTCTTTCAATATCAAAACATTCCGCCAAGCTGGCAGTCAGCGACCTGTTGGTGGAGGCGGCCAAGTCAGATGGCTTGGCCCTGGTGAAATCTATCCGCCACGGCCTCCCAGAAGCATCCCATTCTCAGTTTTTGGAGGATCTGGCCAGGGAAGTCTGGACGTTACCATCAGTGCCGCCAGCCTTCATTACTGGCCTGGCAAAGCTTTCGCGGGAAATGCCAGACAAGTTGCTGGCAGAGTGGGTTGGTTCTGCCAAGGTGGCCCTGCCAGAGAACACCACGGAGCTGAGCCAGTTGCAGGCAGAACGTGTTCAAACAAAACTCGTCCCATGCCGGATAGTGCGCATGTTCCCAAAATATGAGGCCACCTTGACCTTTAACTACTGCATAGAAATGGGCACAAGTCCAAACCTTCCGGGTATTAATTCCAAAACAAAGTCTAGTTGGATTCATTACAGCCAAAAACATATGGAATACCCGAAAGACCTGATTATCATGACTTTCAACAAGCCTTTCAGAAACTTGGGATCAAAGACATGGATAGTGGCCAAGCGAGGTAGACTAGCACCTAACCTGCGGGAAGCAACATATTGAACATGCAAAGTCGCTGTCAAAGAGGCACGCATGTGCAATTCAATTTCGACGCGAATAGACCACTCTGGAATAACAAGTGCAGCAGGTGCCACAATCTTTCCTTCTTGCTTATTACTTTCCCTCCATGGCGCGAGATTCGCAGGAAATAGATGGAAATAGAGCCAACCCATTCATTGCAAATGCGCCAGCAGTACGCCTGCAAGAACATGCAGGATGATTTGTTGATTTTATATGCAGTAAATTGTAGTAGTACGATTCAGCATAAGCACAATTGTTGTGGGATGAATTCAGTCAATCTAACACAGGATGACTTGAGCGCGTCCAAACAAAGCTTCATCCCTCCAGTCCCTTTCTCTACAGGCCGTCTTCGCTTCGGTGATCTACCTGGACTTCCTCCTGACGGAGCCCGAACAGTTGGACCGGGTGGCCCAGGCCTTGCGGCTGGCGCCGAACCTGGAAGAGTTGCGGGCGTTTTGCACCGCCTGCCCTGAGGCCCCAGCGCCTTGGCCTCGGTGGCCCCTGGCGCCGCAGCTCCGGTTTCTGGTCTTGGAGGACTTCGTGTTGCCGACGCTGCCGGAGGGCGCCTTCCGCAACTTCACGAAGCTGATAGAGTTGACCCTGAGGCACAACGGCATCCGGACCTTGGCCGAGAAGACCTTCGAAGGACTCGGATCTCTGAGCACGTTGAACCTGATGAACAACCACATCCACACTTTGCCCGAGAAGACCTTCGAAGGCCTCGGAGCTCTGAGATGGTTGAACCTGGATAGAAACGATCTGGGCCTGAAGCGACCGGCCGTGTGCCAGCAGAAGAAGATCCAGTGTACAGGTGTGTAGGAGGAGAGTTGAGGAAGAGACACTCATGTGGTTTGTGCGGCGGAAAAAAGGATTGTGCAGATTTTGATTTCGGTGTTGGCGGCGGTTGCAGTTGTCATTGAGATGGTCGTTGTGTCACGGTACCCCCCTGGTGTTGAGCGCAGGCCGCAAAGATCCCGAAGTGCCAGGCCTGTCAGCGACGAAGTTGGTTCTTGAGGCCGGGGAGATCTCCTGATCGTCAACGAGCATCAGAAACCTTTGTATAAGATTGGAAACATTTGTATAAGAAATGGGAAACATATGGAAACATAATTGGATCATATGATAGGATCATATGTAGGAGTAGGCTCCTGATCATTTGAGAGGTTTTGGCTGATTGGTTTCACTTGACCCATCCCTAAGCCACCCTTACCGTAAGTGAATTTCCAATCCTCAACCAGGGGTTTCTGGGTGCTAGGTGGGTTCAATATCAGCTGCAACCAGCAGTATCTATTCTTAGCCAGCACCAAAATGAACCATCAGACAAATGAACCATTCATGATCTATATCAGTAACCATTGTAAGTACTTGATTGGTTCAAACCACCACTGGCTTGGGGAAGTTTTCGGCAGCCCCAAGATCTTCCTTGCGTTGAAAGTAGCCAACCAAGAGATGCAGGCCATGGAGTTGACTTGTTGCGACAGATGGGACTTCCCCGAATGAAATCGCTCTTTGGTTCAGAAGCTGGTTGTGACCACCAAGTATATTTGATTCTTAAATCATGTTGAATCTAGCTAAGCAACGTTGTTTACAACCATCATAGCCTACCATAGCTCATTTTAGCCTCCATCACTGAGCCCACCTTGTACCGGGAGGGTTTCAAAGGCAGAATCCACTCAGCGGATTCAGCGATGTTGCCAGGTTCACCGTGCATCCTTGGAGAACATCTGAACATCATCAAGCTCCTTGCCTGAGAATCAGATGTTGTTTCTCCAGGAGATTGGGGCAGTTTCTTGTGCAAAATGAGGGTGGTCATAGTGGTGCTTAAAGTGAAACTTGATTTCTTCCACACTTTTTTGTCAAAGCTGAGGCACGAATTTGTTCCCACTCGCCGCGATTCATCTATTCACAAACTTCAATTTGGTTTTGTTGAACATCATTCTAAGTTCATCAAGTAGATTTATCAGAAGCCAAGTCAGAGATTGGTTTGTTCAGGGTGCGTCACCTTATTGTGTTGGCGCGATGTCATTGAATGGCCAAGGGTCAGAACCTCCTTGGAGAAGCCTCTTGAGGCTGGGCGGCTGCCAGACTGCAAAGTTCACTCAGGTGTGCTTCATAGGCAATTGACCGCCAGCAATCATCAATACAGGGGTAGGACAAAAGATTGGAACAAAATAGGGCCCTGACTGCAGACCCTTTCCCCATAGAATCCTACAAGTTGAAGATCTCACCTCATGCCTATGAGCTGGGCTACCGCCGGCAATCAATAGTCATTCATGAACTTCGTACTTGAAACAAATGCACAAATTGCACATCTTCAGCGTTTCCCCAGACTTCTTTGGGGGCAGCTGTATCAACGTCGGTTTCATGGTGGCTTGGATGACCTCTGAGATCTTGCTTGGGCGCGCGGCTGGGTGCTTCACCAATGGTCACAGCTTGGGGATGATAGCAACTGTGGTACCCCTATGTGGAGATATGGATGTGTCCATGCTGTACCAACCTAAATGGCTCATTTTTTTTGGATGGTTGGGGGTTCCTTATGTATGGACATGTCCAAATCCATTTGCATTGCAGCTATAACTCGTTTTTTTTTTACTCTATTGCCCAGACACTGGTGCTGTAACACTTGACAGAGCTGCAATTCCCCAGCCTAACATTGTGGTATGGTGCACGATTGCGGGAGTCAGCCGAAAGGTGGTATCCTCAGCTCTGCTTTCCAGCACACGGTGATGGCAATACCTGAATGGTCCATTTTATCAAGTATACCCCTATTATTGTTATTATTGTTGTTGTTGTTGTTGTTGTTGCGGCGTCGGCGTCGTCGGCGTCATCATTTGTTGTGGCCACTTGTGTTTGTTCGAGCATGAACCTTATTTGAACATCTTTATTGTTGCTTGATCAACCATTCTTGAACCAGCTGTCCACTAATCATCATGAGCCATTAATAGAAGCCGTTACTATAGCCATCAGAAATCTGCTATGAACCATATTCACCAACTCCTGACACTTGCTAAGCTCGACCAAGAAACTTCGAGCACTCAATCCGCGCACAGCCGCCAGACCATTTGCAGAGTTGACAGATCGAGCGAGGAACTCAGGAACGAGAGCCACGCTCAGATGGTCCACATCCAAACAGACCTGTTGGACAATTATCCTCCAGGGAACACATGTTGATTTGGGGTAGCATTAATCTATCACAAGACAATTGACGGATGGTGGTTGTCAAGTCCTGTATCCCTTTATCAACACCCCAAAGCTATGCACACAGAACACATCTTCATGGGGATATCAACAAATACTTTTCTCTGATCGGACTTTGGCATTGATCCACGATCCAGAACCCAGGCGTTCTTGTGAAATGACATCACTCCGTGATGCAAATCCCCTTGTTAACCACTGGATGATGCACTTTGATTCTCAGCTGACGACAGTGCACCCAGGTTTGCCTCGGTCGATCAATGCGGAGGGAACAGGACTGCCCAAGGCCTGGCACGGCCGAATGCTGGAATGGTTCAGAATAGATAGCAATCAACAATGGAGGTTTCTCAAAATGGTTGGTTGATGATGATGATGATGATGATGATGATGATGATGATGATGATGATGATGATTACATCTGGGTGTTTCTCAAGCCAGATGGGGCCCATCGAATCATCCCTTATATTGACATATATTACTTTCACCATTTATAGTAGTAATTCAAAGTCCTCTATTTTGAGAAACAAGCAAATATATGATATAACAGTGGTCAATAACATTTAACACTAGTTGATGCTGGATAATGATAGAGGATGACAACCAGCAGCAATGGTAAGAGACAAAGTTGCGCAACCTGCATTCGTTCAGGATACCCCAGTGGATAGACAAACGCATGCAGAGGCTTAGATCCAACTCATTTCAAATTTTGTCTGAAAGCTCCCACGTAGAATGGCGCATGTCCACAATGATCAGCCAGCGTTCTATGGCTATACCTGGTGGCTCCAGCTCCTAACAGTAAAGCCATGAATGGCACAACAGTAAAGCCAGGAGACTCGGGTGGCCTCCATGGCGAGCTGGATATAGCTAGACTCCGTTCAAGAAATCAAGCGACAAAGCGATCATTTGGTCTAGACGCAATCGAGATGATAAAGGTGTGCCGGATGGCGATAGGGTTAAGGGGGCCAAGAAGGGAAACAGAGTTCAATCATTTGTAGTGGTCAATACTTAGTCGTCAGAATTGTCAACAATAATAACCAGCCGGTTCATGATATATGATATGATATGACAACCATGACCAACAATCGTAGCCACAATTCATGATGGGCGGCAATCATGTTTTTCGATGTGGGGTAACGACAAGTATTACTGTAGCAAAAGGGATATGAAATCGCTGAAAGGGTCAAGCAAATGTCCCAACTATAGAGTTGTTATTCATTACGATCAAGCTGGGCACCGTGCAAGTATGATCACTACAACGGACATCTTCACGCAGGGGGCGGATTTGGGAACTTGCTTGATGAACGAATGACCATGAATGCTTCGTGCTCATTCAAGGTGGTAGATAACAACTATATGATTAAGAAAGATTGCCAGTTCTTCATGCCGATGGGGGCGGATTTGGGAACCTGCTTATGACCATGAATGCTTCGTGATCATTAAAGGTTGTAGATAACAACTATATGATTAAGAATGATTGCCAGTTCTTCATGCCAATGGACAAGGATCAACAGTGATTGGCAATATTTCTATAACTGATGTCCCTGCAACAAACAAAGATCAAGTAATGCTTATCCCAGAAAACTAATACTGCGATGCATATTGCCAACCTGATTCAACAGTTGGTTGGTACACGATTGGTTTCAGATGGCTTGGATTTGCACACCGTCGCTGCCCCGTCGTTTCCTTGTCCGTGTCCAGGCCCGGCGGAGAGCGCTTTGGTTCCTTGGCCGGAGGGCGCTAGCAGCATGGTATGATGCGAGCGACTCCAGCTCCAGTGAGGAAAAGTCTGTGGTTTTCCCATGTTTTCCATGGTTTTTTGGGTGACAATCCATGAATGATGATCCCTTCCCTCGATGTTTAGCCCTGAACCTGATCGTTTTAAGGTTTCCGGGGTACTCAGTTCTGCCTGGGGCAGAAATTCTTAATGATAGAACCCCTACAGTTGATGATGACCCTTGGGCAAACCAACCTGGATGTAAAAAATCCAGAATTTCCAGATGATTTACCGTTGAAACAGGCGGTGATCAACTTCTTTAGATTAGTTTCCCAAGGGGTAAAACCAAGGTTTGCAATGCAGAGTTTTGATCTCCCAGTCGTGTGGGAACTTACGAGTTCATTGATGTCAAGATCCAAGTTTTCGATGCAAGGCCCCCAGCAGATCTGGGAATGGCTCCTCGCCAACCTGGGGTGGCCTACCTCCAGCCACCATGGACCCCTCAAAATGGATGGTTCCGCACTAAGAACTAGTGGTGCCCATGGATTTGGGCCACAACTATTTGGCCAGCCTGAAACACAGCCATTCATTTGTTACAGGGGTTATAAGATGCGCCTGATTTAGCAGGGGACCATGATAAACCAATCACTTTCCGATTCTTGGACTTCACATTGTTGGATGACATTCCCACAACACCAGCCATCGATTTGGCATTTGAATTTCTAGACATTCGATGGTTGAACGCATTAAACTGGGCAGCTCGATCGAATTGTGGGCAATCACCGCCCAAGAACAGCTGAGAACACCAGCTGTTAGCACCGATGACTCAGTTTTCTGGCATTAAACAATGGAAAACCACACCCACGACATCGCCTCGTTTGCAAAGAAAAGGGTGATAGAAGGTCATGTTTGTCGAGATCGCTCTTTTTGCAACAAACAAAAAGAAGGAATCTTGACCTGGTAAGTGCGCAGCTGGTCGACCAGCCATGTAGCTCGGTTCGAGGGTTGAAAACTTAAGGACGGGATAAGACATGCCAACTATCAACGGGATGACATGTTCAACCCTTGGTTTGTTGCCCTTTGCCGCATCATTTCACGGAGGTTCCGCACCACTTGGTTTGCGCGCTGCAGAACGACACCACTTTGACAGGCTGGCAGTTCCTTCTTTTGTGCGAACACAAGTTGCTGTGACCGTCTAGTCTTTGCTGTGCTTCAAGTTCTTGGAATCCATGAAGAGTTCCAGCATTGCCTTAGAACCAAAATCTCCTTCTGGGTGGCTCCTCATGACCACTCTTGCAGTAGTCCCATGGCTCATGCCCTGTGGCCGTGCAGTTGCCAGACTCCCTGGTTGATCATTCTAGTTGGTGTCCATTCCTTGGATTCCCCAGTAGAATCAATACATCATGATGTTGGCTGATGAGTACGATCTCCTCCAAAATGTGTCACACACGTGGCAGACTTGGACATTCTTTTTCAGGATTCCAGGTTTGTTTGACATTTCAGATTCGATTTTTTGAGGAACAATTTCAAATTTGGTTCAGCTGTTAGCCTCATCTAGCCCAAGCAGCGGTACCAATCTGTTCGTGGTTATTTGGGTTCATCCTCAGTACTCATGAATGACACCTATTGACATCTCCAATTCCCTGAGTACTTCATTGACGAGATCTCCGAATGCCACAAGTGATGCCACAGCAGTGATATCATTTCGACTTGGCCAGGTGCAGCTGATTTGACTTGAAAGGAATTGGAGGCTCAGCCGTGAGACTGCAAGCTGAAGCATGGCAAAAGACGGTACTGGGTTAACAGTCGTGAATAGAATCAAATAACTTATGGTCGCTGGCAGGAGTTGTTCACTGATGTAGGATAGAACAAGCAAAATGAGTTGAGCTGAAGCATCCAAGAGGAAATCCAGTCGGCTCTAGAACAGGCATGAACAGACTATGTGGTTGCAGCCGCTGGCTCAGTGGCTTCATCTCCTTCCATGACCTGCCCTCGTTATCCCTTACATGTTTGCCAACTGGTTCTTGTTCAGTTTCACCACAAGATATGCCGCGCTTTTCATCACCGTCCTCTTGGAGATTGCAGTTGCTCTTCGCTCAGAAGACTTGCGTTACTTGCAAGAAGTGATCCTCGGCATGTCTCGGCAGATTTTGGAAATATTGGGAACAACTTGGATTGATCTTGCAGAATTCAAGCGTTGGGAAATCATTCGAAACAGCAAGGGACAAACTTGCCAGAGGAACAATCACCTTCAAGTGACACTGCTTTGTTCTTTGAGTGTTCCCGAAGCAAATGGATATGCTATGCATATTTTCAGGATGATTTTCCATGCCCTTCCAGTTGGTACCCAGATGACTATCCTGTCGAAACAGGTGGTCAGCCGCAGCAATCATTGAAGGTTGAATGCGACATTCTCCTTGGTAAATCATAGTTTGATAATCTACTAGTAACATGAATATTTGGTTAGATTTTTTGGCCATGCCGGGTCTTCGGAAGTTCTTCCAAGCGTCCTCGGCAACTTTGCTTAGATGACCTTGGATTCATAGACATTGTTCATACCTGTCTACAAGATCTAACCAAGCCATTGCTCATTGGAACTATATGGCCCAGTATAGATCTTGCGTGCCCATGTCTGATTGTGGTGGCATGTTCCAGTGGCTCAGTGCAATCTCGGGCATGTCTGACATACATACATACATACATACATACATACATACATACATACATACATACATACATACATACATACATACATACATACATACATACATACATACACACACACACTTAGACTAATGCACAACGGTCGATTTCTTTTTGCTGTTGCGTTGCTCTTTAATTCCATGGCCGAGAATTGTGGCCAAATTCTTGAATGATTGACATGTCAACCCACCCTTTCTTTTGTTTGCATCTATTCTTGATTGCTTTGTCACAGATACCTCTTCATTGCACACTTCACCGCCATCGTTGCTTGTTGAATGATGACTTTCCAGTGGCACCAGGGATCTCGTTGAGCTCTCCGCGTAGTCACCCCAAGCGCTCCCAGGAGCGACTGCCCCGAGACCTGTGACGCGACCGAGTCGCCGGGGTCCTACGAGGTCCATGGCTTGGCAGCGCGAAAGCTGAATCTCCAGCTGCAGCCGGGGGCAAGGCGCCTCAGCTTGGAACCTGCGGTTGAAGTGGTTGATGCTTAGCCATGTAGCCCCGTTGAATGATGATTGATGGTTGGTTGATGGGTATGGTGAATATCTACTGGTGAATGATGGTTAGTAGTGGTTTTAATTATGGTGAAAAATGGTGTCATGGGGGGTTCATGGGATCTTTGATGGTGGTCAGCCATGGTTGATGATGGTTAGCAGCTTGGGTGATAACATGGGATAATGACTCATCAAAGCAAAGGTTTGGCAGCAAAGCCACTGTTGAGCCATCCCCTCATATTCGCACAAGTGCAGCAGCGGCAATGCGCATCCATGTGTTGGTTGATTTTTTACGAGTGGCGCTGACTCTACTCTTGTTTCACTTGTGGGATTCAGAAGTGGAGGATTCTTTGCCAACCACAATTTTGTGTTTTTCATATGCTCAATTAAGCCGTAGCTGCCACCACATGGATGATGTAATCAAATGCTCAGATCATGTTGGCCATCGATGTGCGAACGACTGAGGTACTTCGCAGGTGCAACATGCACGGAGCCTGTGACCAACGCAAGCATCGTGCCGTGGATCCCTCCAAAGGACTGGCGCTATAAAACTGCAAAGAGAGTGCCATGAAACCTCATGAAAAGAGCAGGAATCTCACGACGGACGGTAGTGATCAGTTGAAAACTGGATTCCTCTGATTTACCACGAAACAGTTGGCTGAACTCCCTGGGAGCAATCCGCATTTCTCTGCTTGAAACTTCACCAGGGCGATCCCATCAAGAACTCGTTTGTCGCAGTTTACGCGGACCCGCTCCTGCCTCATCTGATTGGCGCAACGGACACGGCCAAGCTGTGTGCCGAACTGCTTCTCGGAGGCATTCCAAGATAAGTGATGCTTGCAAGTGCTTGCGCAACATGATTTTTCTTTCAGGTTGATGCAAAGCCTTGTTGAGGGCTGTGTTGATTTCTGTATCACATGGTGATTGATTGGTAGATGGATCCGTGCAGAAGAATCCTCTCTGGGTACTTGCATTCTGTGCCTTTTGAAGTTTGTCACTGCCATGTAAATTCTACATTTAGGATCGTACTCTGTTAGCCAGTGGCCCATGCCGCAATGACTCGTGCACGTTCTTCCCGCATAGTGCTGCGTCAGGAACGGCGAAAAGAAATGCCTTTGTACATTGAACGGCCACAAAGCTCTCGGTGTCCCTTGGCTGCCTATCTTCGATGTAAAGCCATTTTTGGCTGCATCTAGGTCATTTGATGATGGCAGTGGGGGTCGCAGTTTCACGTCATTTGTTTGTTCTACTGGCACGAGCCATTGAATTCATGTTGCAAATTGTCGTTCCGAAAGAAATGGTTTACGCGTGGTACTTTGCCGATCATTGAAAGCCACCTGTTTGATCTGAAATGAGCAACAGCCTGGCACAACAGCTTCGCCACGACACGTTGAGGTGTTGGGCACTTTGGCTTCAGTGCTCCCGGCCTCCAAGAGCTTGGTGCAAATGCAGCTGGCCATGCAGCGGCGCTGTCCAAGTGGTGTGCCTGACGCATTGGCAGTGACCATCGCGATGTTGCTGCTGGTGGTGGCGGCGCTCTGCATCGAGGGTCTTTGCAGCTGGTGGACACCGGATGTCCAGTTGGAGAGGAAGGCGGTTTGGCCGGCAAAACTGGTGCACAGCAAGCCTCCCCTGAAGACCTTCACCAGTTCCTTGAGTCACCCAGATGCATTGCTGTGAGCTCCGCTTACTTTTGGAAGTCTTGAAGGATTTAATGCCTTAGCAAAACGAAGGATCACAGCATGCAGACTTGTTATGGGTGTGGGCCAGTCTATGGAAATTGTTTCAGGGCAATGAGTTTGATGAACATGTTTGTCAGTAGGGGGAACCCACAGTCTAACAGCACAGGGCAACTGATAAGTCATACCTTTAGATTCTCTCAGCTGCTGACATCAATGTCCCAAGCTGGACATTCGCAAGGCTGGTTTGGTGGCTTTGTCATGTCCCTTGCTGCCTTGCAAACTGGAGCCTTGCTTGTGGTGGAAAAATCCTGCGATATGGAAGTTTCTTGGCTGCACAACTGCCCAGTTCTGCTTTTGGTCATGCGCGCATGCCAGATGAGTCTCATGACACGCAGTGACGGAATCTAAATACAAAATTCAAGCCTTATGACATCCATCGTAACCACCGAGGCTGCAGTTTGGCTGGTCGCAGTCTCACCAGCATTGTTGGCACTGGCATCTGCCTTTTTCTTCGCTCGTCTCTTGTGGAAGCAGCAACTGGCTAATGCATGCTTGGAGCACGGATATGTTCTCACAGAGCCTGCAAAGGTCACCGGTTGGGAATGGTCAGTTGGGAACCATCAACAGCGGCAGATCATTTGTTCAGATTCAGTGTCATGACCTCCCAAATTCCAAAACCAGTTGAAACGCCTTTGTGTTTTCAAAACACTCTTGTCGCCGGCCGGTCAAAGAGAGTGTTCAATTCGTTCCCAAACTCGACTAAGCTGTGGAAGACACTATGTCGACATATATTCTTTGTTTGTTCCAAGAACTGCAATTACTCAGTCTCTCTCCTGCAAGTCATACCTAGCAATCTCTAAGGAAAATCCGTTCACAGTCCTCATGCGAAGTGATTTGATCTTGGTCACCATGTCAGTAGAGTTTGTTCAAACGAAGTTTCCTCCCTTTTGATGTTCTCAAGATGTATAGAATACTGCAACATTCCAACCTGCTCGCTGCTCAGGTGTTCGACCGCGGTTTCTTGGATCAGGCCTTGAGCCCGGTGCGGCCCCAGACGAAAAGCGTGTGGCCGTTGCGTGCCATGGTTTCTCGGTCATAAGTTGACCTCGTTGTGAGCACAAATCAAGAAGTATACCAAGTACATCACTCGATTGAGTCGCTTCACTCTGCAAGCTACCAGTGCAGTTCCACTGGTAGCGGAGCAGTTTCGCTCCAGCCTTGGGTGAGTCAACGCTCTTTGCTGCGCGCTTCGCTCTGCTTGGTGGCAATGAGTAGCAGTGACTCAATGTCTATGGTTCCTAGTTGGGATGGTAGTGCACGGACATGGAGAAGGTATGTTCGGGAAGTAGTTCCAGAGTACAAAGGTAGCTCAACGAAGACACCTTGCGACTCGTTTGACTGCCAAGCTCACTGGTTCGGCACGGTTGTTGGCCATGAGTTGGCCCCAAAACGAGTTTGATTCTGATCGTGGTGTGATTCTCTTTCTACAGAAGCTGGCTAAGTCACCTCTGGTACGTAGATCACTCCCCAACGCGGCAGCGATCATGAGTCAGTATTTTTCATTTAAGAGGCAGCCAAACGAACCAATTTCTCAGTTTCTTGTTCGGGAAGTTCTTAGCTACGAAGAGTTTCAGGAAGCCTTGTTGAGACTTAGGGAAGAGCGTAGTGGTGTCAATTTGGCAGATTCTGACTTTGGCCTTGAAGAGATCCTCCGTCGAGGGGAAGAAGAAGAGTGGTGGCGATCTCACTGGAATCGCCGAGGTTGGCAAGATAGACTACAAGATAATCAAGCAGCCCAAGCAACTAGTGTTGATGATAATCCTATGGACGATGATGGGCATGATCGTACTTCCCCAAGAGCGACAGCAGCAGGTAGCCCTTCTCGTGGTGAATATCAACGAGTTCCTACTGGTTCTGAAGATGGTGGTGATGGTCATCCACATAGTCCTGGTGGTAGTCCCGATGGTCATGGTCTAGCCCGAGGTCACGATCCCCAAGCTTTGTCATTGCAAGACTCCTTCATCTTAGATGTATTGAGAGGATGGCGACTATTGGTAGCGGCATGTCTATCCCCTGAAGAATGGAGAGATGTCTTGAGTTCTACCAGCAATCGCTTAGACTGGGATTCAGTGTCCAATGCTTTGCAAGTACTTTGGGATGATCAATTGATCCGACCACGCGGCTCCACTCCATCATATAATCACCTACATATGGTAGATCTGGGTTACGATGCGATGTTCTCTCAACCCTCCTCGTCGAGTGATTGGTGGGGAGGTGGCGACGATGATTGGTGGTGGTATGAACAACAAGCTGTTCAACCATGGTCCCCTTTGCCAGAATCCGTT
The DNA here is from genome assembly GCA_009767595.1 of Symbiodinium kawagutii. Lineage (NCBI taxonomy): Eukaryota > Dinophyceae > Suessiales > Symbiodiniaceae > Symbiodinium > Symbiodinium kawagutii. The sequence continues at coordinate 26,024 of VSDK01000375.1, forward strand.
CCTGCAGCTGAGGATGAGCTTGGCGAACTCCAACCCGCCGAGCTCGATGACGAGCAGGTGCGGGAGGCGGTACAGTCAGAGAAGATGGCTGAAGCTCTGGCTGCAGAGGCGCGTCTGACATGGCAGAAGGCACAAAAGGCCACAGCTGCCGTTCGAAAGGACCGTGGTTTCGGTGCCATTTTGGGCAAGAACAATGCTGGCGCTGTTGGGAAAGGGAAAACAACTGGTTGCTATAATTGTGGTAGCACATCCCATTTCCTCAAAGATTGTCCTGACAAACTGCATCCTGGTCCCAAAGGTGGTGGTAAAGGTTATGGCAAGCTTGGCATGTTCATGGATCCTACAGTTGAACCAGAGATGTTTGGCTTTGTGAGTTTCAAGGGCAACCCCAAGGGCTTTAAGGGAAAGTTTGGCAAGGGCAAGAACACCTTCCTGACCGAGGGCGACATGTTCTGGAGCTCTAAGGGCAAGGGCTTCAAGGGCAAGGGTAGTCCAGCTTTTGGAGTAGTTTGTCAACGCATATGGGTTGGAACTTTATCCTTTTGAGTTGTGTTCTACATCCCCATCGGATGCCTCCGCTACCATGGTCCAGAACAAGTCTCAAGTTCACCCCCATGAAGGTTTGCTTGACACCGGAGCAACCGCCTCGGCAGGTCCAGATGCCAGCGTCCGTCGACTGGTGCAATCACTGCGAGGTGCGGATCCCGAAGCCCAAGTTGTGACAGACATCACTCGTCGTCCCATGTTTCGGTTTGGAAGTGGGAAGTGGGGCAGAGCATTTTGTCATGTCACGTTGTCTTCCAAGCTGTGCGGCGTTGAACGGTCTTTGGAGCTCTATGTTCTCCCGAATCCAGAGGAATTCTATGAGAAGTGGTACACTCCAGATCTCCTGGTACCAATTCTAGTGGGAATGAGTTTCATTAGTCAACAAGGTTTGGTGGTTGATTTTTCTGATGGTTTGACTCTCACTGCAGCGGTTCCTCAATCCACTCCTTTCCACATGAGAAAGAACCTCAAGGCCATTTCGTTTTGGATTTGGTGCAGTTCTTGACGGGTATCTCCATCGATGCTCCTCCATCCTTGTCACCTGTGGTAGAATCTGGTGGTCCCCCTCTTGATTCTTCAATGACTGAGCTCCTCATCTTTGCCATGGATCATGCGGTTGAAAAACCCTCAACCGAAACCAGTTCGGTTGAAGGTTTTCCGGGCCGTCGGTTTTTCATGGAATTGGCCTCACGGCATGGATTCTCATTGGAACCGTCGGCGTTGCTTTCCTCAAGAGTGGTTCAACCAATGTGTCCAAGTGCATCGCCTGCGCCCACGCCATTGGTTTCCCCTGCTCCAGAAGGTTCTTCACATTCTGATGGCAGCCAAGGGTTCCAAGATTGCCAAGGAGCCCAAAGCACCACCACTTGTGACAGAGAGAGAGCAGACCATCGATCCCCGAGACCCCCGAGCATCACCGACATGCTGGCCTTGTTTCGGCAGTCGCAATCCATCCGTGAACGGCTCCAACAAGTTTGGCCATTGGGCTCACTGCGGGACATGCGGAGTGCGCCTGAGCTACACTCCTCGCCAAGGAGCTCCAGCCACCCAACTTCAGACTTGCGACCCGTTCATTGTTCGCCAGGCCCTGGGCATGATGAAGAAGGATTTGCCCAAGGACCATCTTCCAAACCACACCCTGATGAAGGTGGCGATGGATGTGCAGTTGACCCAGCTGCAGTACAACCAGATGGTCGAGTTGGAGCTCAAGAAGATTTCCAAGAGTGCCTCGCAGGCCGCTCCAAAGAGCTTCCAGCCCCCAATGCGCAGCAACATCCACACTCCTCCGGCGTCCGAGGTGATGGAGGACGACGGCTTTGTTCAGTTGGAGGAGTATATGACGGAACAAGAACGGCAGTTGCTGGAACAAGTGAGGGCCAGGAAGAATGCGGCACTGAACCCAAACTTGGAGAATTCCAACGATCTGTGAGTCAGGCCCTGGGCCTTCCTCTTCCTCTTCGGGTCGGCCAAGCTGCTGTGACTATGATGGCATTGATGGTGGCTACTTTGAATTCTTCGATGCATGACTTGGTGCATGCGCCCCAAGAACACCAAGTATGGGAGCTTTGTTGCAGTCCTGATTCCTGGTTGTCCCAATCATGTCAGGACCGCCACCTTCGACCCTACCGCGTGAATTTGGCAAATGGCCACAACTTCAATCATGACCGATGCTTTGATGATCTATGGAGCCTCTTCCTGGTGCATCGTCCTCGTAAGGTGTGGATCAGTTTGCCTTGTATACGGTGTGGTGTCCCTGGCAGTCCCTAAACTATGCTGGTGAGTCTCGACAAGCCATCCTTGAAGCTCGACGTCGACAAGCTCGTCGGGTCATCAAGCGGGTCACCAAGTTGCTCCTTCGCAGGCTCCGACATGACCCTTCCATTCAGCTGTACTGGGAGTGGCCACTTCGTTGTCATGGCTGGTCTCAGCAGCCAGTCATTGAGTTTGAGAAGGAGCTCTGGGATCTTAACTTGGTTGGCTTGATTGCCGGATCGACGGCTGCCGCTATGGCCTTAAGAGTGGTGACCCAGGCTGTGAGCACCTCTTCCTTCACAAGAAGTGGCTTGTCAAGACCACTGATGTTGTTTTCCACTCCCTCTTCAAGACCAAGGTTTGCTGTGGCAATCATGAACATAAGGCCATTGAAGGCCGAGATACCACCCGAACCAGCTACTGCCCATGGAAAATGGTAGTAGCCATCGCAAAGCTTTGGTCTGAACAGTTGCTGCCACCAAAGTGGTTTGACAAGCTCACCATGGCCAAGGATGACACGATCACTGATAACCAGTTCTCTCATCAGGTCCTTCATCTTGACGTCCCGTTGGAGTTGAATGTGCAGGCATCCAAGCATGTTCCCGAAGTCTTGGAAACGCCTGCGGAAGATGTGCCGAGATCCTCAACTTGGATTCAAGAAAGCCATGGTCGCTACATTAAAACTTCTCAGCCAGTGGAAGAGAAGACTGATGAGCCTTCTGAAGAAGACAAAAGGAAGTGGGAAGCTCGCCTCTAGCACTTTCATCGTGCCAGTGGTCATCCATCCAATCGAAACTTGGCCAGAATTCTTCGTGAAGCCCGCTTGGAACCATGGAAGATTAGGGCATGTATGAACATGAGATGTTCAGTTTGTGAAGCGGTCAAACCCGGTGGTGGATCATCGAAGCAGGTTCCTCCCGCTTCAATTGCTCCTCTTCCCCAAGCATGGCAAGTCGTGGTGATGGATGTCGGCGAGATTTCCTTCTGGTCTCTTCGTCGAAAGCTCAAATTTCTGATGATGATGGATGCAGCCACCAAGTTCAAAGTAACCGTCCCTCTCATCAGCTATGGCTTGAATGAGCTGAAAACCGAGAATACCACTCAGATGATAGAAGCGGTGTCACGCCATTGGCTAGCAGTGTTCCCGAAGCCAGTGGCCGCAGTGGCCTTGTTCCCGGACAACGCCAATACCATGACCTCAGCTGCCTTTTCCGATTTTTGCTCTCAAGCAAACATTTGGTTGTGTCCCCCAGCTGTCAAGGAACCATGGGCACATGGTCTTGCCGAGAGGGCAGTTCAGGAGATCAAGACCGTGACGGAGAAGATCTTCCTGAGTGATGAGACCATGACACCCGAAACGTGTTTAGCCTTGGCCTCAGCCGGTTTGAATCAAGCTGAGAATGTCAAAGGCTTCAGTCCGTTTCAGTGGGCATATGGTCAGCAGTTTCAGCTGACTGATGAAGACTTGGTGTCTCATGCCCAGCTTCGCCAAGATCACCCTCATGCTGATTTCGCAAAGCTTTTGACCAACCGGGTGATGGCGGAGATGCGTGCCAGAAAGGCTAGAGCTGACAATGCGCTCTCTCGCCTTGAGAATTCAAACACGAGGCAGCCCATTCGTGACTACAAGCCGTCAGACTTGGTGAAAGTCTGGAAGCGCGCTCTACCACATGAAGCCCACAAGGGGAAGCGCAGTGGCTTTACAAAAGCTGCAAAGCCACACTGCCTGGGCCCTGCCCGTGTCCTTTTTTGTGAACTTCTTCCACACCAGAACGGCGAAGATCGAAGACACATCGTATGGGTAGTCCTTGGTGGTCGTTGTCTCCGTTGCAGCGCCCACAGTGTGAGACCGTTGACCGAACATGAAAGAGTTCTTCATGAAGTTCACTCGGATGAGCAACCGCATCGCTGGCAGTCGCTTGCTGATCTAATCCCTCGTCGGGAATACACCGACATGGCCGATGATGAACCTCCTCGTCCTGAAGAAGATAATCCTGATCAACCTGGTGACCTCCCCAGTCAACCAGATAGAAGCACATGGATTTCCTCAACAAGAGTGATGTCAAAACGTGGACCTCGGCCCGGTGAACATCCCTCTATGCCATTGCCAGTGAATGTGTATGATGGTTCTCCTTCACAAGTCCCAGTACCAGGTGACGAGGATACTGAAGAGATTGGTAATCTGGGCAGTGGACTTCCATCACGAAGACCATCAACTTCAACGGCTGTTCCTTTGCTGGTTTCCCGGCAGAGCACCTTGCCTCCTGTGCCTGAAGGTGATGTTGAACCCATGGAAACCAATGGCGAGACTTCTAAACCAAGCCGTCCTTTGGAGGAAGATGAGACAGCAAGTGCCGCGAGTGAACAAGAAGCCAAAAGAGCTCGAACTGAAGATGCGCTTCATGCTGCTTTAGATGATGCAGAATATGGCTATGTGATGGAATGTCCGTTGGAGCTGGACAGCCATAAGATGAAGCGCAAGTTCTTTCATGCGCCCGCTGCCTACTTGGTTTCTAAGCTCCGTGATTGTGAGGTCCGATACGAAAAGCTGGAGCCCTCTATGAAGAAGCTCTTTGATAGGGCAAAGAACAAGGAAGTCACATCCTTTGTGACTTCGGAGGCTGTTCGCAAGTGCCTCTCCTTTGAAGAAGAACAAGAAGCAAAGAATTCCGGGAGAGTGATGGGTTGTCGTTGGGTCCTTACATGGAAAGTTACTCCTCCTGAGGATCTTCCTGAAGCCCGTCGAGAAGCACGTGAGCAAGCTCAGAGCACTACGCTCACCCCAGATGGTCGTAAGAAAGCCAAAGCCAGAATTGTCCTCCTCGGCTACCAGCATCCCGACCTGATGAGCCCCGAGTACCGTAGCTCAGCTCCAGTTCAGTCAGGGATCACACGTCACTTGGCATTCCAGTTGACCGTGCAGGAGCAGTGGCAACTACAAGGGCTAGATCTGAGCACAGCCTTTCTTCAAACAGCGAAGAACCAAGAGGAACTCCGTCTCTGGACTTCAGGCGTGAAAGAGCTCAGAGAAGCACTTGATGTCAGTGATGGCAGTTTGCTGAGAATCCTCAAGGACTTTTATGGTTCGACCACCGCTCCTCGAGGCTTGTGGCAAGACCTTGATGCCACCTTTCAACGGCTAGGTGGTCATAAAGTCATTGGAGATCCTTGCATTTGGTTGTGGACAGAACCTGTGAAGTCTCCCTTGAATGACTATGATCGTCACCGGGTCATTGGCTACATGAGTGGTCACGTGGATGATTTCAACCGATCTGGTGACCAGTCTAATCCTCGTTGGCGAGAAGTTTGTTCAGCCATTGACTCCAGCTACAAGTGGGGAACCACCAAGACCGGCAGTTACCGTCATGTTGGAGCTGACATTGAGGAAAAGTTCAACTCTCGTGATGGCCGGTATCTTGAAATCAATCAGGATTTTTATGTTGAAACCCTTCAGGATTTGAATCTAGATCCCAAAAGGTTTTCCCTGGTTGCTGAGAAGTTGACTTCCCAAGAGATTGGTAAGTGTCGAGCAGCTCTTGGTGCTCTCCAGTGGCTGGCAGTTCAAACGCAGCCTTTGCTGTGTGCTCGTTGTAACTTGGCTTTGTCAGACCTTGCCCGGCAGCCGTCCATGAAGATTGCCCAAGAGATCCAGACTTTGATTCGAGAAGTGAGACAGCCACCGACCAGATTGACCTTCAAAAGAATTCCCTCTGTGCAACATTGGCAGCAGATGGTGGTCATAACTTTGGGTGACCAAGCACCAACGAACCGTCCAGATGGCGCTTCGACTGGTGGTCTCCTCACTCTTCTTGGTGGCCCTGAACATCTTGAAGGTGTTGCAGGCCCTTTGACTTTGGTCTCTTGGAAAATATGGAAGTTGAAACGAGTGTCCATCTCTTCAAATGATGGTGAAGTTCAAGCCATGGTTGAAGCGGAAGACATCAACTGGCGAACTCGTTTGCTTTGGGCTGAGATCAACGGTGCAGGTGTTGACCGTCCCCCAGGAGATCTGTTGGATCAGACGGAAGCTGAGTGCAGCCATGTTCATGGCATTGTTGGTTCAGATTCAAAGGGCGGTTTTGACGCAGTCACAACCCAAGAAGGTCCATACTTAGGCTTGTCCAACGCTCGTGCTGCAGTGCAAGCCTACCAACTCAAGCAGAACATCAATACCAGCAGCGCTCGATTGATTTGGATGAACTCCAGCTGGATGTTAGCAGATGCCATGACCAAGCGATCCGAAGAGTGTCGACGAAGTCTCCAGCAGTTTTTTCGCCAAGGAGTGTGGATGTTTTCTTATGATCCGAACTTCATCACCAGTGCCCGCAAAGCAAAACGCCGCGGCCTGGATCCTGTAAAGCTGATGAAACAAAGGGTCTGTCCAAGGATTCATTTCCTGGATCAATTCGCGACGCCTGAACAGTCGATGAGTTTTTGGGGTTGATGCGACATTCCAACCTGCTCGCTGCTCAGGTGTTCGACCGCGGTTTCTTGGATCAGGCCTTGAGCCCGGTGCGGCCCCAGACGAAAAGCGTGTGGCCGTTGCGTGCCATGGTTTCTTGGTCATGAGTTGACCTCGTTGTGAGCACAAATCAAGAAGTATACCAAGTACATCACTCGATTGAGTCGCTTCACTCTGCAAGCTACCAGTGCAGTTGCAAATACCCAATTAATGGATCCAAACATTGATAACTGCTAGCTTCAATCATTTGAGTCTCCTTATACCAACACCCAAAGTATTGAGTAGAAAACCATTTGGATTCACAGTGACCTTAAGGCTGTACAGCAGGTTCATAGGCACCCGTCCACATAGAGCTACTCCATCAACAGAAATGGCAAGGTCGTAAGAGAGGGAAGTTGACTGGTTTGTAATCAAGCATATATCGGTCATTGTGAGAGATCATGAAATTGTTTTTGGGAGGTTTAGGGGTGATCCCCCAGTCAAGAAACACGCAAATGGCCATGTGTTTGCCCGCCATGAAATTGAATGAGGCGCCTACAGTAGGTACTTGGATTTCCAACAGGAAGCCCGTGGAGGGAGAACACACATCACTGCAAGGGTAGTCCACGCAGTTTTCCCTTCCACCCTCAGCCCTGCTCAATGACAGACTCAGCACACAGAGACGGCATCCAACACGAAGCAGACACAACAAGAAAGAACCCCAATATGAAGTAATTGGCGCCATGCCTACCTCACCAAAACTCCACCGGCAAGAATTACGTCAGCCGCCCACAGGTTAGCAGGCACGGCCGCCCCAACCAATCCACGCGCAGAAACAATCCGTGGAAGCAAGGGCCGTGCATAGGAAACCAGCCGTGTATCAATGGTTGGGGATAACTTGGCACCAGGCGGAATTCTTGGACAAGTTCCTGGTCGTTCTTCTGGTGCTCTACGGCTCGCTTGTGGTCGCCCTGGTGGGCTTGAAAGTGGCGGCGTTGGCAGTTCCAGCTCTGGCAGGACCATGTTGGACCCTACTGAAAGGGATCAATTCTGGCCGCGACTTGGACCACTTGCAGCGCTTCGTTGAGACCGACCTGGGAAAAATGAGCACAGCGGACACGCCCAAAGTTCAGCTGATTTCATGGACTTCGTTTCTGAAGTCTTGCCGCATGGGCAGCCCAGATCTTGGCAGCATCGCCCACCACTCAGCTGTTGAAGAGGTCCCTGCGACCCTGAAGCTCAGTGATCTGATGTGGTACAGACGTCACATCCGTTCTCTCACTGGGTCCTCGGCAGGGTTTTGCATCCTGCCGGCCTTTGGTGCGTTGCTAGCCTTGTCGTTGTGCACGACAGCAGTCCAACTCACCACGTATGCCTGTGCCAAAGGCGAACTGACGGGGCTTCGCCTGGCCAGCTCGGATGCGTTGGACTTCGCCCCATGGCAACTGAAGTATGACGTTGTGACAGACAGTTCTTTCAAACAAGTGGCCGTGCAGGCCATGTCGCAGGCTTCGGCCACCAGACAGATCTATTTCACCCAACCTCCCAGCGTCGTTGGAGCAGAGCAGGACACCACAAACTACACCATCGAGGAGAGCTTCACCAGTGTCATTGAGGAGATACAGTTGTCTGACCATATGGTTCCAAGAGTGGCACGAGTCGGGGTGACTTGCTTGTTCTGTAGCGCTTTCGAAGCGGAATGAAGCTGTGCTGTTGAAACCCTTGGGCCATATTCCATGAAATGCACCAGTTCAATGATCATGTTTTTTTTCAGAAAGGTGAATCTCTGACAGTAGAGGTGGCTAGAGTTGTGCTTTGTTGTTGTGCCTAATGGAAAAGGATTTAAACACAACACACAAAAGCACCATGAACCAGGTGCTACCAACGAATCACTTCCAATTTGCTCAGCTTCATGGCTCTGCCTGCCACCAGAAAAGTTTTGAAAGATGGAGTCGCTGAATCACAAGCTCGGAGCTGAGGTGAAGGGCCTGCGTCCTTCAGATCCAATCACGACCTACCAAATCCGCTTTTCTCCCCTAGTGACGCTGCCAGTCCTCCTACAGATCTCTTCGGGCAACTTTAGCCGAAAAGTTGCGTGGTCAACACTTCCAGCTTCGATTCTGAGCGTCCCAGAAGGACAGCGTCGCAATATCAATGGCGCATCACATGCTTTTTGAATTGGCTGCGGTGTGAGAAGCGTTTTTGAATCTGTTGTTGTTCATAATGCCATTAGAGCATAGCAGCAGAGAGGCAGCTTCCTGTTGCTTCTCCCACAAATCCATCCTCCAGGCTACCACGATGCTAGGAACATTCTAGTGCAGGATTTCACATTGCATTAATTCTTTCACAGGGAGGCTGTTTATCTCTTCCCAGCTGTCAGGTGAGGATCTGTAGATTCTAGATTTTATCTAGGTCTGAGTCCTTTTCCCTCCTGCTGGCAGTCGAACTGGCTTCCCCACCAGTTCCCCAGCGCTGTTCTTAGCCATTTTTAACTGGATTTGCCCAGTCTGTGTCCAACATTGGAATGGATTGGAAGCTGATGCCAGGATATACGTCAACTAAGATGTCAGAAAATAGTGCGAAACAAGCAGCAGTCAGGCATGAAGGTGCAAAAAGTTCGTACTCACTCACCACAATCTCTTGATCGAGGGGACCACGGCACCAGTCTTTGAAAATCTCTTGCGCTTTCACTTCGTAGGTGATCCGGTGGTCCTTCATCTGTCTCCTGATAGTCGTCAATTGTCTTCCAGGTCTTGTCTTTCAGGTCTGTCTCGCTGCGAGTCAAAGCGCGGCTGAACTTGGACGCCACTACTGAGTCTTCTTGCCTTCGATTCAACGTTGGAATCCTCGTTGCTTTTGGATTGCAAAGCTGGGTTACTTTGTTTCAAGTACATTAACTGTTTCAATTGAATAGGCCTCATTAGGTGGTGATGCGTCAATCCTAGACAAGCTGCATTCTTTTGGAATCCTCATGTTCTCGGAGGTGCGATACCGTATGGTAAGCTTCTATCTTTAAATGTGTTTTGTACTTTTCCAAGCACCATCTTTTCTTTCACATTCCCCTTTCTTTCAGATTCCCTAATTGATGGTTTCTTTGGTTTGAGACCGAACACATCAGACACTACAGTGACTTCACAAACTAGCAGTACAGTAGAAAGCCCGAACTGGTGGGTAGTAAGGTGGGGTTTCCATAGATGTATATATGCAAATATTCAAAACATCTTTCTCTCACGTGTGCGCACGTGTGTATTGAATTTTCTACACATTGAGAATGTTTTTTTTGTGCTTTTCAGTGCCTGAAAGCATGCCATTTACACTCTTACCAAGGTCGGTTCATGAGTTTCTTCCCTGCGTCTGCAAGGAATAGCCACCTTTCAACTAGATGTGTTCCTGGCGGACTTCGTTCTTGGGGTTCCCGAAGATGCCTCGTCGGGTGCCGATCACCTGGCTCCTCCCGAAAATCGAGAGATCTGGACAGCCTTCGAGGCCAAAGAAAACTCCACCAACGAGGCTTGCGCCGCCCTCTGTCGCCACACATTGCAGTGCTTTATGCACTACGTTGGGCGCGAAGGATGTTTCATGGCATTTGGAGACCACCATGGCCTAGAAACAAGGCCTGGCCCGCCCCTTCTGCTGGCCAAGGGTCGCAGAATTTCTGGCAAGGTGGCTGGATGTGGGGCAAACAGAACAGGAGATGAATGCTCCATGAGAGCAGACCTGAAGGAAAGCATTAGCTTCGCAGGAGTTCAGCCCGATTGGCGTTCGAAAGCAGCCGCCATCGAATTTTCGCTGGAAGTGGAAACCGGAGAGCAAAAGCATGAAGCGGAGGCCACTTTCATTCAGGTCCAACAAGGGCCCCCCGTGCCCGTTGATGCCATCGGCATTTTGCTGGGAGAAAGCGACAACGAAACCGCTTTACTCAACAGCACAACCAGTGTGGATCGGTATGGCAAAGTCAGCCTCGAAATGGCAGAATATCAGCCATTCAACATTGACTCACTGCGGCTTTTGCTTTTGGTGATGCTGCCGGATAGAGCCCCATGGCTGCAGAAAGTTGTGATGTCAAGACATTGAAGGTGCTTCTTTTTTGTTTTATGTTTGTGTTAGGATGATGGCCCACAGCTCATGAGGGGATCAATCTTCTGAAACTCCTTGACTTTTCTGTTGGGATTGTTCTGTCAACCAAGGACTTCCACACGTCGTGGGCCTCCTTTTCCACAGCCAAGCAGGAAGATCTTTTGCACCTGAAGCAGCACCCGAAGTGCACGGAGAGCCCTTTGAACAGGGCGCGATACGAAGCCTGTGGCGTGCCCTCCCATGGGCAGGTCCGCGAGATGCCAATCACTGCCCCACTGGGAGTCTGGAGTGGCGAGGCTGCAGAACGTCTCGAGTTCCAAGTGCTGCCGAAAGAAGCCGCTCCTTGGTGGACGACGTCGCAGCAAAGTGTTGCCATCACGTTCGAAGGGGCAGATAGCCCCGTGGCATGGGCGGCCAAGCGGGAAGGCTGCCGCGTCTTGCAGCTGGCTTCCAAGCAGGAAGTTGCAGCCTCAGCAGACGCGGCGTGTCACCTACTGTCGCAGAACTGCACAGAGGAAGTGTGCGAATTGCTGGACCGTGAAGGATTTGGAGGTCTTGGGGGGTACGGAGGCTATCACCCGCCAAAGCTCCGCTCCAAGTCGTTGCCCCAGGCGCTGCGATGCCAAGACCAGATCTGCGATCGCAACTACACTTGGGAGCTGTCCAATGGGATTCTTTCAATGGAAGACCATTCGGCCAAGCTGGCAGTCAGCGACCTGTTGGCGGAAGCGGCCAAGTCAGATGGCTCAGCCTTGGTGACATCTATCCGCCACGGCCTCCCAGAAGCATCCCATTCTCAGTTTTTGGAGGAGCTGGCCAAGGAAGTCTGGACGTTACCCTCTGAATCAGTGCCGGCAGCCTTCATTGCTGGCCTGGCAAATCTTTCGGCCGAAATGCCAGAGAAGTTGCTGAGCGAGTGGGTCACTTCTGCCAGGTTGGCCGTGCCGGAGAACGCCAAGGAGCTAAGCCAGTTGCAGGCAGAACGTGTTCAAAACAAAACCCGTCCCATGCCGGATTGTGCACATGTTCCCAAAATATGAGGCTGCCTTGACCTTCATTTCCCCCCGTAGAAATGGGTACAAGTCGAAAAAATATTGGGTATTAATCCCAGAACAAAGTCTAGTTGAGTTGAATTCATTACAAGCGAAAACATATGGATTCCTGAAAGACCTGATTGTGATGACCTTCAACAGTGCTTTCAGAAATTTGGGATCAAAGACATGGATAGTGGCCTAGCGAGGTAGACTGGCACCGAACCTGCGGGAAACAACATATTGAAAATGCAAAGTCGCTGTCAAAGAGGCAAGCATGTGTAACTCAATTTCAACGCGAACAGACCACTCTTGAATAACAAGTACAGCAGGTGCCACCATCTTTTTTTTGCTTATTACTTTCCCACCATTGCAGGAGACTCGCAGGAAATTGATGGAAATAGCGCCGACCGGTTCATTGCAAATGCGCCAGCAGTACGCCTGCAAGAACATGCAGGATGATTTGTTGATTTTTTATGCAGTAAATTGTAGCAGTAAGATTCAGCATAAGCACAATTGTTGTGGGATGAATTCAGTCAATCTAACGCAGGATGACTTGAGCGCGTCCAAACGAAGCTTCGTCCATCGCCTTTCTGCCACAGGCCGTCTTCGCTTCGGTGAGAGGCGTGGAGTTCTTCCTGACGGAGCCCGAACAGTTGCAGCGGGTGGCCCAGGCCTTGCGACTGGCGCCGAACCTGAAATGGTTGGAGGCGGCTTGCGGTGCCTGCCCCTTGGCCCCAGCGCCTTGGCCTCGGTGGCCCCTGGCGCCGCAGCTCCGGGAGCTGCGCTTGGCGGACTTCGTGTTGCCGACGCTGCCGGAGGGCGCCTTCCGCAACTTCACGGGGCTGAAATGGTTGGCGCTGGGCAGCAAAGGCATCCGGGCCTTGGCCGACAAGAGCTTCGAAGGCCTGGGAGCTCTGAAAGAGTTGAACCTGAGATATAACGACATCCAGACCTTAGCCGAGAAGACTTTCGAAGGCCTAGGAGCTCTGACAGAGTTGGACCTGAATGTAAACCGCATCCAGACTTTGCCCGAGAAGACCTTCGAAGGCCTGGGAGCTCTGAAAAGGTTGGACCTGTGTAGAAACGATCCAGGCCTGAAGCGACCGGCCGTGTGCCAGCAGAAGGAGATCGAGTGTTACGGTCCATGGGAAGAGAGTTGAGGAAGACATTTGAAGACACGTGGTTTGTGCGGCGAAAAAAAGTTGTGCCGATTTTGATTTCGGTGTTGGCGGTTGCAGTTGTCACTCAGATGGTCGTTGTGTCATGGTAATTCCTGGTGTTGAGCGCAGGCCGCGAAGATCCCGAAGTGCCAGGCCTGGCAGCGACGAAGTCAGTTCTTGATGCCAGGGAGATCTCCGGATTGCCAACGAGCATCAGAAACATTTGTAAAAGATTGTATAAAAAAGGGAAACATATGGAAACCTAATTGGATCATATGATAGGATCATATCAAGTGTAGGTTCGTGATCATTTGGGAGGTTTTGGCTGATTGGTTTCATTTGACTCATCCCTACGCCACCCTTAAGTGAATTCCCAATCCTCAACCAGTGGTTTCTGGGTGTTAGGTGGGTTTACTACTAGCCGCAACCATCAGTATGCCAAAATTAGCTCTGATCAATTCGTAATAGTTATAGCCCTCATTTGCCCTTATCAGTCGATATTAACCATTCTAAGCCGCTACTAGCAGGCAAATGAAACCATGATCAATTAGCATCAATAAGAAACCATTTTTGAATATTAGAATCCGTTAGAATCTGACAGGTTCAAAACCCCTCGCTTGGCTTGGGCAAATCTTGTGGAGAGACTCCAAGATTGCGGTGAAGCAGCCAGGAGATATAGGCCATGAAGTTGCTGCGACGGATTGAAGATGATGACGGGCTTTTCCCGAATGAAATATCTTGGTTCTGATTTCTAGTTAATACAATTATAGTTAAAGCCATCTCAAATTTACTTAAACCACCATTTTCCTAAATCTAGCGAAGCCACTGGTTACAACCATCATAGCCTACCAGAAGTCATTCTTTTCGATATCGATATACACAACTGGGCCCACTTTGTACCGGGAGGGTTGCAAAGGCAGAATCAACTGAGCAGATTCTGCGTGGTCGCCAGGTTCACCGCTCCATGGAGAACATCCGAACATCATCAAGCCCCTCGCCAGAGAATCAGAGGTTGTGTTTCCCATGAGATTTGCGGCACTTTCTTGTGCAAAACGAGGGTGGTGATAGTGGTGCCTAAAGTAGACTTTGATGTCTTGCGCAGTTTTTTTTGTCAGAACTGACGCACGACTCTGTTCCCACTTGCTGCGATCCATCCAGTCACAAACTTTAATTTAGTTTTGCTGATCATCATTCTAAGTTCGTCAAGTAGATTTATGATAAGCCAAGTCAGAGATTGGTTTGCTCTGGGCGCGTCACCTTATCGTGCTGGCAGAATGTCATTGAATGGCCAGAGGTCAGAAGCTCCTTGGAGAAGCCTCTCGAGGCGGGGCTGGCAGACTACAGAGTTCGCTCAGGTGTATTTCCTAGGCTACCGCCAGCCATCAATAGTCATTCATGAACTTTGTACTTGACACAACTGCACCTAATGCACATCTTCAGCGTTTCGGCAGACTTCTTTGGGGGGGCAGCTGTCTCAACGTCAGTTACATGGTGCCTTTGGCTTGGGTGACCTCTGAGATTTTGCCTCGGCGCCCAGCGGCTGGGTGCTTCACCAATGGTCCAGCTTGGGGATGACGACGACCGTGGTACCCGCATGTGGAGATATGGATGTGTCCAGGCTGTACCAACCTGAATGGCTCGTTTTTCGAGATGGTTGGGGGTACCTGAACTTATGCATGGACATGCCCAAATCCATTTGCGTTGCAGCAATCACTCGTTTTTCTTTGCTGAGAGAATCTTCCCTTTGCAGTTAGGACAATCCGCGGTATAGCACTTCATAGGGCAATAGTGCCCAGACACTGGTGCTGTAATGCATGAAAGAGCGACATTTCCAATCCCAACATCATCGTCTGGTGCACGGGCGTGGGAGTCAACCGAAAGTGGCATCCTCAACTCCACTTCCCAGCACATGGTGATGGCATTAACTGAATGGTCCACTTAAACAATTATACCCCATGTTGTTGCTGCTGCTGCTGCTGCTGGTGGTGCTGGTGGTGTTGTTGTTGTTGTTGTTGT
>VSDK01000375.1:55986-71498 GCA_009767595.1 Symbiodinium kawagutii
GGGGCACCGGGGGGGGAGGCCTGCCGCATCTTGCAGCTGGCTTCCAAGCAGGAAGTTGCAGCCTCAGCAGACGCAGCGTGCCACTTATTGTCGCAGAACTGCACAGAGGAAGTGTGCGAATTGCTGGATCGGGAAGCATTTGGGGGTGTCGAGGGTGAGTGGGAAACCCATCCCCGGCCCAGGCTCCGCTCCAAATCCTTGGCTCAGGCGCTGCGATGCCAAGACAGGATCTGCGATCGGAACTACAAATGGAAGCTGTCAAATGGGGTTCTTTCAATGATATGGGGCTCCGCCAAGCTCGCGGTCACCGACCTCTTGGCGGAAGCGGCCAAGTCAGATGGCTTGGCCCTGGTGACATCTATCCGCCGTGGCCTCCCAGAAGCATCCCATTCTCAGTTTTTGCAGGAGCTGGCCAGGGAAGTTTGGACGCTACCATCAGTGCCGACCACCTTCATTGCTGGCCTGGCAAATCTTTCCACCGAAATGCCAGAGAAGTTGCTGGAAGAGTGGGTCACTTCTGCCAGAGTGGCCCCGCAAGAGAACACCACGGAGCTGAGCCAATTGCAGGCAGAACGTGTTCAAAACAAAATTTGTCCCATGCTGGATAGTCCCTTCCCGGATAGTCCACATGTTCCCAGAATATGAGGCTAGGTTCGTTACAGCCGAAGACATATTAGATTCCTGAAAAACCAGATTGTCATGATCTCCAACAGGCCTCTCAGAAACTTGGGATCAACGACATGGATAGTGGCCACGGGAGGTAGCCTGCGCCTAACCTAAACGTACATATTGAAAATGCAAAGTTGTTGTCAAAGAGGCAAGCGCAAGCAATTCGATTTCAATGCGAGACCAGTCTTAAATAACAAGCGCCGAACAAGTATTGCAGGTGCCGCAATCTTTCTTTTTTGCTTCCTTACTTTTCCTCGCTCGCGCGAGATTGGCAGGAAATAGATGGAAATAGCGCAAACTCATTCATTGCAAATGCGCCAGCAGTACGCCTGCAAAACACGTAGTGCCAGGATGATTCTTCAGTGGCAGTAAATTGCAGTAAGATGCCGTCAGTAAATGAAGTAACGCTGTGGGATGAACTCAATGGATCTACACAGATTGAGCGCGTCCAAACGAAGCTTTGTCCATCGCCTTCTCCGCCACAGGTTGTCTTCGCTTCGGTGAAGTGGGCGCGCTTCCACTTGACGGAGGCCGAACAATTGCACCGGGTGGCGCAGGCCTTGCAGCTGGCGCCCAACCTGGAAATGTTGTCGGCGGTTTGCGCTGCGTGCCCCGAGGCCCCAGCGCCTTGGCCTCGGTGGCCCATCGCGCCGCAGGTCCGGGAGCTGGCCTTGGCGGAGTTCGTGTTGCCGACGCTGCCGGAGGGCGCCTTCCGGAACCTCACGGAGCTGAAAGTGTTGGAGCTGCCGAGAAACCACATCCGGACCTTGGCCGAGAAGACTTTCGAAGGCCTCGGAGCTCTGAAAAGGTTGAACCTGCGCGAAAACCGCATCCGGACCTTGGCCGACAAGACCTTCGAAGGCCTCGGAGCTCTGAAACAATTGGTGCTGAGCAGCAATGCCCGTGGCCTGAAGCGACCGGCCGCGTGCAAGCAGGAGAAGATCATGTGGTGTATAGGTGTGTACGACGATGAAAGTTGAGGAAACACTCATGTGGTTTGTGCGGCGGAAAAAAGGATTGTGCAGATTTTCATTTCGGCGTTGGCAGTTGCAGTTGGTTGTCATTCAGATGGTCGTTGTGTCACGGTACCCCCTGATGTTGAACGCAGACTGCGAAGATCCCGAAGTGACAGGTCTGGCAGCGACGAAGTCAGTTCTTGAGGCTGGGGAGTTCGCTTGATCGCCAACGAGCATCAGAAAGACTTGTATAAGAAATAAGAAACATATGGAAACAAAATCGGATCATATGATAGGATCATATCAAGCATAGGCTCCTGCTCATTTGGGACGTTTTGGCTGATTGGTTTCATTTGACCATATTTGACCGATCCCTACGCCACCCTTAAATGAATTCCCAATCCTCAACCAGGGGCTTCTGGGTGTTAGGTGGGTTTAGAACTAGCTGCAACTAGCAGTGTGCCAAAATTGGCTCTGATCAATTCGTACTTGCAATAGTTATAGCCTTCATCAGCCCTTATTAGTCGATATTAACCATTCTAAGCCGCTACTAGAAGGCAAATGAAACCATGATCAATTAGTATCAATGAGGAACCATTTTTGAATATTACAATTTGACTGGTTCAAAACGCCCACTTGGCTTGTGCAAATCTTGTGGAGAGACTCCAAGATTGCGGGGAAGCAGCCAAGCGGGAGATGCAGGTCATGAATTTGCTGCAGCGGATTAAAGATGATTAAGGGTTTTTCCCAAATGAATATCTTGGTTCTTAAATCTAGTGAATACAACTAGAGTTAAAACCATCTTAAATCTAGTTAAACCACCATCTTCTTAAATCTAGTCAAGCCGTTGATTACAACCACCACATCCCATTTTTGATGTCAACTGAACTGGCAGCCCACCTTGTACTAGGACCGTTTCACAGGCAGAATCAACTGAGCAGATTCAGTGATGTCGCTAGGCCCATCGCGCATCCATGGAGAACATCCGAACCTCATCAAGCTCCTCGACAGGGAATCAGATGGTGTTTTTCCACGAGATTTGGGCAGGTTCTTTTGCAAAACGAGGGTGGTGATAGCTGTGCAGAAAGTAAACTTTGATTTCTTGCAAAGTGTTTTTTGTCCCGTTTGACGCATGACTTTCTTTCCACTTACCTTCATCCATCCAACCCTGAGGTTGAGGTTAAGTTGCAGCAAAACCAGCAGAGATCATCGATGCCGAGCAAACCATTGGGATGATTCATTCGACGACATGACGAATGAGCTGCAAGGGATGGACTCGTGTCACATCTGGCGATGGTGCACCATCGGCCGATGGTGGTCAAGCCATTTGAAAGGATCATGGATAATCATGGCACATGAACTGCCAGTAGGACGTTCTCGGTCTTTGCATTTGACGAAGATGCTCACCTCTTGATTGAAGCCAACCTGCATGCGCGATGGAGACCTTTGCCCAGAAAACTTGTGAAAATCGAGGGGTCAGCGAGGAGGTGCAGGGCCTTTCAGAGTTATGCCTCACTGGAGTAGCGATGTGACCTGGCAAGCCATTGGTTTCAAAAAATGATAGCAAGATGTCCACATGGTAATTGCATGCGAGTGCTGGCAGCCTTCTTACACATAGAATATCAAGCTGGCTGTTCCCATTCAAGCGTCATTTTTGGGATTGTTGCACTGCGAGATTTGTCCTCTGCTGAAGTTTTCTTGCGATCAAGTCAAAACAGAACCCAACTGAGTGATGTCTGTAGCGTAGCTGCTCGATCGTCAGAAAAGAATTATTTTGGAGATGCTGGAGGTTGCCTCACAATAGTCCAAGATGCAACTGCCATACTTTTCTCCTGGTAGTGCATTTGCCTTTTCAGGCAGGTAATTAACAATCATGGCCGTGACTAAACTGTGTTCTCCAGGCAAACCACAGGGAATAGGTGTTCTTGACCACAAAAGTCATGGTGTTCCTCAAAATCAAGATCAATTTTGAGTGGTTTGGTGCTGTCCAATTTTCGGAGACATGTCTACAGTAGCTACGCGCTCGCTGAAAGATGTTCCAGTTTGCAGGCCTTTGATGTTTGATCCATATCCCAGTGCATTCACACCGTTCTGCGATAAGAGCTTTTGTGTTTGATGTCCATGTTGTTTCTCTCCTTTTCATACCCCAAGGATCCTTTTTGGGATAGCTCATTTTTTTGTATGTTTGTACAGTAAACTTCTGCAAAACTACATTTGTGCAAGACGTTCGCAGCACATCCAGTGATGGTTGCATTCCTTTAAGTTCATGCGCAAGTTTTGTTGAAGGACTTGTTGCGGATGCCGTTGCCATTTACTTGGCCGAGTTGGTGCGAGTCTGGCCCTTCAATGCGGACATGTATGTCTCACAAGTCTCGCCAGAGTCTTTCAAGAGTGCCCCACATGTGTTATGCAAGAGTGTCACTCAAGAGTGTCCTCCAAGAGTGTCTTGCAAGAGTGTCTCATCAGAGTGTCTTTCAAGAGTGTCATGTACCGCTTTCAGCAGAAAGTGTCGTGCAAGACATGTCTCACAGGAGTGTCAGACAAGAGTGGCTCACAAAAGTGTCGCCAGACCTGCCTTCATGAGTGTATAGTGTCTCACAAGAGCGTCTCGCCAAAGTGCCTCACAAGTGCCCTTCAGTCAAGTGTCCCTAGAGAGTTGCAGGCAGTAAATATGTCACAAGATGGTCGTTTCCACAAGAGCCCCCCAAGATCGTCAAGACGATTCACACAAGGCTTTCTCCAAGAACTTCTCAAACTCGGTCGGGGGCATTCGGTCATTTTCGTGGATTCTGTCAGGTTGAGCATTACTTAAGCATTACATAGTGACATAGTGTTTTCGTGCAAGTTGAGCTTTGTTTTTATCATTTATCCTTCAACTACTGGGGTGCAACTGGAGTACCCTATCTTTTTGAGCCGGATGTGATCGTGTTCCAGGGCAAGTGAAAGGTCGCGTTTGGATCCCGCATAGAAGTGCAAAAATCCAAGTGAGAAGTCCAGGAGTGGTAATGCACTAAGGGGGTTGGGAGATGTGCAGCCCGAAACGAAGTGGGAAACTGCCGGCACTTATCATTGTCATTCACTGCTTCTACCTGGTTAGGGTCCCCAACAGCGATCACACACACATTGTAATGACTGCAGTTTTGGCTGATAGCTGTAGACAGCATCACAAGACGCAAACGAGATCCTTTTGGGTAGTTGCTTGGCCCTGCTTGGCCTTGCCGAACATCATGGAATCCGACATCCCGATGCTGTGTGTGGACTGATTTTTGTATCTGTGGTGCTGTCAAAGCATTTATGTTAAATGAAAAAGACATCCCAAGCTCACAAGTCTCCTGTGACTCATGGTGAAGACCCACAAGCATGTCTGAAGCACCACTGTAACCAATGCTGTGGGGCAGAAATGTACGACCTACGACTTTCAGATTCTCAGATTCCCCTCGCTGGTAGCTGCTTTCTACCTTGGACTGGCTGCAACGCTTGCACATGGTCTGTGAGGACTGGGCCCATAAGAGAGACTAGGCCCATATTGTGAAGCAAAGCGTCCAGTGCTGTCCAAACTGTGCAGTGCCCATTGAGCCTTTAAGCTCAGCAATATTGTTCAAGCGAGTAAAGCGGAGTCTTGAAGTTGTACATTGTTCTCCAAAAATGTCAGTTCTTCATTTTGGCAAGATCAGCTGACAACCAAGGTGTCAAAGCCAAACTCTTTTGATGTGCGTCATGTACAAACTTGAAAGCCGGCTAAATTGAAATTACAGCTTGGAAATGAATGCATCAGGTTCTCTTCTTGCAGGGTGCCATGATTGCCATGGGCCCTGCAGCTTGTAGATCGTGTACGGAGACAAGACATGGGTTTGGCAACGTACACAGTTCAAAGCCAACATCCACAACGTTGCAGCCTGGCTTTAGCGATAGTGCACTGATTGTGGAGTCCACGGCAGTTTGTTTGTCTTTCAAATGTCTTCACATGCCCTCTTATGATTTTTGCTGTTCACCCCGAGTAACATGTGCCACCTTTTGTTTCTTGATGGTTGTTAGGCCACCAGCAGACAAACCGATGAATCTGGCTATGCAAACGAATAACCACGCCAACTTGTACAGAAAACTGGTGAGTTGGAGGCTTGTTTTCTGAATGGGCCTAGCACTTCCAGGAGGCAATGCGTGTGCCTGAGTCTAGACATGCCACTCAATCTCAGTTGGCTTCCCACTTCTGCAGAAATGATGCAACTGGCAGTGCCAGCAACTCATGGCTGTGCAGGATCCGTGCGTTGAACCTGAAATTTGACGGGAGACATTCGCAACATGGTGCGGTTCTGGAGCAGTTTACATTGAAACTGCACCTCCAAAGATTTACTTATTTCTCTTGGGTGCAATCAATAAGGCTTCCGCTGGTGGTGAGCGTTGGAGGATTCCAGGATTTAAATTGCTCAACATGAAGCTTGGGCTGGACCTGTGAAGCGGGCCCAAGTGGTTCAAGGTGATTCGGGACTTTGATGGAGACGCAAAACGCATGAGCGCCACCGACTCTCAAGTGTAGACGCGGGTGTAAACCCAATTCAAGCTTCAAAATTAAACAAAGCAGCCCACACCTTGCAGTCCAGCATCAGCCCGATGTCCGTGTTTGAATCCACCTCGTGCAGACAGCTTGAGCAAGATACCGGCCTTTTGATTGAATATTTGGGCCGCACCAATTTCCCGACGAATGTCGCACAGCTTGTGGTACTTCTTTCACGAATCCACTCCCCTTTCTCACAGTTGCAAGGTGTAAAAGTTGCACAGAACTGCGCCAAAGGCCACCTGGTCTCTTTGAGGAACGGCAAATGCACGATCAGTGCCCGTGAAAATGATTGAAAATCTTTGGTCTTCAGTTTTTTCAGATTTTATGGGAATGGAATGTCGTGACATGTAGTGGGCTGCTGCAAAACTTGCACGACGCCTTTTGCTGTACATGTTCTGCCCGTATGCACATCCCGAGCATTGCACTTGTGTCCGCAGGGAAAAGAGACTCTATTCGATCGAGGTTCTTTCAAGGCACTTCGTAGTTTCATTGCGCCGGCCGTCCATTTTGGTTCTAACTTATAAGTACCAGGTTTTATACCAGCATGGAGCTGGAGATGATGCTTTACGCAAAAATTTTGCACTTGCAGCCGGTGAAGCTTCCTTTTGTTTCGCTGTCCCCGCTGATCGCAACAGTTCATTTGTGCTTGAGGAAAGAGCGTGCGAAAGTTCAAAAGTGGAACTCATGGGTATTTTGTGCATGTTCTCTCCGAAGATATGCACAGGGTTCGCAAGTGTGTTGCACATGTAATCTCATGTCGCAAAATGTTTACTCCAGCCACAGTGTTCGTACATCCAAAGCAAGCTTCAGCATAACCATGCTTGCCCACAGCTGTTGCGCAAACCGAATCACAGTGCATCCAATAGTCTGACACAAGGGTGCCCATTTAAACGCAGATGCTAAGTAGCATTTCATTGAATCACTGGGCCAGCTAGCGTCCGAGTGCTTTCACTTTTGTCGATTGAACTTGTCCTTGTGTTTGACTTCAGTTTTTCGGATGCTTTTGCCCTAAAACATAGAAATGGATAGTACACCACTGCTTTGTGCAATTCGTAATGCAGAGTCACATTAGTCACTTCCATGTTCTTAAAAAAAGAGGTCCGATGCCTGCATTTGGGAACTGATTGAAACCCCAAGCGCAGTTGTCAGCCACAAATGCTACTGGAAGAGCGTATTTGGGGGCTTCCCTGAACCTACGCAAAACTTCGCGCTTGAAATTTCGCGATCCTGTGTAGCGAACCAATAAACGCCGCATTTTTCTCAAATCTTTGCGAACTCCTGGGTTTTTAAGGGAACTTTACCGCTTGAAGACCGCTCTTGTCCCAGACTCCATAAAAGCAGGAAAACAGCTTAGCCTTCCTTGTTCATAAGAAAAAGTAAGATGCTTCGAGGCTCTATATCCGAACCGCCCGTGAACGAGTTCTTTTGTTTCACAAAGGAAGGCTGTCTGAAGTAAAGGCATGTTGATCAACCATCTATTGTGCTTCATGGGGCATTTGACGCTGCTTGGGATGTCGATGGTTCGTCTCCGACATGCATTTAGACCGCAGCTCCTACAGATTTCCTTCACAGCCCCACACCGTTCAAATGGAAAATCTTCAGCAAGTCGTGTCGCACTAGGTGCAAGTTGGTGGTGTTTTCTGGGCGACATTTCGCAACCAGGAATGTTCCCAGCCAGGTCATGCGCTGCTGAAATGCTTAGAAATGGCGTGCCCCTGAAAGTGCCTGGTTTGTTCGATTCCTGCAGTACTGATCTTGTATAGTCGCCCCATGTCGCCCTCAATCTTTGGCAAGCTCCAGTCACACACACACACACAGACACACACGTGAACCTTGCGGTGGCACCCTGAAAGATAGCGGATCAGCGGCTAGACGAGAGTCGTTGAAGAACCATGTGAGAATTAGGCAGGTCCTGGAACGTCCTACAAGGTTCAATCTGCGGTGTAGAGTTTGTTTGGATTTCTTCGAGGGCCCGTTGATAGTTGGAGATGCCAAAAACTCACGGTGAAAGGTGAAAGGTTGACCCCGGGAAGCGTCAAGACAAGCATGGATCATTTGGTGTGTCACGTGTCCATTTAGTCAGGTGCAGAGCCAAACTTCAAAGCAGAAGGCGACTCTTTGGCTGTGCCTCAACAGGAAGCTTGTGAAGAGCTTGTGAAGCTGCAGGACTGATTTTTAAGTTGCTCTAGGCAGCGCTGTTAGAGGAACACTAGCCAGGCGCAATGGAACTCGCAGGAAGGTGTTGGGTGTCCGAGCTTGCACCCTGTCAGATCCAACCACAATGGTGCATGTCTGACAGTTGCCACTTTGGAGCTGCTAAGTCGTGCTCCCATTTGGAGTGCCAAGTGCGCTTTGAAATCATTGTCTAACGGAAGTGGCTACAGGCTGCGCCTGAAAGCAGAGATCTCAATCTTCGGCTTTCGGTTTCAGGCATGAAGCAAGACATGGTGTAAAGCTTCCGGTTGCAAGCTGCAAAGACAAGACGGCTTGCTGCACCAGTTGTGGTTTGGCAGGTGTATAGGTATACCCTACTATCAGGATTGGAATATGACTGACATGAACTTGCTTCCAGAAATGCTAATTGATAGGAGCCAACTGCTCTCCTGTGGCCATCGGCCTCTCTTGGGCTGAAGGTGCGTGCGAGGCAGCAGGAGGGCGCAGTGAAACTGCTATCCTGTTGCGTCAAAGTTTGCAGGTTCCAACTGTTATCCTGGTGTCCTCTTTGTCCTCGCAGGGCTGCGAGCCGAATCACCAGCCTGTGGGGCACGGGTTTCAGCAAGGCCGACCGCTTCCTTCCCATCTCAGCTTCAATATTTATGTCGCTGCCGTGGCATGTATGCCGCTGCCACCATAGTAACATCATCTTGTCTGCCAGTGACTTGATCATTGTTCTTGGACTAAAGTGTGTCAACAATCGATTTCACATGTGCTCACATGGCTGATGGCTGATTCATTGCAAGCTACTAGTGCTTCTTGGTGACTTCATGGACTTCTTGGAGATGCTGCTCAAAATCTGCAACTTGTTGCAGCACCAGTTTGCGCAAATTATGTTTTTCACCAGTTTCCTACTAATCTTGCTGCGCTCGCTCCCCTTAATACCTTGAAAAAACACTTGCTCGCGGACAGTGTGCGGAAACCTAGATTCCTGGATTTCATCAAGTGGGCCAAAATGGGCCAAAGCTTAAGCCTTGTTCCTAGCATGCCCCACCATATTTAGCAATGGCATGGCTTGCAGTTGGCAATTTCTAGGAAAGTGATTCGGCTCCTACATGCTTGAACCCAGGCACATCTAGGCATTTGAAGCTTGACGAAACATCGATGCAACTTCGTTCACTTGAAGCTTTGGTTGTGCCTGGCGCAAGATGTGGCATTTCTACCACCTGCAAAAGAGTCTCAAGTAGTCTGAGTTGTGCCATCAGACAGAGTCTGGTCGTGTTGGTCAGATGTCGCCCTGTATCCACGCCTCATATGTCGTTGCTTCAGCAACCAAACAAAGTAGAGGGAGTGTGGGCTTTGCCACTGGCTGCTCCATTTGACTCGTCTCTAACAACTGGGGCCATTTCATCAAAGTGTTTCTGCAACGCAGCTTAGGAGAGCAAAGCTACGAGTTGTTCAAAAGACATGGGCTGATGGAACAATTTCATACACGCAGCGCCCTAAAATTGGCAGGACTTCACAACATTTTACATCCTCAATTGCATTTGTTCAGCAAGCATTGGG
Source organism: Symbiodinium kawagutii (assembly GCA_009767595.1). Classification (NCBI taxonomy): domain Eukaryota; class Dinophyceae; order Suessiales; family Symbiodiniaceae; genus Symbiodinium; species Symbiodinium kawagutii. Next base: position 65,887 of record VSDK01000375.1, read on the forward strand.
TGTATATAATTGATACCTCACATCACAAGACTTGTGCTCAACTGTGCTCGAGCTACCGGTCTTTCTTCCGATCTCAGTCAACAACACAATATGCAGAATATCCCCTTGTCCAATCAACAGATCACAACTTTTGAGACGAGAGGTGAAAACTGTGGTAAGGTTGAAACATCACAGATTCAGGAGCAATCACGTGATCTTGCAGTTCGACTTTCTGAATGCTCCCTTGTTAGTGCACGTGTGCGGATTGTCACGTCGCTTGCCACGGAGCTTCAGGCATGGGAGTTTTTAGGTTTTCAGGCTCGACATGGGGTGCTACGTCACTTAGCTCTGCCAAAATTGTACGATAGACCGTCCCGGTGCACCAAGACTCCAATGAAAATGTAGTGACTGCTGTGGATGCTCCCCTTTGCTCGCGGTGAAACTCGAAAAAGCCAAGTGAAGAGCGGAGGGGCCGCTTGGAAAACGGAGACAAACGTGATGCGAGTGAAGCGAGTGAAGACACCCGGCCGTGTTTTGCCTCGGTTCATGTGACTGTGGTTGCGCAAGCCACTAATTTGCCATGAATCCAATGAATAAGACTGGCGATGCCACCTGGAATCTCACACAGGTTTGAAACGCAAGCTGCAACGAAGGTGTAGGCGCAGGAAAGGGACCTCCATGAAGCCGCGTTTCTTGTGTCAAGAGGCAGCCGCAAGCACCACTGATGGATTCACTGTGATGAGCATGGTGCCATTGTGGCCTTTCCTGCTTGAACTGTCCTGACTGCATGCTGGGCGAGCCCCCAAGTTTGAAGTGTTGTGATGCATATACAAACGTATCCTATGTATCCTTTGATATTGTTTCCGCGTCACTGATTACATGTGTGCATTTAACGTTCCAATGAAGGAATTTGGAGGGTGAGGTCACGGACTGAAGTCAAAGGCTGATGACATTCATGGCTTGGAACAGCAGAATCAACGGATGCCAAAGGTTGCAACCGGCCATTCCCGCTTGAATCATAACGGAAGGCTATTTGCAGAATGTAAAGATGACAGAGGAGTGTGCGGATCAAATGTCAATCTGTGCAACGGTGTCACTGGCATCCCTTCCATCCGAGAGATTAATCATAGAAGGTCTCAGGTGATTGATGAGCATTCACGCTTCTTGGATCCCACTTGCGGGCAGCGAGCCTGCAAACGCGTGCACGTTTTTCCTGCCACGTTGTCTCCTCAAGGAGTTCTTTCACCGCTTCAGGACACAGAGTGCTCATGCTATTGATTTGCCCTGTTTGCCTGCAAGATTTAAGCATTCCACTGCAACAATGCTGGGGCGTATCTCGTGCCTGACATTGCATCACAGCATGAGTCCGTGCAAAGGATCAAGGTCGCATTCAAGGCTTCACGGGCCCCTGGCATTCCATGAAAGTTCAAATGGACGCTTGTAACACTCGTTGCTGTTGACAATGTCCAGTTTCAGGACTGAATCTGAGAATGTACTTGCTTTGCTGGCTATTGCCACGAGCTCTCTCCTTTTTTGGCGTCAATCAACTTACATCTTTTGTTTTCATAATCCAACCGGAGTCATCAGTTGTAAACCCGGCTGGGTCGCAAACTCCTTTTTCTTATTTTAGTGCAAACCGATTTGAATTTTTGTAACAAATCACAATGAACTGTCAGTTGCAAGTCTTCCAAACTTTTTACAGAGCACAGATGATCCTATCTTATGCCAATATCCCATATCCCGTCATCGCTCAAAAAACCACCTCCAGTGCGTAAGCGCCAAATCTCTACTGGAGCCCCCGTAGCCGAGAAAAAAAGCAGCTGCGAGACTTCACTGAACTGCACAGTCGTCACAAGATGTCGTTTGAGGCATTTTTCAAACATTTTGGTAGAATCACCACTGGTATTTTGAGAATCACCCATGGGTACTCGTTTCATCACGGTTCTGTGTTGCCGTCGCTATCAACAGGGGCCGTGCTCAATCAGATTGCCACTGTTACAGTATTACGCGAGTTCAATCTCTTGTGACTTTTTTGTCACCACCTGCACATCACCCTACACCTCCTTGCCTGAGACCTCAAATAAAACTTTATCACTATTTGTCAAGTGGGATCGGTCATCGGATTGGCTCAAAGCATAGCGCTTGCCGCGTGCTACCGCTTTCCCTTTGTGCACATGGGGGCATGTACTATTTAGAGAACTGACACGTGGCCATGACCTTCTTAGCCATTCTCTGCGGTCGCATGGCCTGAGGGAGCGGTCAAACTCAAGCAGAACCCCAGTGATTGGCCTCTTTAACTCACTACCATTGGAACAGTCTAGTGGAACATTAATTAAGTCATCTCCACATTAGAACATAGAATATGCAGTCATATGCAGTCATTGTGGAGATGACTTTTGCATTGTGACGGGACGTGGATGGGAGATGTTCAGAAGACGTGGGTGCCATGCAACAGCTGCAAGACAGTACTGCCTGAAGTTGAACATGTGAATTTGATTACTCAAACCGAGTCAAATACCTGTGAATGTGTGATGCATGTGTGGGATGCGCATGTGTTTGAATACACTGAGTATGTATTTGGAACAACGTGCAGGCACAAGCCTGTCCTGACTCTGTGCGCAATTGAACGGGATATTTTTTTCTTTAGGTGCGGGGGTGGGGCAGTAGCAGGAGTAGATGTTTCTGTTTCTATTGTGGGCATCTTTCCCTCAAGGCTGCCTGTAGATTGGCCGCTGGAAGGATCAGCTCTAGAGCTTGGTCTGTTCAACTTGGCCGATTTAGAAGTGGTACCGTGATGCCGGGAAACCATCAACCAACCATTCCCAACCATTAACCGTCATCAATTGTCATCAATTGTCATCAATCGAGAAATCGCTTGTGATTGTGCCATTCAGTGAGAACATATTGTGATGATCTTGCGTTGGATTCACCATAAATCAAGTTCGCAGTGTCTTCCCCCGTTCGTTCTTGGCTCAAAATGATGCATGACAGAATTGTATTTGATACATTGAAAGCTTCCACGGCATCCATTCAAAACTTACAACTTCAATGCATCCGCTGTCAAGAAGCATCTCTTGGATTCTCTGAGATCATAGATTCACAGGTAGCAGTGCAGCACTCTGAAAAGTCCACTAGACATGACCTCACACCTTCAGACCCACAACCCCCTTGAACTTACACAGTTTCAAAGATTGCAACTGCCATGGCTAAGGGCAAAATTGTTCCCTTGGCATCGACCTTAGATTCTCTTTTTGACCAACAATGCACGCACAGAACTGTAGGCTACCAGCCGATTTTGACTGTACGTTGGATGGTGATGGGGTAGGAAGGGGGTGAGAGGAAGTGATGACATTTTACAATGAAGAAGCGCTCTGATAATTTGTGAGTCATTTTGTAGCACAAGTCAATCTATTTCCCGGTTCCGGCTGTTATATATGAGGCAGTGAATGATTTCAACAAGGCACAGATTTTCTGTTGGATATGTATGGTTGCTGATCAACCAGTTCTGATCGGATGATCAGCCACTGCAGCAACCATGACTAACCACGGCTATCCATCGATTAGTCATGGTAAACCATGAACTTGCCATGACGGACCCTCAGTAACCATCAACTAACCATCAAAAACCGCCAGCTAACCATATTATCAACCATCATCAACTAGAATATCAACCCCTATCATGCACTATGAATCATCATAATAGCAACACGTATCAACCAGTGTATCAGCCGTTGTCAGCCATGATGAGCCATGATTTATCCTACCATCAACCATCATCAATCATAGTATTGACCATCATGTACCATCATCCATCATATCATCAACATTGACCATAGTATCAAGCCCCATCAGTGCTGGTTCCCCCTCACCAGCTGTTGTTAGTCGCGAACACCAAGGTCACTAGAGACCTGACTCCGTCAGTGGTTCTCAGTGCAGGGTGTCCGTTGTGGCAACAGTGGCGCCAAGCATAACTGGATTCATGGGGATTGCCATGATCATATGAAGCTAATGAGTTGGAATCATGGTAAAGAGTTGCTTAATGATCAATTGGTTGATGAACCATGATTCCAAGGATTAACCAATTAATCATCGAAAAGATCACCAAGATTAATCATTGGAATCCAATGATCAGTAGTTGCTGAGTGTGAGCAAGGATGAACAGTTGGTTGATGGATGATTCGTGATGTTAAGCAGTGGAAAGATACAACAAGGCCTTTTTTTGGTGCAGTTGGGGATGTTTTTCTGTGTCGTGCCTTGTCAGCTTTCTTAAAACTTTTAACCGCACAAGCAGGCAAAACTCCTCTGAAGCAACCCTCACCAACAAACTGCTGCTTCGTCCTTTCGCAAAGGACCTGGCGAAGAAAAAAAGCGGAGAGAAAGAGGCGACAGCGGAGGGAACTTGCGGAGAGTATTCCAGGATTCACCCCCTGGAACTGGCAATTCCTTTGCTAGTGATGTAAACTTTGTTGCTAGTGATGAATGGTCAAGACCTACAGCTTGTTCAGAACCAACAACTAACGGACAGCACGAACTAATTGAAGAACTAAGTAAGTGATACGTCTCAGTGCATTGTTTTCTCTTAGATTTTGCACCGTCTCAATGCATCGTTTTCTCTTAGATTTGGTACCGTCTCAGTCCATTGTTTTCTCTTAGACTTTGCGCCGTCTCAGTGCATTGTTTTCTCTTAGATGTAGTCATTGTGCCCGCAGTCGGTGTGTGTGCAGGCGCGCATGCAGCATGAACATGACAACTTGCTTTCTTCTTCCCTCCTTCCCAACGACTTCCTGACCAGACATGCGCACACATGCGTGTTGGATGCGCGCGCGTGCACGGCTTGAAAAAGTCTTGGGTTTTGCCAGTGCACGTCCAGTGCACGTACAGTGCACGCACAGTGCACGCCCACAGTGCACGGCCGCAAAACCTTGTAAATACCATCGATTTGGCCAAAAGTGTGTAAATTTTCAAAAAAAATACTAAAATTCTTGAATTTTTGACTTTTCGACGATTAGCAGAAAATGATGGCATTTACAGCGTTTCGTCCTTGTGCACTGTTGCGTGCACTGTGCGTGCACTGTATGTGCACTGTACGTGCACTGTGCGTCTACACATGGACGAGAATGCCTGCCCAGCAGATGCATGCAACCATGTCATCTTGTCAGCGTGTGAGCAGGGTACCGTCTCAGTGCATTGTTTTCCCTTAGATTTGGCACCTGCCGAGCAGATGTATGCAGGTGACCCACCATGTCATCTTGTCACCGTGTGAGCAGGGTACCGTCTGAGTGCATCGTTTTCTCTTAGATTTGGTACTGTCTCAGTGCATTGTTTTCTCTTAGATTTTGCACCGTCTCAGTGCATCGTTTTGTCTTAGATTTGGTACCGTCTCAGTCCATTGTTTTCTCTTAGACTTTGCGCCGTCTCAGTGCATTGTTTTCTCTTAGATGTAGTCATTGTGCCCGCAGTCGGTGTGTGTGCAGGCGCGCATGCAGCATGAACATGACAACTTGCTTTCTTCTTCCCTCCTTCCCAACGATTTCCTGACCAGACATGCGCACACATGCGTGTTGGATGCGCGCGCGTGCACGGCTTGAAAAAGTCTTGGGTTTTGCCAGTGCACGTCCAGTGCACGTACAGTG
>VSDK01000375.1:84525-109671 GCA_009767595.1 Symbiodinium kawagutii
CCTATCGCCCCGTCTTCACATGGATCTCGTCCTCGCACCCCGGTCCAAGAACCTGATCATGAGCTGTAACCCTGGACGAATGCTTCTCTCTGCCAGTGACACCTGATCTCCGCCAGTTCATCAGAACTTCTTTTGAGTATCAACTTGTTGATTGGAGACCCGCCACAGCTGCTCTTCCAAAACTTAGCCGCTGCTGCACCCCTGCCAGATGTCCCTCTTGGGTTCATATGATGAGTAATCCATGATGAGTTCCCGTTGTCAGTGCATTTCTGCCCTTTTCACCGTTTGTCACACTCTAATTCCATTACTAACACCGTAGCCATGTCTCAGTCGCAGCCAATTTGCGTTGACCCCACGTTGATCTCTCTTCTGCCATGCCGGGTCCCCGCCAGCGCCGACCTCCCATGCAGTATCGTTACTTCGGTGGTGATCAGACACGCCTATGTTGGCAACCGGACCTTCACATCATCCCCGATGTCTCTCGAGAGCTCTATGATGTCACCAGATGCTGCATTGTCATCAATCTCAAGCCTTTTCTTGAAGTTGCCCTACCACATGATTGGTTTAGCATTGATGCCCAACTCTTGTGCTTCACTGTCAATGACTTCTATGCCAGAGAGGTGAATCTTCAGAGGCTCATTCAGGTCATTCGTGATAGCCTGGTTGATCAGCTCCGTCTCCGCACTCATGAAAGTGACCTTCATCTCTATTTGATCAGCAATCAAGTTTACCAGCCCAACAACACCACCGTTGAAGATCTATGGCGCCGTGAACCCACCAACTACACCCCAGCTGGTATCTTCACCATCGAGTACACTCCACCGCTTGCTCCTCCAGATGAGGCCACTATGGAGGTCTTCAAGATGCCATCCTTCATCCGAGCATGTTGGCTCGAACTACGTCATGCCAGACCACCTCCATCGATCCGTCAATGGAAGCATACACATAACTAACTCAATTCGAGCACCGTGCCCAACATTGGGCTTTTTGTGTGTGTCAAACCCCGTCTCAAGGGGCTACTGTGACCAAAAAAGCGCAGGGGGGCAATCTCATGTTTGCAGCTGATTGCCCAACAAAGAGGGCTGCAATCATGACTGATATGACTCTGGGACGCTGGAGTCACGTACCTGCAATGGTTAAACTAGTTCGTCAATGTCAAGCTGTTCCACTGCCGTGTTTCTATCAGCCGGTGTCAACTTTCAGCCGTCAGCCGCCACTGCATTAGGAATGTTGAGATTGATCGTCGAAGAATCACCCAGTGAACCTCTTGAATCAGAAAATCATATCATCTCATGTCACCTTATGCCTTGGCATTTACTCAGTGTGTGTGCTGCTGGTCAGTGATGGTTGATGATGCTTTGAATCGTTAATCATAATGGTTAATGATGGTCCGGTAGTAATTCTAGTTGAGGCTCGAAGTTTTCTGACCAAGGGTTGGTTTCTGAACATTAGTTCTGGACAGATGGCATGCTGGTTGGGTGTAACCCCAGCTGAGCCCCCTGCTACCAGGATACCCTGGGAGTCAGCCTCTTCTGCAAGAAGAAGAGGCAGCACATGGTGTTGCCATTTCCTGACTGGTTCATTGTTGGGGAAATGGCTCTGGAAGGTGTTGGAAGGGTGGGTTGTGATTTCTTGGAACAGGAACCGGCCTGATGCACTGAAATATGTCTAGAATCCGTAGATGCATGTATCTATGTACATGTGCAACACAAGCTTGTAGACATTGTAATCTGTATGTATTTATTTTTATATATATATATACATACACACACATGTGTATTTACATTACTATACAGATAGCAATATGCATCGCGCATTTTCTGTATACATATATCCACACACCTGGTTCGTAGATACCTGGCATTCCAGGACTGCAACAGTGGATCTTCCGGTGGCAACGCATGGAACTAGTAAAGCAAATGCGAGTACCTCAATCATCAGCCAGAGCGATGTGGCATATATGCTAAAAGGCTACACCCACAATCAGGTCGAGACGAGTACCCGTCAATCGCAGAAAATGCCATTCTTTTGATTGGTTGGAAACCGTCGGTCTCTTCCTATAGAAATTGAAACCATTGATGAACCATCCTCTTATTGTTCACTGTCTTTGCTCACTACACTCCAGCTGTTGTGGTTTGTTCTTGTCACTTATCTTAGTTCTAGTATCAAACATTTTATAACTAACAGTTATCCATCATCCAACATCCTAATTGCCGCCTCATCACTCATTCATGAACAGCTGCAGCCAATAATCATCAATCGCAAATATAAAGAAGCCATTATTGACCATCACTAACCTGCTATGAGCTATATTCAACAACTTTTCACAAGTACCAACCTCGACAAAAAGCTTTGAACGCTCAACTCTCGCACCGCCAGACCACCTCCAGAGTTGACAGGTCGAGCAAGGAGCTCAGGATCGAAGCCATGCTAAGATGGTCCACATCCAAACGCCCCGGTTGGACGATCATTTTTCAGGGAACCAACAATTGATTTGGGGTCGCATTCAGCACCAGACAGCTATGGATGGTGGTTGTGACACCCCTCCTTCCGCAAACCAAAGCTATGAGCACAGAACCAATCTTCATAGCCATGGATGTCAACGAGTACCATTTTTCATCATTTGGCATCAATCAGCGATGCATGCCCAAAGGATTCTCGTAAAATTGCTTCGCTCCGTGATGCAAAGACCATTGTTTTCCACAGGATCGGTCCAGTTTGATTTCGGGTCAGCTGACCACTGTGCACCCAGGTTTGCCTCCTGAGTGGGTCGATCATGCAGAGAGAGCAGATGAGGACCGCCTGCCTGGTGATTTGTGAAGATTGCAACGTGTGCTGGAAATGAAAGGGTGCCGAATTGGGTGGTTCATGATAGCTGAGCATGGTTGGGAATCATGGTCAATAGCTTATGATATTCAGTGATAAAGAATAGTGTTTGATCAGGTTTGACACTAGTTTGTAATGGAAAAAAATATACAGGGGATAGTGACCAGCAAGAATGGTAAGAGACAAACTCAAGCAACCTACATTACAAAATCATGCAAAGGCTGAGATCCAATTCCACTTTAAGCTTGGCAGTGGAAGCTCGCGCGTAGAATAGCGCAATCATCAGCATTGTTTGGCTATACCTGATGGGCTGTGGCCCCCAACAGCAGAGCTATTGATGGCACAATCAGCTTCATTGTGGGTGATATTGCTGTTTACATCATATGAATATTTTACTTTTGATATGTAACCCCCTAACATGATATCATTTCTGATTCTATATTCACTATAAAGCTGATTCCCCGATGCTCTAAACCCTAAGATGAAGGGAATAAGGGCATCTCCATGATTGGGGCAGCCTAAACTTGTTTGGATTCTTTGGTTTGGATATTAGAATTGCTGATGTTTGGGATCGTGATGATTCGGCTGCTGCGACAGCGAGCTAGATATGACCCGACTCCCTGCCAGGAAATCAAGGAAATCAAACGACAAATTGATCGTTTGGCAAAGACGCAACAAAGGTGTGCCGCTCAGATGCTGAGAGAGATATGACGGTAGCTTGGGGTTGAAACGGTCAATCAGGAAGAACATAGGATATGATGCGCAACATCAAGCACAAGTCGAAATGGTAGTCCATAGTAATGGACAGGAATCATGTTTGTCAATGGGAAGTCGTGAGAAATGATAGCAAAAAGGGATACGACATTGCTGAGAGAGTAAAGCAGATGCCCTACATTTGTTATTCATTGTTACCACGATCTTCACTGTGAACGCATGATCACTGTACCCAACAACAGGATGAAGAGAAAAACATCTAGAACTGAGAAAGTTGGGGTTGGACAATTTCTGGGAGGTAAACCATACATGGACACACGTTTATGTAGGATTCAAAGTTGGATGGTTGGTGACAACACCATTGTTGACGTTGCAAAGAGCTCCAGTGCCCTCATTCCCTTGATTGGCTACGACAGAGGTGTTTTTGATTAAGCTTCCTCTGCAGAATGGTTGAAACATCAACATTGTTTGTTAAAGGTGTTGATCCCCAAAATGGATCAAAATCGTTTGTTTAGGATTCTTAGCGATCAGCTTCATTATTTTCCCAAGGGCTTTTGAATTAGTCATTATTGAGCCATGGTTGAAGCATCACCAAACCATTCTCACTCTTTATTGAGCACTTTTTACCACTCTTCACCATGGCTAACCACCGCTGTGGCTTGTTAAGCCCTTCACAAGCCCAGCATTTGCGGGCCACCCTGGTAGCTCGCAACGCCGCAGGCGCCTTGAGTTACCTGAAAACCATAGCGACAGCCTTGCCAGAGAGAGGGATGTGGAGGCGAACCCAACTGGTGTTCCAACGGTGGTGGTGGTGGTGGTGGTGGTGGTGGTGGTGGTGGTGGTGGTGGTGGTGGTGGTGGTGGTGTCAAGGGCAAAGTCATTCTACTACCTGTTTAGTGCACCAGCTCGCTGCTGATTGACTGTAGAACATCATTTGACCAATGTACTTCAGCATTTGTAGGTTGAAGACCAGTTCGGATCATCTCTTCATCACATACATAGCTATGCGTTTGGTATGTAACAAGATTGCTGACAATTTCTCACAATCCAGAATCAGCAGTTTTATTGTTGCTGTCGTGATTACTATGAATGTATTGATCACTATTAGAAACAACTAAGCGTTAGAAGACAACTCTGCAATACAATAGTTACACCATCCATGTTTTGTTATTTTCACTGTTACTACAGTAGTCTAGTCACAGCTACACCAACGAGATCATACCTACTGAAGGAAACACCCATGATTTATCATCACCATCATTGCCATCCTCATGATTGTTGATATCACAAGCTGCTAGACGCTGACGCTGGGAATTTTTTCATCCCGGTAGCAGTGACAAGACCCTGAAGGTTGGTGACCCACAAGAAAGGGCGATGGGTTTTGAATCATCCTGGGCTCAAGAACCTACCGTAGTGGTTAGTGAGTGCAGGTAAATAATGGTTGCTGATGGCTGATGGCAGTTGATGATCAACAATGAACGGGGGAGTTTAGGACGAAGGAGTTGTTAGCTACTACGTTCACAGTTGCCAGCAGTTGGGTTTGTTTCAACTATTTCGGGGTATCAATGATTCTTGGTCTGTTCCACCAATCGCCAATACATTGTTGCTGGTCTAGTTGTTGATAACGCATTGCTAGTCACATTGTCAAAAACTGTCAACCTAGTGCTTATCAACATGTCCATCGCTGATGGTTGATCATACAGTCGATCGTTATGATCATGTGCATGAAAAGGGCAGTGGGTCAAAACCCTGTACCCCTGGTTCCCCATCATTAACCATTGTTTCCCTATAGTTTGTTGGTTATTAACCACCATTTTAGCCATATTAGTCAATCAATGCTAAGCCTCTTTTTGTTCATGATCGATCATCCTTTCAAAGTCAGCTCCCCAAGGCTCGTTCATTGGATTAGGTCTCCCACAGTTGAGTTCTGGCACAACAGACACAGTTCCGGGAATTCTAATGGAAGATTGCCCTTTCCTCCAATATGCTTGTTGATGCACCCCCAAATACGGCTGGTTCATGATTTGATAGGGGTTCTGCGAGCTGCTTTGTTGGAGGTTATGCTTGTCCATTTTGGGAATAGCCTAATGAGAGATCCGTATCAAAATACTTGATGGTAAATCACTAGCTATTGAGCTGGTAAAACGAGCGGTAGCTCATTGAAAAGCATATCCACTGGATAGGCAACGTTTCTCCAGTCAAGAACCACCGCCATTGAAATCCGAAGGTAAATTCCTGGATTGTTGGTTGTTGGTTGCTATCCACCTTTTGCGTAAGCCAAAGGAGCAAGTGCTACCTTGCCAACAGGTTGCTATCCTGCATTGGCCATTTATTCACCATTGATTCACTATTAGCCATCAATTCATCCCCAGCTATTTTCCAGGAGGTTCACCATGGTTGCTTGGCAGCTTTGTTGCTGTGGGATCATCCAAGCACTGAATCTCTCGAGGCCGTTTCCAGCCACGTCTCAACGCTCATTCGATGCCTCCTGGCGACATGCGAACCTGTGGTTTCCTGGGCACCTGGTATGGGTCATGAGCACATGTTAAACGCCAAGCATCTGGGCAGGTTGGCGATAGTTCATAATGGTGAACAATGCTTAATGATATTTCTATGGCAATGGTTAAACATCGTGATTAATGACAATTCATACTCGTCCAAAATGGTGCGCAAACTGATACCGGTCAAGACCAGCTTTCAACAACGACCAAAACGTCAGGTGTATGAGCAACCCAGGCGTTGTCCTGGTGCCATATTTTCACCCGTCGACCATTGCTGGCTAATCATTGCGCGCCAGTGTGTCCCTATGTTTTTGCTGGTTCCATTCGTTGTATCCCCACTGTTTTTTCTGCTTCTTTTGCTTTGACTTTTGCTTTGACTATCATTCTTCACCATTGCGTGCTTGGCGCCGCCGTGGGTCTCAACACCCATTGCTGTTTGGTAGCCATCCTCAGTCCCAGCCACAGTCTGAAGCTTGAAACCTGCCGTGGCAAGAGCTTGGGAAGCCACTCGTTGAACTTCTAGGCTGCAATCATTTATGTCCAAAATCTCAACAGTGAAAGAATCTATCTAAACATATGTAGTAAACATGTATAGATCTCTCTGTGTATATTTATAGTAAAGGTTCATGTCTACAAACACTTTCGTTTTTCAACTGGTGATTCTCATTACCCAAGGAAACGTATTTTTCTGCGGAAGCCCTCGAGGGCGATGTGGAAACATTGCACCAGTGGGGCTGTTCCTTCGGGGCTTAGATGGTGCATAGCTGGGAACCTGCTCAGAATACCAGCAGTTTGCGAAACATTTTTTTCGCAAAATGATGTTTGACTGTCGTGGGATATCCCTCCATGATGGTTGATTCTTGACTTTAGACACCGTTAACCAACCTCATTCACTAAGTAGTACAGGGATCTGAGACAACACGCAACGGGACCGTGGCATGAGGTTGTGAGCAGACCATTCATCAGATTCGTGGCGGACACCCAGCAAATCCGGTGCAGATTTTGTTCAAAGGATGCACTTCACAGAACACGACTCTTCACAGAGGTGAATCATATTTGATAATCTGTTGCTTTAGCTTTGTCAATTTTTAGGAAAAGGTAAGCGGAAAAAGCCAAGAGGAAGCAACAACTCTTGGATACGGGCCCCAGGTTCTTGACATTGAGAGGTCAGTGTTCTCGTTGTTCTCGATTGTTGCCAGGATAGTTGATGACATCGTTGGACAAATGTTTCACCAACAATTCCTTACAGTTGGACTTGATCAACTTCCCACTTTGATGCAACTGTGTAGCCGTGGCCATCCACCATAGTGAACGATGCAGTGATGATTGCACCCGGTAGCTGGACACAACTGGGGACAGCGCACTGCAAGGGTGGTAGGATGGATTCTGAAGACGTTCAGAGCTGTTGGATCAACTCTTACAGTACAGGTAACTCAGTCTGTGCCACCTTTCAGCTCCTGATCATTGTTGCCTAAGTCTCGTTCATGGGTGAAACTACTTGATGCCACCAAGGGGCTTCACTATCATCAGGGGTATAAAGCCGTATAACCAGGTGAATCAGCAGGTAAATCGCCATGTATCCACCTCAATGCTGGTTTCTCAACATCGGCTACCTCCAAATCATCCTTTATGTCAATCGTTTATAGCACTAAACCAACATAAACCAAGCATTTTTTGGGCTCCCTGTTCCGCATCCTGGGAACGCCACCAGGTTGTTGGGCTGCTGGTGAAGCTGTGGCTGGGACGACCCCGGTGCCCCAGCAGCTCAGGTGCCGTGGGGAAGAAGGAAGGCTTGCTGGTGCGGAAGCCCGGGGTGCAGGGTGACCGATGAAGCGTCCAGATGGATGCTGGTGAGAATTCTTGAGGGAGAGCTGTGTGTTTTGGGCGAATTTGTATTTTTTTGGTTTCGGGAATTTTGGTTTTGGAATAGTTTCTTGGCTATGCCCTATGAGCCAGGACTGAACCAGCTTGACAACCAGCGATTGTCGTGTATTGAATTGTCCTTAACCATGACCGTCGAGCGTGGCCAACAGTCATGGAAAATCATTTTTGTGGTCATATGATTCTTAAACAGAGAAAAAGCGGGAGAACATCATCAGCAATCATGGTTTTTGACCCGCTTGAACAGAACGGCTGCACTGGGAACACCAACGAACAGGATAGCTTCACAAACATTTTTTGGGGAGACTGTTTAAATGGTAGAGTTTGCCCCAGCAAGTATTGCTTTCATGATCAAACATGATCATCTTTGGATCGGTGGGTTGGTTCACCCATGGCTAAGGACGACGAGTTTCGACAGAATATGCAGCGGAATCTGGCTTCGCAATTGCCGCTGGGAGCAACCGCTGCTATGCCCGGCCCTGTTCAAAAGGGTTCGTCCAACAATGGTTGCCGACACCAAATGATGGTTAGCAATGATTATAACTGTTAGTTGACAGTGGTTCATCAACAATGGTTGGTTAACAATGATAAGAAATAATGATTATAAACTTAAAACCATTGAATTGGTGAATCTGCTTGGTTGCTGCTTAATAGCCAATGATGGCTGACTGTGCATGATGCTTAGTGGCACACCAAGTAAATAAGTCCAGCTTGGTCTAACCACAGCCTGCTAAGGAAAGCATTTGTGACTTTGGTTCAACGACCAATCCCTGAACTACACCGTGGGTATTTGAGGGGGCAAAGCCATGGTTGGAATTGGCAGTGGCTCCCAAGTTACGAGTTGGCATTGCAAACTTGCAATGAAGTAAAGGGTATCAGGAGAGGTCAACAGCCCAAACATAGGGATGGGTCAACAGCCCAAACCTCACCTGCAGGACACCTGCGGAAAGAGTTGCGAACATCTCAACAACTCATAGTGATATGTCGCAACCGTGTTACGGCTTGGTCCCATAGTGATATGCTGTAACTACCTTGGCTGCAGAAAAAGGTAGAGGCCATGGTGCCGTCCACGACTGTCTTTAGCATCTCGCAGTGAGTGTTGCACCTCCAAGCTAATGCGAATCCATGATTCACCATGGTGAGTGACCAGGGTTAGTGAAGGTGGATGATTGTTGACAATTCTCTGAACAAATCATTTTGTGGAGATGTTTCTCCAGAGAATTGACGGATAACATTGTAATTGTAATTGAGCACGATTAATAAGGAGAAAAACATGTTAACAAATGGATAGATGTTGACAAATTCTCTGCTTATTGTAATTTGTACCTATATAATAATGTTGACAAACACGGTCAACGGTGGTTCATGATGATTGAAAACAATTTATTGCGAAGATAAATGATGGCTTCCCAGGGTTACCCCCGGTGATCCGTTCACGGATGATGAGTGAAACGATGTGGAGGTTTCCTGGTGAGTCATCATGAACCTCACTAGCAAATTTGATCAAAAGTAACCATTTGATAGCCATCATCAGATACCATGATTGATTTTGAGACTCCCGCCCATGACCGATATTTGGACACCACCAAACAAACAGGGAATGATGGAGAAACAAATCAAACATGGAGAGCACGAATGTTTGCAGCGGCTGAAGCAGATGATGCGGGGTCAAAACCGCGAGAACACACCTTTTGTTCACAGGTTATTTTCTTTGCCATCGACAGCAACCAGGCCTTTTCGTTAGGTTCAAGCGAAAGAGTTGCAATCCCCTCTTGGTTGGTGATTGCATAGGGCTTAATATCATCACTACCATCACCATCATCACCATCATCACCACCATCATCACCATCACCACCATCACCATCACCATCACCATCACCAGCACCACCATCACCACCACCACCACCACCAGCATCACCACCACCACCACCATCATCATCATCATCATCATCATCATCATCGTCATCCTCATCATCGTCATTTCGTCACAGTGCTTGTCATTGTCCTGGTTGTTGTCATCGTAATCGTGATTGTCATCATTATCGTCAACCTCGTCAACCCGGTCAACCTTTGCATCATCCTCATCACAGATTTGGAATATGAACCTGAACGATGAGTCAGCTGATCGAGGCAACAAGTTTCCAAGCTTTGCAGGGAACAACAGAAGGCGCTGCGTCAGTGGGAGCGGAGTTGAAGTTGGGAAGCCCTCCACGAGTGGGGCACCTACAAATGCGAGCAGCCAGGAGGCATCCATAGGTCTACTCCCTAAAAGATGGCATACCATCCAGGATTCATTATTGTGAGGATTTTCTGTTGTTATGACATTGATGACACTGGTAAAAGAGTGAAGAACAAGTGCTATTAGGATTGCTAAGACATTGACTATTCACTCATTCTATGCTATGATTGTCATTGTTTACCTGCAATTGAATCCTATTGAGCACTAGCCAGAAACAATCATGGAAACACAATCCTCACAGCCATCAGAGTGTTGTAAAGAACTAAGATTTGCCATCAGAGTGTGGTAGAGACCTAAGATTTGGATGAGTTTTTGGTTTAGTTCTAGCAACAGCGTTGTTTCAAAATACACAATCCATCCTGAACAGCTCTTTACCAACCATTCTACGAGGTTCCCATCTATTGGCTGTGGACCCCTACGAGAGGCCTACATGGCTGAGTTGAAACAGCGCAAGGCCGTAAGTGGCGGGTAACTCGGCGCTCTGTCTCACCAAAATCCTCAAGGAGGATGGGTGTTGTTGCCCCGAGAGTGATGTTAAAGGTCATGGTTGATGATGGTCAATGATGGTTGATGTAGTAGTTAATGATGCTCAAAAATGTCAGTATCACCGTGGTGAACAATGCTTTGTGCGATCATTATTGGTTGAGCCCCATTGACACACCGAATATTGTGTTTTGTGTTGCAATGTGATGCTTATTGTAATATCTCCTTAGTAAGTAGGGACTATCATGAAATTGTGAGAAGTTCATATTCTCATAAAGCAACCAATTTTTGCAATTTATTGCCAAGTTTGCGACTTGGCTCTGGTGTTCATGGCTTTTAGGAGGTCAGCAAGCTGGTCAAGTGTGGTGAACGATGATGATGGTCAATGATGGTAGGCATTGCTTTGCTTTTCAATGGTGTACTTTGATGTGGGTACGGGTCCTTAGCAATAATCCCGTCAATGGATGGCAGAACCTCCTTTCAAAAGACTAGTTTGGTCATCTATAGGGTGTTCACTAGAATTGCTTGGACAGGTCATCAGTCACCTAGGTGGTTGATGGTTCACCAAAGGGGGTTGCTGGTTGGTGATTGACCTGTCACCTCAAAATGCCATCCTTGGATCCACCCATCGCTCAGGCTTTCGACAGAGGCGCCAACCCGAGTCTTCCGTCACCTGGCACACCAAAGTCAGCGGTTGATAGAGAAATATCATATGAATATCATTCTAACAATAGGGATAATAACAATAGGAATTGAAAGGGGGTAACAAGCAGCAAGATTGATGAAGCAACTACTATCTGGGTGTTTCTCAAGACAGGAATACCCCAAATCCTCCTTTATATTACCCATTTATCTTGAAAAACCAACCATTCTTGGGGTCCCCAATGGCTTAAGAAACCATTATATGAATATCGTTCTCCCTGGACTTGCAGGGACCTGTTTTCATCCGTGTCAGTTGAACAATCGCCAGATATCAGTGGAACGCCAGTCCTGTGGGTGAGCACCTGGGATAGCGGAAAAATCCAACTTTCCGACATCGGAAGCACAGGGATGTCACCGGCTTAACAGTCAACTGCACAGGGGCCGACGTGTTGGGAAGTTGATGCATACATGTAACTATGCAGGGCAACTGGGCTCCAATTATGTTGATGTACAATTATGTACATGTGTAACTAGGATAACAAGCAAGAAAGGGCCGGGTATATGCATGGCACTCACTTGTTACATGGGTGATTAGCCGACAACCCTCGCTGGGCAGTGCGACTCTGTACCAGGTGGTGGTAAGGGGTGATGATGAATTACCTCATGGTGAGCTTTGCCTCTCATTTCGGTTGCTTGAAATGGCCAGACTATGAACATGGCACACCTCATCCGGGTTCTCAATTTATTTGATGTACCAGTTTAGTGAAGCAGTTGTCGATTCAGTGCAGCTTTCTGTGTTCACCACCCCAGACGATTGCTGAGACCCCGAGGCCATTTCCCCATCCAACGTGACCAATGGTTTGGGGGTACTTCAATAGATGAATCATTGGCTGAATCTATGGTGATCAACCACTTCGATAGATTGTTATAGATTGTAACCCCACAGATTTTGATCAACCACTTCATTGGTTAATCCCCACTACCTCTTCATTGTCATAGATGCTGAATACGACCAACTGCTTCGATTTATTCGTCACCCTGAACCTGAGTGCATGGGTTGAACGGAACGTGACACCGTCGCTAGCTCTGCTCACAGGCCGGGTTTAGGAGAGGAAAGCTTTGGGTCATGTGGCTCGGGTATCAACCGAAGATGGCTCTGGGCCAAGTCAGCACCAAGATTCGGTGAGTCATCTCGACGCACTGATGACTCCTCAGATGTTCACTATCAGTTTTACTACCAGACTTATGTCCCCATCAGTTCACTGCTATCTTTGTTGATAACTCTGCAGCTCAGAAACTGATTCACTTAGAACATTCCCAGCAGCTTCAGCACCATCCCTGCAACGATATCCGGTGGATCCTGTGGGTCGGTCGCGGGCGTTTCACATTTCGTGGTCGCGAAAACGGCGGGCGCGGTGAAGCCGCGCCGGGTCGCTGCGCGAATTTCTGCGGTTTGCAGTTGGGGGGCTCAAGGGCTGAGGCGAGGAACGGTGGGTGGTTGGTTAATGGACGGTTTACGATGCTCAATGGTTGGTTACAGTAGTGGTTGTTCAATGATGATTCATGGCTGGCTGGGAAATGGTTCGTTACTGATGGTTGATGGCGGTCGATCGGGGTGACCAACAAGAAGCAACTAGAACGTGCAGCAGTGAAGTGACCACCAGCATTGCCATGCCGTGGTGATTCATTAGCCAAATGGGTGTTTCTCAAAATAGGGGTGCCCCCAAATCATCCATTATTAACTATTTACAGTAATAAACCAACCATTTTTGGGGTACCCCTATTTTAAGAAACCACCAAATAAGGGGAATTCAATCATGCAGATCCCCCATTTCATGTGACACGGGTATTCCCATACTGGAGTGTGACAAGCCCGGATAAATGGGTGCTTCTCAAAATAGATCCAAATAGGGAATCCCCCCAAATCATCCTTTATATCAACCATTCATGGTATTAAACCAACCATAACTGGGGGGTCCCCAATGGCTTAAGAAACCACCAAATCAGTGATTTGTAGAAGCCACTGGGATATCAAAAGTCACCAATGCAGTGAGAAACAGCTTGCCACCCCGGGGCGGAGTGCCTAGGTAGCTTCGAAGGTTGGTGTTGACCTGTCATTTATGAACAAAGAAGAAGTGATTAGAACCAATAAGTAAGTGAGTTTATTTGACACCAGCTATGGTTTGTGAATGCTATGCTGATTTGATCAGATAGTAAGGAATCACTGAGTTTTTGTTCATTGAAATTAGCCATTGTTGAGTGAAAATCACGAAAAGAGGGGTTGATTAGGGTTGATGGCTTCAAATGATGAAGGATTCATCTCATCACCAGTGGTTTATGAACGAAAGCATTTTGTTCGCTTTTATTTTTCCCTTTTGTTCGAAGCCCTAGTATTTTTACAGCTGCTTGGTTAGTCTCTAGCAATCAGTCACCTCGCCCTCCTGTCCAGAACTGGCTAAACATGGCGCCTGCAGCCATGCTTCCATGTGAACTCAGTGTCTTCACAAAAATGGTTGGGTTGGTTTTGGGGTATGCCGACGTAGTAGTTGGATTTTGGGGCCATACTTTTTTGCTTTAGAGGTACCAGGGCCTGAGAGCAATACCGAAATGTTGGATAACCCAATCGCTATCATCGGGTGTTTCACCCATAAATTCGCCATGTCGCCTGATGAACCACAACTTTATAAAAGCATCATCATCATCTCCAGCAATGATTGCAGGGCGACACGAATGATTCAAGACTGGCATTAATCATCCAGGTGCCCTCATCAACGAGGTTAAAGATGGTTGATTTAGGATGATTCTTGCCACTCATCACATCATAGAGATTTTGCCATATTAGTGTGTGTGTGTGTGCGTGCGTTGTCGTTGCTTATCATTCCTTATAAATCGTCTTGTTAAAAAACATTATTCATCATCATCATCATCATCATCATCATCATCGTCATCATCATCATCATCATCATCATCATCATCATCATCATAAACCATTGTAAATCATCCGCACCATCAGCAACAAAAATCAACCATACAAATCAACCACCAATTGTCTTCCATCGCGTCACTCATGTCAAAGATCCATCATGATCCATCACTATATTGGTGGATTACTAATTAAATTATCTACTAGAATTGATCACACTGACCATGAAAAAAAGTATTTGTGAGGATCCATTCACCACCATAGATAGGTGGTAAACAAAAGTTCTAAGCCATTCAACTATCATTTTCAACCCTCATCACTGTAACTGATCATCAACTAATCATCAACTAATCATCAACCGTAACTAGACATCACAGCCCATTCCGCATCGTTTTTCTCAACCCGTGACCCCTTGACTCGTCGCCCGAGTCTGGTGCCGAGGCGCAAGCAGCGATGGCCAATAGCACCGACGAAGCCGGTTGCGAGGCGCTGCGGTGGGGGAGATTATTTGATCGCTGGAAACCTGGCTGGAAACCTGCTGGGAAAGCGTGGTGAAACCATGAATTCTAGCCATAAACGTTGGTTAATAATGGTAAATAATAGCCATAAATGGTGGTTAACAATGGGTTTTTAAGTTAATTATAATCATTGGGAATGGCTAATAATAGGGGATACTTACCAGCAATAATAGGGGATATACCAACTATGTGGTGGTTTCTCAAACCAGTTTGGGGACCACAAAGTTATGGATGCTTTATTACTTTAAATATGCACAAACAACATGCTAACTGGGGTTGGCGGTGGTTGGTGATGGTTGGTGATTTTTTGATTGATGGTTGATTTCTGGTTGGCTAATGATAACAATGTCTAATAGCTGCTTAATCAATGTCTCATTGTTCAATGATAGTTGAATTAAGCTTGACTTGCGATTGTTTGATATTGTTTGTTGGTGAATTGGCGATTGACGATGGCCGATACTGGTCGGTGCTACTCGATGACGTTCTCTGACTGGTGATCGATAATGGTTACCAGAAGCTTGCGGAGCGGAACCAGCAGACCGGCAAAGCAACAGGAAGCCACACTTGTATACACTTGTGGCCTTGGGGAAATCGCTGCACTTGTTTTTACAGCAACCATGACTCACCTTGGGCGCAGCTGGGCCCGGGTTTACTAATTTGTTGCGTAAAATCCTTGGCACAGGTGAATACTTGAGTGGTTTCTTGAGCAAAACGAATCGATGAATTCCCAACAGTCAGGCCGGTCCCTAGTTCAAGAAAACTAATTTAAAGAAACCGGTCGGTTTATTATTGATATGTCACTAAGCATTGATATTCTGGTTCACTGATGATAATCGACCGCTTCAATGATAAACTATGATGACCAACGGTCCAATTTAATGATCGTGAATTATGATGAACTAAGATGAACTAAGATGAACTAAGCATTGAGAACTGGTGCAACTACCAAATAATCAACAAACAATTTACCGGTGCCGCTGCTGAAATGCTCCCATAAAAGATGAGAACATCTACCAACTTGGCTCCGTGGCAAATGACCAAGAGCCAGGGATGGTAACCAAGGACAAAATGGCTATGGCGCATGCTTTGGCTACCCTGTAAACATCCCCCACATGAGTACTAATCGAGCTGCTGGGATTCACTAGGGCGAGCTTGGATGCTTGGTGCCTCGCCCATCAGTTGAAGATTTGCGAAGTCGGTGGCGAGGGCCTCTTCCTGCCACTCTTCGGTGATGCTGAACAGGCGCAGTGGGTAGCACGGGTACCAGGTAGACACAAGGCAAGGGTCGGAACGGTTGGGTCATGGGCTTACTGATTCTACAAGTACAGAAGGGTTAATGATGGTTTATGCTTGTTTAGGATGGTTTATGATGATGGTTTATGATGATGGTGTATGATGATTTGGAATGCTGGTGAATAGTGGTTTCGCTTATCTCATTGTTGACCGTGGTCATGTGATGGTCAACTGATTGTGACAAATGGTTAGCCAAGATAAGGAATGGCCATGACTGGTTGCTACTGATAAGCTAATGGTGGTAGTCATTGCGAGTGGTTGATGATGAATATTAATTAATGGATTTAACGGGTCACGGTTGTGAATGCTCACAGGGATGATTGGAATGGTGACCAACGAACAACAAAACCTACTTCTAATCCAAGGTCAAGGATCAATCTACGAATGGCTCCAGGAATCCCTGGGTATTCCAGGACTTCGCTGTAGATATGCCAACGGTTTCGAAGGGAACCCCTGGTCACTACAGGACTTCTCCCCGTAGATTTTCCTGCTCAGTTTCGGGGCCCGTTCTCCGCCAGAAGTGGCCCGCGGGACTTCGCGGTTTCCTTTATCTCGTGGGACTTCTTTGGACTTTCATTGGCGTAGCAGCTTGGACAGCAGCTCTGATTGGCAGTGATTAGTCGGTGTAGCAGTGATCCGTAGCCAGTGTCAGTAGCTGCTAATGGCCCCTAGTGATTGTAGTACGTAGTACTTAGTCATTGTAGAAATTTGTAGTGATTAGTGGTGATTTGTGATCGTTGACTAGGAGTGATTACTGGAGTAGCTACTACTAGCGGTGAAAAGTACCCATTTAGTGTTGTCATATCGTGATTGGTATGGTTGTGCACAAGCCGGCGTTGTTGTTGTCGTCAATGTTCTGGCTACTCTATTCATACGATTGGTTCATTTTTGCTTAATTCCCAGTTGGTGAATGATTTATTGTGGCTTGGTCTATAGTTGGAAGTGCTGAATGATCCTTTTGGTGGTTAATGACAAGCAAGAACCAATGATCAACTGTGATTGAAACCTTCCGTAGTTAATTATGACCGTGATTGTAATGCTAATAAACCATCCGGTTTTTCAATTGTTTTTTGTGAAACCTTCATTGTAAGACAATTGGTCAGAGGACGCTTCAAAAAGTTGGTGAATGGTTGACCATGGGTCGATCACTACCATGCTTCCGGGTGGAAACGATGAATTAGTCAATGAGTCAACCACTAAGGGAGCATCGACCAACCATTTTCAACCAGTCCATAAATCAACCATTAATCAACCATTGATTAACCACTAACTAGCCCCTCATCAACCATTTCATCAACATTTCTGGTCCATGGTCACATTCCACATGACCAACTGCAATTGCGTGGGTTGAGAATTTCCCAACCTGAAGTCGTGCATCGCACTGCGAAACGAGGCCATCGTCGCAGATGTTTTCATGAGTGCTATTGAGACCATCACATCGAAAAAGAAGCAGCTTGGCAGAGGATGAGGGTGATTCGGATGATGAGAATGATGAGGATGATGAAGATGACGAGACGATGATCATCATGATCACTATCATACTCCTCATCACTATGGACGTAGAACACAAGCATCATAACCATCACCATCAACATCATCATAACATCATCATGATCATGATGATCATCATCAATATCACCACCATCACAACTGCCATCACCACCATCGCCACCATCCCCACCATCACCCATGAGCTGCTTGATCTCAGGCGTGTAGTGGATCCTAAAACGGGACGGAACTACACCACCAAGGCGCTGGGCAGTCATGGGGCAGCTGGTGGTCGCCGAGTCGTCACACCCAAGTCGCCACACATCCCTTTGAAGTTTCTGGCGGTTGCGCAAGTCATATGGAACCCCAAAGGTATGGGGAGAAATCGTAGGTTAATCATAGGGGATAAGATAGTCATTGGTAGTAGGTCAATAGTACTGTAGGGGATAGTTACCAGCAATTATAGGGGAGAAATCAACTACATTGTCGTTTCTTAAGCCAGCTTGGGGACCCCAAAATGCTTGGTTTATTACTTCTTAATTATCATGAATGCTTGATAAACAGGATGTCCCCTATTTTGAGAAACCATCCTATGTGAACTGTCTTTTAAAAGATATTTTAGACATTATAGAGCAAGGAAACAGAAGTATCCAGTGCGCGAAACTTCTGACTACAATCACGAAACGCCGTGCTTTGGAGGTACCTGCTTTTGCAGTGCAGTTCACACTCGTTCCGTGTGGTTGTAGATCATCTCTGTAGCCTCTGCTTGGGAATAGATAGAGTCTCAGTTCCCGGAGTTCCTGATGTCACCCACTTGGATGATCCCCCAATGAACCCACGGATCTAAGGGAAAGGCCAAGTCCTCATGGCTCCAGGTGTGGAACGAAACAGTCTGGGGCACCCAACTGGCGCGGCGGGGCTTTGCGTGGCTTTGGTTCGACGTTTGGGCATCAACCACCGCACAGAGAGGAAACCCTCTGAAAAATTGATGGTAGATGGCTGCTCCTTCACCCAGCTATTTTCAATGACGAACCATGGGAGTTGAAAGTCTCAGCACAAAGAGATAGCAATCACAACTGGACAAATGTATTTGATGGTTGCTATGTGCTTACTGGATACATCTAATTTCAAAGACAAAATGAAGAACGAGAATGCCCAAATCCCGTTTCAGAATCATTCAGGTGAGATTCTGGCAAGACAGTCTTGATATAAAACTCCTGCTATGACAATCTTGTAAGGCACCCTTTGTACAATACTCTTCTGAAAAACTTTTGGCATGACACCACTGTGTAAAACACACTTGCGGAGACACTCTTGCAAATCATTTCTGTCATGACACTCTTGGAACGACACTCTCGCTGAGACAGTCTTGATATGACATTTTTCACCACTACCAAAACATCACAACTCCACCAGCACCACCATCACCACCCAAACCCCACCCTTAAGACAGCAGCACCACAACACCACCAGCACTACGGCACCACCAGAACCACAAAACCACAACGCCACTACCACAAATACCACCACCAGAGCGCCAGCAGCAAAAACTACCACAAAAACATCGCCACCAAAAACACCAAATACTACCATCAAAAGACAACCATAACATTTGACAGAACGCAAAGGTCACTTTGCGCAACAATACCGCTTTCCTTCAACTTACGTAGTTAGAGTACCGCCACACAAAGTCAAGATTTGACATGGCTGAAACTTCATTTCACGCAGCGCTACCATGGCAGAAGCGTTTGCGACACCCTCTCTGATCCTTCTCCCAATCACAGAGCGTAGACAAGCAACCGATTCATCAAACCTCGCCTTCCGCAGCTTTTCTCAACTTTTGAACTCCGTGACTAATCAGTGCGGAGCTTGCAAAGCGCATCGTCCAATGTGTTGCATTTGCCACCCAAAATGCACTACTCCAAAGTGCTGCGCTGGCCACAACAAAAGGCTGCCGCAACAGGCGGAGCCTGCAACTCCATTGCCGCCGGACAGCACTTCGGCAGGGCACCGCTGCATCCCGTCGAACCACAAGCTTCCAAGCGCTTGGGACGCCACGGCTACAGCGTCCCCCAACCAACCGCGGCGAATGCGTGCGAATCCATTACAAGCGCACGGGCACACAGCCTCCAAGCTTAAAACGAGGCTAGAAAAAGTAAGCAATTGGCAACGTGCAAGAAGTATCAACGCATACCGCTCATCAATGATTCTCATTGAGTAAAATGTGATGCTGATATGCGGGAGGTGTTACCACTTTGCAATCACATTTGAAGTTGCTGAGGTGTAGATGTGAACTGGGGATACTCATCAACCAACAACCAGCCATCGATCTACATTCCTAAATTCAATTTCGAGACACTTCCGTTCACATTTAGATCCGCTTCTCTGAACTCTCTGTAGTCACTTTGAGGACGTGATCACAAGGAGAACTGTTGGAATATGATGCGATATGCCTAGCGTTCGTGCTTATCAATTCACCAGGAGGGGATGATGACATACCTGCCATAATGACAAAAGTGACAAAAGGTGTGGTCGATGGACCTAGAGACAAGGTTTGTGCTGCGTGTTTCCAATACGGGCTGATCATCCAGCCAGTTGAGACTGGGTTTGTACTGAGCAAAGTGAAACTTTGTTGGGGAATCAATGATCTTCATCTGACGACCAACTTCAATCAAAAAGGTGTAAGAATACCTTTTATCAGTGATCTAACTTCCACTCATATCAGCTATAGTTATAAATGAGAAACAATTGTAACGTGAGAGATGTGGAGAATACCTTCCACTTATATCGCTGGCTAATTGTTCATACTGCGGGATGCCGTGTAGCTAGAAAGGTCCGTAGCCGTAAAACCTGCCTGAAGGACAACGCGATTGTCCAAAGCGAGGGTGGTCTTCCGTGTCCCTGACTTGATATAGCATGATACAGCATGATATAGCCACCACCCATCTTTTACACGGTGATATTGTCCACATCACTGCAAGATTTGCCATTTCTCAAGATTAGCCAATTGTGATGAAGCCATTCGACCAACCAAAGGATCTACCCAACACATCAACTTCTCCATCTCCCTGAGTTTGAACTTCTGCAAGATCCCAACCGCACCGTACCCGGCCGAGGTGTCAAATCTCACCTTAATGGCTTTAGGCTCGAGTGCTCCAGAAATCTTGTTGAGCATCATCGAGCTGCTGCTCGTCGCACAACAGGGTGGGATGGGCTACGGTGAGAACGGTCAAGCTGATGAGGTCAGTTGTTGGGTCCAAGCTGAGCTCTATAAATCCACCACTTTATGAAAGCTACCCTGACACAGGCGAGCTGGTGAGCTGGTCTGCTGGGTTGCTGCCATTTTGGGTCCCATGACTGCTCAACCTTGCAGGTGGTCCAATGTCTCTGTTGGTGCTTGCGTTTGGTTATTGGTAAGCTACCCTGTGGCATTTTCTCTACGGATCTCAGCAATTCTATCAGTGTTCATTGCGGATTTGGTTTTGATACATTGTAGTTGTCGTTTCAATGCGGGGACCTGTAAATCAGCGGTGAATTTCTAGTTCTTCTGTTTGGAGCGTTTTGGCGAATCAACACCGGTTTGGGCCCTCAACCCTAAAGCCCAAGCCCCCGAAATCACTGCTCCAACGCGTTTCAAAAGTACATTGAACATTCTTGAACCATGTTGCCTTCACAAGATCCAACAAAAGACATGCAGCCTAACGGCAAAATTGCCAGCAATGAATCCTGCCTAACACACACAACATCAAACAACCAGCATTAAGATCAACCAATCCTTACCATCAACCAGTGGTGTCCACCATCAATCCACGTTGAACCAATGGCTGCCTTGGTTGTGCCCCGCTCCAGCAGCCCTTCGCTGAGGGTGGGCGATAGCTTCTTCAGTGGAGCTTTGGGGCCCTCCACCATCGTAGGCGCCAGCAACGAGCTCCGCCGATCCGACGGGAATTCACCACAGCTGTGGTTGGATTGTTTTGGTCCAACATTGAAGGAAGAATGGTTTGTTGATGGTTACCTTATGATTAGTTTATGGTTAGTTTTTGATTATGGTTCGTTTATGGTTGGTTCCTAGTTAATTAATTCACGTCTACTTGTTGGTTGAGGAATGGAACATGTTGGTGAATAATAGTCAATAGTGGTTGATTGACAGTCCATGAATACCTGAGTGATGTTTCATTCATGATAAAGCGATGGTTGAGTGCAGGTTAAGTGGTGGTTACGTGATGGTCTATGAATGTCAAGCACTGAGTGCAATGGTTAATTGATGGCTACGTGATGCTTGATGCGTGGTCAAGTGATGGTTGATAAATGGTTCATCAATGGTCAATCAATGGTTGATTGTTCATTCATGACTAATGTTGAAGTAGTGATTGGTTAGTCATGGATTTATGGATGTTCAACCACTGATGACTAACCCTGTTGAAACCAAACAGTATCCACGGTGATGAGCCGTGGAACAGCGATCTCACCCAGCTGAATGGGTAACTGTGCCATCACTATTACAATCCCCTATTATCCCCTACTTCCACATATTTTGCACGTTGATGAGCCATGCCCATGCACACCACTATCACAGTGGTTCCATCTGGATTTGTTGTGTTGGAGTCAAACTTCGGGCGACAGGACAACTTTCAACGACGGATGTCAATTCCAGAATAGACATGGGATTCCACGTTGTGTCATATATATATGCTCGGTTTCTCAATACATGGATGATTTATCAGTATGAATGGTGAATAAACTGGATTTGGGAGCACCCCTGTTTTGACAAACCCCCATATTAGTGAATCAAGATCGATATCCCCGTGGGGGTGTCGTGAATTAAAAATTCATTGGGGGTGGCCTACTGGGTCAGTGACGCACATGAGTTCAGCACCAACAAGTTACCCTTAAACACAACAAGTTGTTTCGATTTATCATAGAGGCAACTGGGTGAACTAATAACGGTAAAGCGGGGTCTCAAGCTCTACAACTGGGACAAGTATGTCTTAGTTGTTCAACAGATACCTACGAATAAGTTGTTGTAGGAGACGGACATGAAAAAACATTTTTCTGATAGTTCTCACATGGGCCTTAGTTGTTGAAGTCAACTCTTTTGTGAATCAACCATGATAAATGACAGTCTTGGCAACTAATCCTCATCTAAAGTGGAAAGTAATTAGTGGATTTCATGCGTGTTCACCCGGCTTCACCCCTTGGGGACAACGGCGAAGCGCTGTAGGTAGCGCCGCCTTCAACTTGCTGGTGATCTCAGCAGTCTGCGTGCGGCGTCACAGGGGCAGCTGGCACAAGGGGACTGGGATCAAAGATGGGCTGACCTTGGTGACTTGATGCTGAATGGTTGATCTTGGTTAACTAGTGGTTGAATTGATGGTTGAAATAATCTTGGTTAACTAATGCTTTAATTCATCATTATTGATGGTTGAATGGTGCATCATTTAGGGTTTCAGATGGTTCATATTATCGAACATGTTTGTGAACTTATTGGTGAATTGATTGTTTAATTGATGGTTGATTAATGACTGACTAGTGATCAACCATGTCTAGCCATGGTTGATAGTGCAACCAAGGCTGACAATGGTCGTAGGGAACAACCACCAAGTGCATTGTCAAAGTGCAAGAGATGGCCATTGAGCCACTGGGAGGCTTTGTGCTATGATAATGTAGGGATTCATTTGGGATAGCTATGTTCATACATTAATACAACCATAGTTGGGAATGAGGCCGAATAGTGGATAGTGAGTAATTGAGTATAAAGAGAGAATCATTGCCAAAATGTCATGCTCGTCGTGGTTGCATAAGACAAATGAATAGCTATGGACAAATGATCTTTGTGGTGAAGAAGAATGGTGATTGCGAACAGCTATGGCTGATTCATGCTCAACAGGAATGATGAGTACTGGCTAATTGCAATCAAGCAGTTAAGACGATATTCATGGGGATATCCGGGATGCCAGGCAACAATCATAGTGATGTTCGGCATGTTGATGGTAAAAACTGCTTTCACACTCCCAAAATGGCTTGTTTTCACATCCCTATGGTGAGCATGGTGAGCAAGGTGGGTATCATGGTGAAGTATCCCAGCTACCAGTGCGATCATAAACAGCTACCACTATCAAGGTGAAGTATGAACGGTTTGATTGGCAAAGTTGGTTGAATGTCATCGACATGGCTGCTGGGTTGCAAGCCTGTTGCCTGCGACAAGCTTCCTCGATGAAAATTCACGAGAGTGATCCCCTGGTGGCCAGCGGTAGCCATGACAACATCAGGTGGTCCTGCACCGCTACACTGAAACAAGTGACTTTGTTGTGGTGTTTGGTAATGATCTCGTCATGTGCACTTCAACAAAGCTCACTCTTTGTCTTTTGGCATGTGAGCTAAGCTCCACCATGCAATGCTCTAACAATGGCTGCCAATAGAAATACTGGCTAGCAATACTTAATGCTGGTTTCGATCGAACATGATCCCACCCTCAGGTGCTTTGCTGGCTAGTCGTTACTATGGAAGAAGCTCAGCGGCCAAAGTTGGCGACTTAAACCCTGACCCCAAAGCAGCTGTATTTGCTTCCCCTCAGCCAGGTAGTAGCCATTCCTTCTCCAGAGGCCCAGTTGCAGCGATCAAATCCAAGCCTTGTTGGTGGAAGCATATTTTGTAGGAGGGTTCAGAATGGTTAAGGATCAGTTGTCATTGATAGGTACTGGTCATGTAGTGGTTATGATGTTTCAATGGTCGGTCGCAATATATGGTTGTTCACAGTTGAGCACTATTTGTTCATGGGGTGAATGATGTGACCGTTTTTGTATGTTTTTGTTCCTTCATCATTATGTTTTCAAATCAATGTATATGCAGCAGCCAAGGGAGTAACATGTCTGCGGCTGACCAACATTTGCCAACCGCTACCATGAAGCATTTGAATCTTAACCCTCTGCTATCAACCATCATCGGCTAAAAGGACAGTTTCGGTTTTGTGTCTTGGGTAAATAGCCGCCAAATAGCAGTGGTCAAGACTGACCAGCCATGACTGACTATCCCCTTTCAGCCCGAAGAAGGGTTTTTCCTTTGGCATTCCATTGATTCAGTAGTAGTGAAGCTACCCGGCCCCCCTATGCACGTGATGGCTCCCGTATGTTCATAGGTTTTTTGAAATATGTTTGAAGGTTTATATGATCTATCTTATATACATCATTTTTGAACAACCGAGACTATCGGAGGTTGGCACGAGTTTCGATTGTGGATTGGTTCCGCCGGGAGCAAACGAAGCATGGAAAACTGAAAGAAATAGGGCACCAATGACTGGATTAATCATGATTATAACCATGACGAAACAAGATGAGCCATGATTGCATATGTGAATAATTGGTATCTCTGACTGCGTATCCTCATAGATTGTTTACCTCTTGAATATACTCCTTTGGGGATGCTGAATTGACTGGATGTGCCAACCAGCCAGGAGAATTTGAACACGAGAAGGATAGACCGAAGGAGCTTCTCACACATATCTACACATACAGATATATGTGTACACATGTAGTCATGAACAACCATTTATATAGCAAGCAACTAGAAATTGTTAATCGACACCCCATGATAGTGAAGAGCCAACATACATAGCGATGGGTCAAAACCTGTAGCGGTTCA
>VSDK01000375.1:109681-133309 GCA_009767595.1 Symbiodinium kawagutii
TGTCGCGGTTCAGTTCATTTCCTAGACATGAACGGAGGGGATACGGGCTGGGATGCGTGCCCATCTTCTTTTCGGCGATGGCGCAACACAAATGCCCTCTGAAACTCAGGGTTGGCCATGACTAAGTGTGATACTTTCACTGCTGCTTGAGCACTAAGAATCTTTCGAAATACCGCTAAGACCATTCTGAATACGAATCAATAACGTTCTCAACCATCATCAGCCATTCTTTGAAATCACCACAGCAAGTGCGACAATCACACTCATTTGTAGGTCTTTCACGTGTGACTACAACCTATGATGGTGTTGGGTTCACGCTGAAACCAGTGTGTTCAATCACTGCTGATGGAACCCCCTTAGGGGCCCTCTTAGGGGAACTGCATTGTAGAGGGGGCCCGTGGGTGCCCTCTTCTCGGCAGTCCAGGTGCGGTTTATCAAAGAGGTCCCGGTCTTTGCAGTCACCGCGAGCTTTTCGATCATTGCCTACCTTTGGCTCTTGATCATCGCCACTCGGCGTTCTTCGGAGTGTCGTCGGGAATAGCTGTGACACATGAGCAGTGACACACTCCGCGGCGGGTTGGTCGGTTACTGAGTCTAAAGAGGAATGAGTAATTAGTGCTACCCCGTTTGGACCGAAATCATCTAAGCTGGGCATTTTTACCGCACAGATGGTTTGGTTCTGATGCGGCTGAACGGTTCTATTGAGGAGTTCAGCTTCCAAACTTGCGCTTTGGAAGCAGTGTCAAAGACTCAACTCCCATGGATCCATAGTGCCTGGTGGATTTCAGAGATCATTTCATGATTTCATGGGTTTGACCTACATGAAGCCAGATGAAGAACTCATGAAACTATAGGCAACCAGGGATTCAGGTCCCATGCCAGGAGATGATACCAGGACCCGTTTCATTTCTTGTTTATTTTGGTTGCAGGATATGAATGATGGGTTTTCCATGGGTTTTGTTTGATGGCAAAATGATTTGGACACCATTTCTTTGGCAAAATAAAAGTCGTTCCATGTTGGCTTCAAGCGATTGCCTGCAAAGCAGCCAACTCAACTAGAAACCCATGAGCCCATGGAAATTGCCAGATGGTAGGCCTATCAAGATATCCATGAGCATGGGGTTCTCACAAGCACAGCAGAAACAATCAATTTACTAAAGAGGGAAGCAACACTCAGCTCTGGATGCTAAAAGTGATTATCCTTTGGGATTTGCCCAATTAAGCAGTTTTAACCATTTTCAAGCATTACTAACCATGATTGACCATCATTAACCATGATTAAGCATGATTAACCATCATTCATCATCATGATCATGATCCACGACCCGTACATTTTCCAAGTCACCAGATGATTCGCCGGATTCTTCAGTCCAAATCACTGGTCCACAGCTGTCCACAGCTGTCCTAGGTGGTGGTTATCAGCAAGGAGCTGGCCAGCGCTGGCAGCTGTGGCACCAGAACTGGCCAACTTTCCAACAGCTCCTTATAAAACGGCCTGGAAGTACAATACGGGGTACATGGTTTCAGGGTTTTAGGATTAGGGAAACACTGCCCCTGCGCCGTGAAAACATATTTTGGTCTAAATGTTCTTGACAATATTGATGATGATGATGATGATGATGATGATGATGATGATGATGATGATGATGACGACGACGACGACGACGACGACGATGATGATGATGATGATGATGAGGAGGAGGAGGACGACGACATACATGTTCGTCAGCCACTAGGCCACTTGGCCTAAGACACAACGCTTACGCAGTGAAAACGCACTTTTACCGGCAGCACACCCTGTTTGGCCGTTGCGTATAAACATATAACACTCGAATGTGCTTATGGTAGGATTTTGTATTCATTTACAGTTACACATACATGCGCGCATGTTCCTTCTATGACTTTTTCTTTGGTAAATCAGCCACCGCTATTCCTGTGGATGTTGGATATTGACCAGGAACCAGGCGGTCAAGCAGCCCTTAAGAAAAAAAATGCTAGGTGATTGGCCATGAAATGTGTGGCAGATGGTTACCATGTTCCGCTAATTAAATGTGCAGCTGGGGTTATAACTGGGCTAGCTCGCCCTGGAAATGAACTTTATTGAATGTAGGTGAACTAACCCGGATGAGACTGTGAATGTCATCAGCTACGAACTGGGAATGTACATCAAACTTGCTACGGAGTTTCCTTAGCAATGAATCGTTTTCGGTAGTGCTAGATGGCGAGCTGACACCCAAGTAAGACACCGGCTGTTAACACCCTCCATCAGTAACCATAATTTAACACAGCTGGATGAGGTCCTGAAACCGCCGTTACCCATGATTAATCATCAACCATCATCATCCACGACCAAGAATCAGTGTAGCCATCATGAATCATCATCGTCATCGTCATCGTCATCATCATCATCATCATCATCATCATCATCATCATCATCATCATCATCATCGACCACTACCAACCATCAAACATCCGTTTGACCAGCACTAATCACCACTACCAACCATCAGTTCACCATCACTTAACGATCGTTGACCCCCTGAAGCAAGGCCTCCTGCCACAGCGCCAGGACGTCGTAGATGTTTGGGAAGGCATCAGTATTGGGAGCCGGTTCGGCTGGTGGTTGATCCAGGGATTATGCTGTACCTTGGGTCCCAGTGGCTCATCATGGGTAGTTGATGGTTAGTTGATGGTAGTTTGATGGTAGTTTGATGGTGGTTTGATGGTGGTTTGATGGTGTCAAATTGTTGGCTAATTGTTGGTTAGTTGATGGCTAATTGATGGTGATTGGTTGGTAAATTGATGATCAAGTGACCATGAAGTGATGGTTAGTTGATTGTTAATTGGTGGAAAATGATTCTTAAGTGACGGCTAATTGATACTTGATGGCAGATGATAGTAAGCAATTCTGCTTAATTCATGCTGGTTAGTTGGGTGTTTCTTGGTATAGTACCGAGGCAGATGTCGTGGCTTCTCACCCACAAACAATTACCAGGCGTTACTACTTAATTACCATCAACCATTGTGAACCATTTTCGAAGCATCACTCATAATAGTAAGTACTGTTAGTGCTCACATCACCCGCCAGAGTAAGCATGAGCGACCTCGTTAGCTTCTCTTTGGGCTAGCAATGAACAACGGCAGCTGCTTGATCATGCTTGACTATGCTTAACGATGACTATGGATTGACAATCAAAACAAAGGTCGAGGTCCCATGCTTCATATGTCTTGGAGACTTGGGTTCAGCCGGCTTGGTTACAAGTGCTGACTGAATGGAACCCGCTGGAAACACTGTGCCATGTCTACACCATGACTCAATGAATCAGGGCAGCATCAAAGTCGTCGATACTTGTTTTTCACACGTTCCAATCTTCCTGCCTTTTAGGTTACCACCCATGAAACCCATGAAGTGGGAATACAAGCAGTAACCGACCAGTACAGTGATTATTGCTATGCCTTTATTGTTGATGCTCTTCATCAACTACCCACCATAAACCAACCGCTACACCGTAGCAGGGACACAGTTCCACCACTCCCGATTTCTCCCCAGGCTTAGTGACCTTCATCATGTTCCCGGTGCTCGTGGGCCTTGCCTTCGCGGCAGACAAAGGCAGAGGGTCAAGCCAGGGACCCACGTGGCGTTATGGATGGAGATTATACCATTTTGTTACTGTTGATGATTGATATAAACCCATTTAGATTAGATGACTTGATAATATACATGGAAAAACATGACAATAAAATGGGATCCATTTCAAGGAAGCACTATATGGTTGGATCCACCTGGCCCAGGGAACGTGAGGGAAGGTAGAAGACCTGCATGGCACTGCCTGGTTTGTAGAATCCTCCCCTGGAATTGCTCACACCAAGCTGATCATGGTCCAACTTCACTAAAAAATCATGCGGAGATAGGCCAAAACAATCAGCACAAGCTCCTTGGATTCTTCCAGTGCTGGTTAACGATGCCTACAGGAGATAGGTTTTACAAGCCAACTGGGGAGCATCCCTGTTGAAAAACCTTCGGGATTTGCTTCCTTTGGCATGTTTTTCGTTCTAGCAACTTGGTCTTGAACCCCACATCCACACATGGTCATAGATCAAAGCCTTGTACCCCAGCTGTTCACATCCCAAAAATGAGCACAGGAGTCTGCTGTTGGGCTGTTCATTCCAACTAACTATTGACTTGGGATGATTGGCAATGACCCAGTTCTTGACATGTAGCGTGATACAATGGGTGTGACATCAAGATCGATTGGCTGCACATCACACTGACGTTTGGGACAACTCATCATACTAGAACTGTCTCCTGATCATGGAGTGAGCTGAATGACAGTTCCTGGTTTTCGGTGAGGAAACCAATCCGAAGTGTTCTGTCCGAGTTGTTGAAAGTCGCAGGTCCAGAAATTGAGCGTTCAACTATTTTCTGGCCACTCCTCATGTAGGCCGAAACAGATTCCTAGCTAAGTTGAAACAACTCCGCAAGTCGGGATGACTTGCGCCAAGCCACAGGCATGTTTTCTAGAGGCGAAAAGCCGCAAATGTCCACAGGTGTGAGTCTGGCAGCCCAATGGAAGCAGTCAACCTGGGGTGGTCGCATGCTACAATGGGAACCCATGGGCCCCCAGCTTCTCCAAAGGTGGTTTGTCATTTCATTTGACCATCGCTATAAGCCATATCCACCATAGGTCGACCAGTTCTCCTGGTTCCATTAGTCAACGTACGCTTGGTGGCAGCGGTCCTTTGTTGCTACTGGCAGTCGATAAGCATTAAGCATCCAGCATTTGTTGAAACCCAGAGCAATGGTAGTGCCATCAATCATATCACCAATAAGCGTAGGTTCATTGCTGAATATGTCGATGATCGATTGTTTCACCAAGTAGGTCCATACGATTGAGACACACGGCAAAGGAAAGCCCGATGTACACCTGCTTGTACCCCATTAGGGCTTGGGGGTACCCACACATAGCTCAGTGAGCTATAGCATTGTCGTTGCATTGTCGTAGTAACAACGGTAACGTCATCACTCGAGATGCTGGGTAATCTCTCTCAGCTGTTGGGGACTTGTTTGTTAAACCATTGAAGGAACACATGCGGAGGATTTCCATCTCCACCGCATAATTGATGGCTGATGCAGGGAGAGCAGCAACAAAAGGCTGTCATCACATGTCATCACTACTACCATCATTACTTTTGGTCTGTCACACAACAATATGGTGACGGTCAATGGCACCAACAAACATCAATTGATATTAGTGAAAGCAACATCATATATATATATATATATACACAGTCAACATGGGTGTTTCCTCACATTTCAATGTCTTCCATTTCAATGGTCGTATCTTCTTCGGCGGACTGGAGAGCCCACTTTATGACACACTACCGTGTGGATTGTCATTACACATCTCACATCTATATACTATGATCGGAACTTCTGAAATTTGTTGAGAGATGGTCGTCAATCCATCAAGAGAGGTACCCTCTTGGCACAGGCTGGAAAATGGGGCCTTCGTCTTTCGCGAACGGTAAACCATCTAGAAATGGCTGGAATTCTCCAGCCAGTAAGCTGTTAGAAGGCATCTACCAAGATAAGAAATGTTTCAATTGTTTTTTACATATTTGAACACATATTTAGAAAACTGAATCAGGTTCAGCACTCCATGATGTGTTACCCATTTGTGTGTCACCAGCGCTTTGACGACCAGACCTCGGAGTGGAGCCACCGAATCCTCGGCCGAGGCAAAGGTACGAGGCTCTTCGATGACATGACTGTGGAGGCCAGTCTAACTTGGGAGCACAGGGGCCTTGTTCACCCAAATGGCTGTTGGCAAATGGGTGTTTCTCAAAATAGGGGACCCCAAGAATGGCTGGTTTATTACTATAGATAATAGAATATTGGATGATTTGGGGGTCCCCTATTTTGAGAAACCACCAAATGATTGTTGCAATCGTAGGGTTTATACTGGTTAATAATGGTCATGATTTGGTTAACAAAGGTGATTGTCATTGCTTCACAATGGTGCTTGCGAATACTTTGCTGATTACGGGGGTTCACCACCAATAATCGAACCTATCTTGGATACTTGATGACGATCGAAGGTTTGTTGATCAAGCAGATTGGGGTGTTATCAGCCTATAATGGTTGATGCTTGAGAAACATGGGTGATTGTAATTACGGGTCAATGGTCAACAAAGACCAGTCAGTCAAGCACTATGAGTCATTATCAATCATTACTGTGATTAAGCACTATAGACCACTATACTCTTTATTGTTCCTCATCATGGTTGACAATATTGATAATGATCACCATGTTATGCCATGATCGTCATTGTCAATCTAACTGGCCGTAGTTCTGATTATAGTAACATTGAGATTCATCACACTATAGTGATTGCCATATTCATCATTTATGTTTATTGTTGATTGGGTTGGTTGCTCCCTGAATCGTGTCAGAATTGACCAGCTGTGCACGACAAGCGGCAACTGAAGCGTCGTGCCATGATGGTAGCAGGAGTTATGAGTTAGTCATGGTTGATGGTGGTGATCAAAGAAACTGGTGATGATGATGAATGATGAACCATAGTGGTCTATCGAACACATCATTGGGGGTACCACTGTAGGATGGCACGACCGGTTGTGGGATGAGGGGCACTTTGAGGAAGTGGTGGCGAAATGGAAACACTCTTTTCAACTAGGACCGCTAGCTATTGTACATCTATAAATTAGTCATAAGAATACATAGATAACTATGGTTAAGCGTAGTTAGCCAGAATTGTCAATAATTTTCAATTTTCACATCTAAGATAGCATAAACAACCACAATTAGCCATACATGGCCACAAGTGACAATAACTCACCAGAATTATGTACAAGTAAGCATACAACTAAGCAGAATTTACCACGATTTATCGTGCTTAACCGTAATTCACCGGAAATAACCACAATGAACTATAACTAACCATAGTTATCCAACGTAATTGACCGTAGTTAAGTCCAATGTTTGTAACATAGCTAGCCTTCACCATTCACCGGTCGTCACCAGCACCAGGAGCTTCAAAAAGCCGAGATGAAGATTCAGAAGGTGCAGCCATGGCGCCAGCGGCGTCCCGTGATTGTCAACCATGATTTCACAGATTGCAATGTTATGCATACATGGTTAAATGTAGAACTGATTGATTTAAGTTGTTTTAGCTGTACTGTTATACATAGCAATTGTTCGGATTTCACTGTTTAGCTGTTTTATTCTTAAGTCGTTCTCGAAGGTACAGACTTGCCAATGATAAGGAGAATCCTAACTTGAACTAATCCACCAGTTGTCTGGATTGAAACAGCGCTTGGCGCTCGACACTGGTCGGTTGGTCACCGGAAACCGCTGATGATACCGCCCAGAACCCGATCAACAAGAGGTTTCACCATGTCAATCACCATGGTACTTGATCACAAGAGTTGATTCACAATCGGAATGAAGGTTCAACAATTGTCAATCACCATGGTAGTCTAGCTTTAATGAAGATGGTTGGGAAAAAGATACCAGCTGAATTTCAATTGGTGCTTTCTCAAGTCATAGCCCCAGTTATCATCCATTCTTAACCATTATTTGTAAGAAAGCAACCATTTCTGGTAATAAATTAACCATTAGCTTATAAACTAACCATTTTCCAACCCATAAACTAACCATTTTTAGTAGTAAACCACCCGGGCAATGGGTGGCTGCTCCCAGGAGTATGGCATGGAGCTCTCCGACGAAGATGTGGCCAAGTTGTTGGCCAAGGACGTACACAAATCCAAGGCCCACCGGCCACAAGCCACAGATGACAACGGGGAAAGGATCAACGGAAGCTATGGAGATCCAGCTCTTGATAGGGATGATTTTTGGATACTGGGATCATTTGATTGATTTTTTTGATAGGGATGATTTTTGGATCATCCATGGATGATTTTCGGAGACTGGATGATTGAGACTGGGTCGTGGATTCACGTTTTTTCAGCTGTGAATGGTTGATATCAAAGTGTATGAAGTCACTACTGACAACACAAGCTAATGTCAATGGCTTCTAAAGTCACCCTGGACAATGCATCGGTGGTGCACCGAGCTCGCTATGGATGTCCCAACCATCCCAAAAGGATCAGCTGGGAAAATCACGATTTTGGGGGTACCACCACTGATGGACACTCGCAGATGTCGGACTTGGTTGCGTGGAAAATCCAACATTTCCGGGCAGGCGTCCCCTCTTGAAAACCCTTATCTTGAACTTGTAGCAAGTTTCAAAATGCCTGAGTTTGTGGTTGGAAGAATGGAAGTAATTGACCAACTAATCGACCTAGTCTTGGAGTAGCAGCAGTATAGGAGGAGTATAGCAGTAGTTGTTGTTGCGAAGTGTTCCACTGGGCCACAATCACAACTTTGGGTGAAGAAGTCGAGCCCGGTCCAGCCGTTTCGTGAGGGGTTGTCCACAGATCGCCGGTCCCGAGCGTCGCCAGAAAGGTGCTGTCCATTCTCTTAAGATAGAGGCCTAACCATCACTATCCATCGCTCACCATCACGCATCACCACCATTCACAAACCATCATGAACGATCAGGACCAAGAACCACCATAAATCACTGTCAAGCGTTGCCATCCTCTAACCATCAAGCTCACATGAAATGATAAATCATTCCTATCAATTCAGTATCGATCATCAACCAACAACCATCACAGTACCACCCTCAACTTCCTCAGCCCTGCAGGCCGCATATTGCGTCGGCGCCACGCGTGGCCTATTTGGCGGAAAGCGAGTGGGTGACAAGGCCCACGGATTCTGTGGCCAGCACAGGGTTGTTCAAGCGTTCAAGCCTGACAATGAACCAACCAGTAGAAAGCCATTGGTGTGGTAGGGTTGGTCAAATACTACTGAATACTTTAACCACCATTAAGTAAGCCATTAAATAGCCATCAATCAAATTTAGTCAACCAATCGGCTTCAACACCATTCAACGGTTAATTGCCATTCATCAGTATGACCGCCATGAAGTACTGTCAAATTTCGACCAAAATGAAACGTTCAGCAATCTTCATCAACGAACAGTTGGTGTTGGAAATCAACTTGCACCGAAAGGCAGAGAGGCAGCGCAACTCCTTACGAGCTGTCGCTCCCAGCCCCGACGCCGGCGCCTCAAAGAATGTTTCGTTGAAAGGGGAGCGCGAGAAGCCAAGGGGCGTCATGGCCAAAGGTTGGTGATGACGAGCGAACCGACTATGCTTAGGTAAGGGTTTGATAATGGTTTACTAGTGGTTTACCAGTGGTCTAATAGTGGTTTGATAGTGCTTCAACAATGGTGTAACAATGGTTGACCTTGATATGATTCATGGTTTACTTATGCATGGTTGACTAGTGGTCAACCATGGCCAATGAATGATTAGTAATACTTGATACTCAATAACCAGTAGTAAACCTTTGAAATCAGCTATGAATGAATGATTAGTAATCCAATCAATGGTCAATGGCCATGATCAATGGATAATGAATGGTTAAAATCATGGCTTATGAGTTGTCAATAATGTTCCAGAAGCTGTCTAATGATGACCAGTAATGATGAATGCTATGACATAGTCATGGCTAGTTGTTGGTTAAGAAGCTGGTTAAAGAGCTGATCTGATCAACTATGGCTACAGCAATTATGGCCAATTATTGGTGCAGAAGCTGGTGGATACTGATTGAAATGATGACTACTCATAGTTCCATGGATAGCTGTGGTTCATATGGTAGATCCAGCAACAAATCATCACGAACTTCGCCACTTCAATATCTGGTCCTTTCCCGTATAGGTCTCCCAGGCTCCCACTACTACCAATCACTGCTACTTGGATGTGCAGCTAGGGTTTAGTTTCCTTGATATCACCATGGTAAATCAGCTTACCAGGCAGGTTGTAACCCCTTTAAACCATATTGAATGCCACCAGTTACTACGTGGTGGTTTCTCAAAATAGGGGTACACCCAAATCATCCATTTTGATTTATAACCCATTTATAGTAACACCATTAGTCATTTAGTAGCACTAAACCAACC
Organism: Symbiodinium kawagutii; assembly: GCA_009767595.1. Classification (NCBI taxonomy): domain Eukaryota; class Dinophyceae; order Suessiales; family Symbiodiniaceae; genus Symbiodinium; species Symbiodinium kawagutii. The sequence continues at coordinate 119,732 of VSDK01000375.1, forward strand.
ATTTAAAGTAACAAATCAACCACTTTGGAGGTCCCCTATGGCTTGAGAAACCACCATTTGGGGCATCCAAGGCTGTGGTGCCTCACCCCGTCCCTCCACTAAGGCTCCGGAGATGCATGCTGTGGTACCAGGCCCGATGCATAGGGGCTGCCATCAGGGTGCTGTTTCGGGGGAAGGCTTCTATGAGTGACAGCTGGGAAGCAAAACGAATGAAGTAATGAACTCTGATTAGACTCAACAGTTTGAGTCTAATTAAGATGAGTTGAGTTTGATCGGAGTCTAATTCTTTATACTCTAAACCAAGATAGAGATAGACTAATCATGCTTAGGCTGTGATAACCCATCAGCTGGTCAATCCATCGACGGCTGATGGCTCCATCTTTTATACCTGCAGAGGATAATGATCGAATTGACCAGCTCATTTGTAGCATGGGTTGGAAACACCAACCAGAGGACCATGCCAATTGGTTCTCACCCATGGGCTAAGCTATAGCTGCTACACCGGAGTTATCACTTGCCTCATGATAATTGTAATCAAGGAGGTTGTGCAACATACCAAGCATTCTAGAGCATTGGCAACCACAATGGTCATTTACCGTCCTTCAACCACTGACACTCATCATCTACCATCACATTGAACCGTCAATCACCATCATTAAGCATGGCCAATTAATAACCATCAGTATCCATCATCAACAGCCATCATCATCTATCATCAGCAATCACTTTCAAGCATCAAGAGCCATTCTCAACCATCAATATCCCCCATGAAACCCTTAATAACCATCACTGAACATGATTGATTAATCACCATCACTATCAATCATCATCACCATCTAACCATCATTAATTCATCATGAACAGCCACTCTCAACCATCACTCACCATCATCACTATCCGCTAGTATGACCATATAAAACTTCTCTAACTATAAGTCACCACTAGTATGTATGGTTCTACACTATGGTTATAACCCATATATATGTGGTTAACCCACTATAATAAGTGATATCACTATAAATCATCAATAAGCTATAACTAAAGCTATAACCATAACGAACCACTATAACTATTTATATGGCTATACTCACCCCTAGTGATATACTATAGCCTCACTAGAACTATCGTTATAACCATCATGTTCCCCTGGTTCCACCATCAACAGCTGAAACGGTTCATGCAGGTGGGGTGGGCAGTGCTGGCCTGGAGCCCCCAGAGCCGGGCCCGGAGCCGGCCTGTGTAGTGGCCGGAAAGCTCAGAGCTGGGGCACCGGCCACCGGTGGTGAAGCAGAGCTGATGGATTAATAGTGGTTAGTATGGTTAGTGGTTAATAGTGGTGGTGAACATATATTAATTAATAAGTTAATAGTCACCTACTAGTAGTGACTTAGCTAATTCATAGCTAATAATTAACTTAGCCATATGATCATGAATTAGCTATTGGATTATATAACGGTTGATAGTGGTTGGCTTGGTTTGTGGTTAGTATGCTATGAATACTACTATTTATCATACTGCTTAATTAAGTAAGTAGTGGCCATTAGCTGTTGAGCATACTGACTATTAGCTATCAACTATAGCTAGCTGAGCCACCATTGGTGGTTCACCATAGCATATCGTGGCTGATTAATTTGCCAACGACATTCTGATTGGTGGTTTGATACATTTTTTATTTGACCAAAGGTATGAAAAGAAATGGTCGGTTCGTTGACGGGCATATTTTTCATAGAGGTTGAAACCACCAACCTGTATTGGTACACTGACTCTTAGCTATTGATTGTAGCTAGTCAGTACTGTTCAGTATACCTGATAGTATTATATTTGCTTTCTAATTGTATACTTTTAATGATTTCAAGTGGATTAGCACTGAATTATTGTCCTCACTAGTGGCTAAGAGTGGTTATATAGTCATAGCTGATTATATTTCTGGTGCTTCACAATGGTTTGATCATGATTGAGAATGGTTGGCAGTGTTTAAGGTAAGTGAATAGCTGTTTTGATATGATGGAGGCTTAAATGAATGTCAGAATGATCGATTGCTGATCAGCTACATGGCTAGCTGGGAGTTGCATCGAGTCCCGTCCAGTGCTGATCATTTTCAAAACTGGGCACCTCACAGCCTGTAAACCCTGGGCGACCCAGGAGTTTGTTGCGAAGAACTTTGCGGTCTCAGAAAGCGTTCGGAATCCCAGAGGGTAAATCCCAGGGGGCTAATCCCAGGGGGCTAATCCCAGGGGGCTAATCCCGATGGTCATTGGAAGATCTGACGGAACATCCGCAAAAAAACACCCCAGAGGCACCCAAGAGCTGCAAAATCCTCTCATCTGGAGCGTCATCAGTGTCTTTTCTTCAGCAATTCCTTTCACGACAAGGGCGACTTCCTGGAGGAGTTCTGACCCTGTCACTGCGGCCCCTGCCTACAGCCTCCATAGCCATGGTAGCCACTCTTCCTTGCCCTAGCTCTAGACCCTTCTTGAGGTTTGAATTCCCAGCAACAGAAATAAAAGTCTCAGATGACTTTAAGTCGCCAAGGTAACCCACTGACTTAGTGATCATGAGGATCAACAATGGGAAAAAGAAAGATAGTTCATTTGGCTGCTTGATTAAAATGACTGTCAAGGTGGTTGTCATGATGGTTGAAAATGGACAAAGATAGGCAGAATTACCAACCGTAACGGCTGGTCGGGCTGGACAGCTGGAGAAAACTTGGCAGCCCCCAGATGGACTGCCCCTCACAATTCCACTTCTGGGCGGATTGCAGCTATGATTTCATCAGCCGAAAGTGATTGACATGATAGTGTTTTCCTATTCTGGGTGCAGGCCCCCGATGAATTAAAGGCATTATTACCTTTATGAATAGCGATATGGGTAGTCATCATCGTGCTCATCACTCATCACCATCACCATCATCCTCATCGCCATCATCCTTATCAACATGATACTTATTCATCATGACCCACGCCATCAACACCATCACCACAAAGACCATCATCAATGCCTACACGATATCCAATATTCTCCAGTTATTTTTGTTTCGCAACAACCATAATTCACCAACTTCAGTTATCAATTATCAACAATTGATTATCACAAACCAGCTGCCAACGTTAGTTTTCCACATGCATCATTGATCACCATTGGTCATCATTGATCACCAGCCATCAGCCATCACGACTCCCTAGTTGTTTCATTCAGCGCGTTGCGGGTAAGGGCGTGCCATGGCTCACCGCCTCAGATCGGTGTCGTGAAGCTCCGGGTGAAGCGAAAGGGGGATCTGGAGTCTGAAGTGAAGGTGCCAAGTGTGAGTACTCTGGGGTGAGGGGAGGTGCTCAGGGATGATAATGATACTGCTGATGATGATAATGATGATGATGTTGTTACTGAAGATGTAAATCGCATTTGGGTGAGTGCTTGGTTTGATGATGTTGATGATGGTGAGTGCTTGGTTTGTGACACTGATTGCGTCATGGTTTCTTCATGACGAATCGAATCTCAAGGGTTGATTTCTGTCGTTGATTTCTGTCGAATGTAAATCAATGGTGAGCTTACAGCTTGATGTGGTGAAGCCTGATTGGTGAATCTGCAGGAAATGGGAATCATCAATCGTTGGGGCTGATCTTCAGTGATTGTTTTCTTCCTTTTTGATGAAGTTGATACTGGCCTCGTGGCGTGTTGAGAATGGTCATCATGCGAATGATATTTGATTGAACTTCACATGTGATTATGCCAATGGCTTCTTTGTGTTTTTGAGTCGTCGACTTTTCCTTTGCGCAAGGTGCACTATGAAACGGAGGATGGCATCGTGTGAGCCCCAGATGGTTGCCAGTGGATTAATGGTTGATATTCACAGTGGCGAAGGCTTAATTAATCGTAAATCAATGGTTGATTTGGATGGCCGGGCATGGATAGTTTATGGCTGACACTGATTGAGAATGCTTGATATTTATGGTTGATAATGGAGACTTGATGGTTTACAAAGTTTACAAAGGTTGTCAATGGTTATACTCATTTCATTCAAATCAAGCATTGAGCGAAAAATGTGAGATGACTACGGCGGCTTTGATGGTGGGTGATTTATTGACAAAAACTAATTCGAGCTATGATAATCATAGTCAATAAGGAAACCCAGCGGTTACTTGTAAGATAGCGAGTGGCAATTCGAGGTGTTCACAATGATTGCTGCTTCACTGATTAGCAATCGTAGTTCAACAGTTGCTTTGCAATGCTTGATAGTCGATTTCTGTCCTGATCAACATGGGGTTTTGTGACGGTTGGTAATGATAAAGGCTGAAGGTTCATAGTAACTATTGCCTACCCAGCAACCTAGGATTAATCATGCAGTGTCATCAAAGCCATAAACATACTAGATGGAGAACAACTACTTGGCCATACCAAAGGGGCAAAAGTCAAAAGTTGGTACGATTCATCATGATAAACTACTGCATTATAAACTGTTGTCATAGCCATCATTGACCAAGATCATCCATCATAAATCAGTCGCAGCCTTATGCCATGAGGTTTTCAAGGATCGGTTTGGTCATGGATCCAACCAAGGATGATTCCAAGGACGGTGATAAGCTTCGATGATACCAGCGACTGGTTGCCTGATTCCATGGTTGATATGCTGACAGGTTGTATTCTTTGCAAATTCCTGTTTATTACACTCGGGTAAGAAGCTGGTGTAAAATAGGGGGCTGCTTAGGCAGATTTACACCAGCAAGTCCAACCCCGGATTTATCTACCAGCAAGTCAAACCATTATTTGGTAAACATTTTCGCAGCAGTTGCTGCCTTTCTTAAGCACCATAAAGATTTACAGTACCCGGCGTTGTTTCTGATGGATTGCTGTAGCTCATAGGGTTGAATTATTTTGAATGAATATCAACCGCTGACCAGCCATTCATCATTGTCCAGCATGATCACACATTATCAAACACTCATTTGCCATTAACGGCCACAACTATTGCCCATTGATCAACTGTTAAGCACCATTCATTCATCACTGTAGCAGCATAAGCCCAGAAGGCACCACTTGAAACGCAGCCCTTTGTCCCAACGTCCAAGGCCAAAGCGGGCATGGACTATGTGGAGGCACGGAGCTGTAAGTGCACCGTATCTTGTTGAGCGCAACACTTGGAGAGTGAACCATGGTGAATTCATAGGAAAGGACATGGTCAATTTGTGCAATTTTATGTTGTGAATTGAATATTTACTAGTGATAGGGATGAATTGGTGACCAACAACATGGAATAATGGTGAATATTGGTTGATAGGGGCAATGAGCAAGAATCATTGAGAACATCATTGATACTCATGACACATAGGCAATCATTGCACTTGGTAATGCTTTATCAAGAGCAATAGTGCTGAAGCATATAGTGGTTGATAGTGGTTTTTTTTCCAATTTGTGCCTTAGTCCAGGGCTGTTCCCTGCTATGCGACTCGTCAGCATAATGCGTAAGAGCAGCACCATGTACAAAAGGACTCGTAAAAAACTATGAGGCATGCTGTTGAAAGATCTGCTTGGCATTTCGAAATGCTTCAGCTCTCTGTTCGATTGTTGTATCAATAGATGCAGGATGATTCTTCCAGGGGCGGCAAGGATAACTGATAGGAGCATTCAAATTGCGCTTACACCCAGCACCAGATGTAAAATATGAATGCAAAACAGTTGCAGCCTCTGTACCACACGAAAGGAGTGGCCTTGGAAAAAAGCCACGCACCCATGGTTGATATCCGATGGCGTGAAGCGATTCTGCTCTTGGAATTATTTGTACTGAGGGCCAAAGAAAGTTAGGAGCATGCTTTTCAAGCCACATGATTACTCTGCTCCATGTCTCAATTTGGCTCCGCAAATTGTTTCACCATGATTGGCTGAAATATGTATATTGTCCAAAGTCCAATTTGCAAGTCTACGTCCCCGTTGCAACTTTGTTGTGTTATTGCGTGGGGCTCTCGTCTTCGAAACACCATGAAATCAGCATAGAATTCAACCAGGCTAATATCAGCAGCAGCTTGCTCCGAAACATCCCACCGCAGGGTAGCAGCCCATTGTTGCAATCTCCACAAAAAGACCGGGCCCCATGGGAAAGCCTGGTAATGTATATCCTCAACCCTTGCAACGTGAGCAGTTGGATGACGAGGTCGTGCAAAACAAGGCAAATTGAGGTTTAACTGGTTACCCAAGTCAGTGGTTCTCCTTGTTTCACGTGCTTGTATCATCTGGTGATCATATGCGTCGCAAACAAATTGGAAAAGATCTGCCAACTGCTTCTGCTTCATGGTCTGGTCATCGGCAATCTTGTGTAATTTCCTGAACAATGCAGCATTGTCATGAGTAATTGCAGATTTAGCTTCATGATCAACCAAGTTGTTTCACATCGCATGCAATCTGAGTGTTGGATCACTGATTGTGGAAGGATCCTTGTGTGCATCCACCTTGGTGATTGTGACAGCATTTTTTGGTCGATCCCGCAGTAAGCAAATAAACCGTATGCCACTGTGACATGTATTTGCACGTTGGAAATTGTGCAGCTTCAGCTGCATGAAGTGTTGTTTTCTGTATGAGCTCACAAAGCGCACTGCAATCGCAAAACAGATCGACGAAAAGAAACTTGCTGAGTGCTTGAACGGCAGCCCACATTTCACCTAGAAAACTATTCTGTTCAACACCAGGGACGACTTCTCGCGCTGAGAACTCAATGTTGGCGGTGTTGTGCTGAAACTGTGTGGGAAATTGTGTGGAAAAAGCTGAACCATCAAGTGGTTGATAGTGGTTGATCCGGTGCAACGTTCCCCAATGATGTTCACCCAGGATATAAGCCCCTGGCTTTGAAGTACTTACCAGTAGGAACCATCCCTTTTGGGTACTCCTCTCGCTGCCTGGTGTAGGCAACTCGTTGGCTCCTGATGTCATACAGTATCGTATGGATCTTTGCTCCACTATTATTTCTACTAAATTATTATCATCACTATTAGTATCAACCATGGTTGTTTTGGTTATTTTTGTTGTTGGTGTTTGCATAGTTTCACTAGTCACTAGTTCCCACACGAGTTCTCGACAGGTCAAGGGGGAGTTGATCTTTGCTCCGAAAGAGGACATGAAAGAGATCGAGGCACCTCATGCTACTCCTTGCTGGTGCCATTTGTTGCTCCTAGTGTCATGACAGTACTGGAAACCCCTGGAGGATAGTGGTACTGGTGATGGTTGGCTGCGGGCATTATTTTTGTTGACGAATGGTACGTAAATGATTAGATTAGTGGCTCCTGGTTGATCAGGGCTGATCCAGGGCCAATCATTGTTGATAGTGGATGATAATGGACCCTGCTATTTTTTCCAGGTTATTATTGTTCTGATCAATTCTTCTCTGGTTCTGGGCTATAAAAATCCTTTGCTTCGAACTTCGTATTTGCCGGTGCTTGCATATTCTGGAGTCTGTTCCTTATTCACTGACTCGTTCCCTTTCTCCAGTTCGTTGAGGGATAGATTTGTTTTGGCGTGTCTGTAGGTCAGTATATGTGTTTGCTTAGTCTGTCACTGATTCGGTCAATTCTTCAATCAGTTACTCTGAGTATTTACCTGGTCGATTCGTTTGATCCTCAAATTGAAGCATTTTTCCGTCAGTTCCCGAGTCAGTTGCTTTCCCCAACTTTATCAGCTCAATCGCCGGTGAGGCATGGTGGCACAGATCTCTTATCAACCATGAAGCATCAACGAAAAATATCATCCACAATTAATTCATATTTTCTATACATGCATAGCCCTTAATTGACCATTGGCTAGCCACTAATCAACCACCATGGCATCATTCCGCGCGCTGCTTCGGCTTTGAGCCGCGCAGCGGCTGCCGCGCAGGTGCAGATCATCGACGACACGCAGTGGGAGGCGCGGAGCAAGTGGCAGGATCACCACCGATGGCCATTGATCATGGGAAGCAGCCTGGGTGTTTCTCAAATCAGTTTGGGGGGGCCCAATTATCATCCATTCTTTACCATTTATAGTAAAAAACACCCACCATTTTGGGGGGTCCCATATTTTGAGAAACCATCCAATGGTTCGGTGCCTTATTTGCCATCAATTAAAATCTGGTCGGTGGTTTGATTCAGGTTTTCTTTTCCCTCGTAATTAGTAACACATGGTTTGTTGACCAATATTGTTCATGGGGGTTGAAACCACCAACCAGTTGTGGTTTCCTGGCGAAATTCAACGGTTAGGTGGTGATGATGGATGAACTTGAGTGGTGAGAGATGGTTTGTGGGTCGTTGCACTGATAGTTTATGATGACTCATGATGGTGCTTGACAATTGTTGACTCCAGCTGTTCATAACCCACCCCCCATATGGCTGATGGCAAGCTATTGAGCTGGCAAAAGCAGGTTATTTATCAATATTTGAATCTATTCTATCCCACGAGTTTGTATAGTTCAATGCTAGGGGTAGCTGCTGGCATCAAACCCAACGTCTTGTCAACCCCCACGATGGTTGGTCAATCATTATGACCAGTGGCTGATCGGCCGGTAACAATGGTTAGTCAATGGGTGTAAGAATGGCAGGGGGTCACGCCACAGAGCAGCCAGAAACCAATGACCCTTGGGGGGATGCGGCCCCAGGTAGCCTCAGGTAGACTCAGGTAGCTATCCACCCCTCTCTTTCCCCTGTGGCGTGTGGTGTTGGATTCATGTTGGAGACCTTGAAACCTACCTGGCAGTTTCTCAAAATCATCCCATATGACTATTTTTTGGGTCTCCTATGGCCTGAGAGATCACCAATCTAGTAGTTGTTCAACCAATATTGTTCTTGGTGATCCCCTATTATCAACCTGTTGAACAACCACTATACCCCAACCATTATACCCCAACCAGTGGAATCTTCGCAATGGAACCGCGTCTGACCCCCCATTCTGACAGCAGCGCAACTGGAATGGGTCAGGAAGATGAGGAGTTCTACGTGCATCTCACTTCAGTGGTTCCTCGACCTATCCGACTCGGTGTCGGATCCTGCAAGAAACCGGTACCCCGATTTTGAGAAGTTGACATGAGCTATCACCAAAACGGGCTGACCCAGGAATATGACGGAAATGAAATATGTTTTTATGATTCTATGTAGTTGATATGGTTCGAACCAGCTAAATCTGAAGGATTATCAAGCAACAAACCCTCTATGAGGTGCAAACTGCTGATTCGTGGGATGCTGGGGTTTTCAGACAACTCACCATGGATAATTGGCATAGCACGCCTCCCACCATCCCTGCCAGCGCCACATTGCACCCGCAACAATCCGCAGCTGTTCCAACCGCTCGGAGATCTGGCAACTTGAAGGCTCCATTTATTTTCAAATGGTGGGAGCTAAGCAGCTAGCAGAAGGGAAACCGCAGGTGGGTTGCACATTGGTACAGTATGGGACAGGTGCATGCAGATACTGGGATACATTGCTATCTGGATGTCGATGCTTGAATATGATTTCTTTTGATATTTACTGGTACCTCCAAAGAATATCACCAGCGATTCTTGTATGCTTCATTCATGGTTGTATATGATTCAAAAAAGAACGCAAAGTGTTGGAACATCTTAAAGCCGAATCATAAACATACATCCAATTGCTGGTACAATATGATGGATATACAACATTGTATAATTGAGAGGGAGCGACTCACATCTTCCTTCAGTGAGCAATTTCGATTGGCAGAACCTGCCTGTGGGTCAGTTAGACCTTTACTCCTTCTGCCTTCAGTGCAGGCAGGTGCCAGATGCAGTTGGTATTGATTACTGGTTCAATCCCTCACTATTGGTTGATGCCACCCGCATCAAGGATTACCACAATCATGATGAACCTCACCATCACTAAACACTGTGAATCATGATGAACCTCACAATCATGACAATCATGTTGAATCACCATCACGAAGCACCACCAACCGTTCTGACTGACTGCTATCAAGCACCCGCTACCACCATGGGCTTCGCCGGAGGTCACGGTGCAGGGCCAAGTGAGTGGCCTGGGACGCGCCTCCAAAGCCAGGCCCAGAGTTTTCCGTGGCGAAAGGGCTGAGGAAAGGCTGTGGTGAAGTGAGGAAATGGTGGTTGAAATGTTGCTTCAATGGTGGTTCAAAGGTGGTCAAACGGTGGTTCAAAGGTGGTTGAATGATGGTTGAATGGTGATCATATATGATATAGATGGTGAATAAAGTATAGTCAATGAATCGATGGTGATTAGATGTGGGCTTAGTGATTCATATGCTGGTGGTCAAATGATGGTTCAATGGTGGGGAGACATTGGTGAATAGACAGGTTTGATTGGTGATTAATGATGGTGGTTTATAAGGCTTGAGAATGATCAACCATAGCTTATTCATGATGATTCATGATATGGTCAACGATTGGTGGTTCATCCTATGGTGATTCGCTGGTCAAATATCTATCAACTCACGAAATGATGGCTTGTAATCCTCCGTCATCCGTCAGCCATCATTGACCATCACAAGGCATAACCAGCAGCAACGATCTACTATCATTTGCCATCCATGACAAGTCATCAGTCACCATCATTAGCCAATTCATCATTGGCCATCATTAGCTACCCTTCTTCATGGCTGGATGACTTTGTATCAACTTCAGTAGCAAAGGTTTCCTGCCAGGATCGTCATCATCGATGATGACTGTCCTGGGGTCCTCTCCTTCGAGAAGGCCCGAGTTGCGAAGGTTGGTCGTCCATGGTACCGTTGGTACAAGGAGGGCCCCCAATCGCTAGCCAAGTGGGTTATACGGAGGGTTAACTTGGGTAACTACTGCACTACTTTTGGTAGATATGATTATGATCAAATGGCTTATGAACCAACTTGCACTTAGGGGGCCCGGTGCCTGGCAAAGAGTTGGTTTGTGGATGGCCAAGCAGTGATAGCCCTGATAGTTGGCAGGTGCCCTGGTTTGTTGAGTGCTTGGTACATGGTGAATGGCCAACGGCAAGACAAGTTTATCGATGGTTATTGGTTGTGACAATAGATTTGATATTGGTTGTGCTGTTGATGGTTATAATGGTGGCTACCTGTAAATGGCCTGATGGAGGGTCGATTGGTTGGTTGGTCCACTGCAGGTTAGTGGGTGCAGATTGGTTGATTAACGGGCAAGCCTGCAAAAGCAGCGGTCCATGAACAATGGTGGAAAACCTACGACCCTCAACTGTCCACATTGTATTGAAACAAAACAGCCATTTTAAGAAACAATTGCTCCACTGACCAACACATTAGATTGGGGGCCCACCTAACTTTGCACCTTGGTGTCAGCCGCTGTGGCTGCCATCAGCAGCTTTGTCCTTTCGGGTTGACTGTTCTTTTGGATTGTTCCACGTGAGGTGTTGGAGATCCGGAGATCCCAGTGATGAACATTTCAAAGAAGCAGCATCATCAGGGAAGTACAGTGATGATTTCACACTGCTGGTTTCAGTTCAGCAGATCCGAAACCCCCCTTGAAATGTCTTAAGATCATCAAACATTTAAAGTAATTGATTTCGATTCTCAACTGTGGCTCAGTGAAGTTACAGATGAGCCCCAAAATTGCTGATGATCTTGCTCATCACAACAATCTGCCTGTTGATCCGCTGGGTACCATCCGATGCTGCAGGATGTGATTGAAGTGCAAGAATCGAAAAAGGATCAAGTGATCCAGGCAGTGCGGCCGCTGGGGGGAAACGTCATCATGTCAGTTGTTGCACGCTGCTATCGTGGATGCGATGTTGGTGGTTGATTGGTTCATGTAGAGCCGAGATGGGATTGTGGATGCCAGTGAAAGTTGCGTAGAGTATCTTGTGTCCCCAAAAAATTGATCGAACCAATGGATTTCGGAGAACCAGGTTGAAGGCTTTGAAAACCGACAAATGCTTCAACTGTACCACAACTTGCAGTTGGATGAACTAGTTTTCCGTTCAAATCTCCATTAGTTTCTCACAGTTTGGTAAGCTTCACCTCCACTGCCAAATAGGCAGCCGCAGCAAATGATGGCTGTGCCACTGAGGTCCTTGTGAATCGAAAAGGTGGCTCCAGTGGAAGCGTTTTGCGGCAGCACTTGGAGGGTACCCCTGGGTCCTGGGTCGCAACTGCGCATGTTTCGTCACCATTTCCGTCGGAAGAGTGATGGTGAATGATCGTTGATAGTGGTTGCTAGGGGCTAGTGATGGTGAATGAGGTTGAATAGTGTTTGAGATAGTAATTGGTTAACCACTATCAATGATCAGTTACTAGTTACATCTAGTAACCAGACATATAGTAACCATTATTCGCGACACCAGGAAATGGTTATAAGCGGTTTATTTAGTGGAGCCAAGTTAGCAATTGCTATGGCTCTGCTAGTGCTACTGGGAGCTGTTTCTCAAGGTTGGTTGGTTCCTCAATAGCCGTGACCGAGCATGGTTAATCAACGGTGATTGTGGACCATGATTCACCCATGTCTGGCTCTTAGCGGTTGCTTTTCTCAAGCAATTCGGATTCTGAAAAATAATTCACCATGAGTAGCATTTCATGATTACCACAAGGTTGTGGGTAATGGTTGAATTCAATTGCTATTGAATTCACCAATTGCTATTGAATTCACCATGATTCGCCATTTCCAATTGCTGGTGACTGGTAAAAATCACCATTCGCCACTCATCGCCACCATGGCTGTTCGCTGCCAAGGTGAGCTGCAAGTTCGAGACAGAAGCTGGCAGTGCTACGCAGGGAGCTGACTACGTGCACACGGAGGTGCTGGTTCGTGGAATGGGAAACCAGGGCTACCAGGATGACTTCACGGTAGCTATGAAGTATGAATTGTTCAGGATGAGCATGAACACTTGAAAATGCAGCAAGGGTTGATTGATGCTTGTGAATCGAAAATACTGCCTGATGGTCAACACCGGTGTTCAGAATGGATACCAGGTCCAAACAGAATGGTTGATGAGATGGTAGTCATACTTGGATGTGCCAATGTACGTAGCTGGTGACATTTACAATGGTCATAGGCATTGTAAAGCCACAACTCATGGTTATTTCCTAGGCACAAGTGATTGCATGACCGTCTCAGTCCTTGTGGCGTTTCAGTCATCGCTATGTTCACCAGCGCTGGAATGACCATCAGGGACTTCAAGCCCCAGAAAATTGGACGAAGGGGTCCTCCAGCATGGCCCAACATGGTCGAAGGGTGAAGATCAAGAAAATAAGCTAAAACCTATGATTAGATCGAGAAAAAAGTATGATCGTCATGGAAAGCCCGTGACTTTTGCCATCAAGTTTCCATTCCATGTTCCCCCCCAGGTACACCAGCAACCGCTGCTCACCCAGTTGAACCATTGGTTGATAAACCCAGCTCAGTAGTGATGGCTGTTCAACGAACAGCATTGCTTGCAATGTCCATCAGCAGGTCACAACAACAAGCCCGCCAAGTACTAAGCCCACCAAGGACCACCAAGTAGTTCTAGTTGTAATGGTGAAGTTCACCGGAACTTAGATAAGCCTACTATCCAAGTTGCATACCAACCAAAAGACCTCACCAGGGGGCACCACTGGGCACTACAGTGGAGGGACGCGATGGGGCTATGGCTGGGGGGGCCACGC
>VSDK01000375.1:142088-177257 GCA_009767595.1 Symbiodinium kawagutii
TGGTGATGATGATGATGATGATGATGATGATGATGATGATGATGATGATGATGATGATGATGATGATGATGATGATGAAGGTGAAGATGAAGATGATGGTGATGTAAGCTGCTGTAATGATGGATGAATAAAGCGGACTGCCCACTCTGGATAGTAAATCAAACATTGAATGCTGAAACGGCTGCATTTGCTAGGGCAATCATCGTGGGAACCAGATTTTAGGGCTGCATGCTTGACTTACCCACCTGTGAAAGAGGAAAAATTTGGTATATTGGATAGATTGTCACAATGGCAGAGGCATCCGCCATGTTTCAACAGACTTATGTTCGTAGCTGTCTTGGTCATATCTCCTCCCCAAACATGCCTAAACATGCCTCCTCTTGCTCAGTGCTGTGCAGTTGTTGGTGTTACTTTCGTATGATCAAAACCTTAATGTTCGTCACCATTCGGCTGGGGTGCTTGGCACTGTCTAGGCGCACAGTTGGACCCCGCCTTGTAACTCGGTATCAACATGATTCACCACGAAGAATCGTGTCCTGTCCTTATTACTGGGATGATAAAGCATATCCACCATCAGTTGAACCCTCATTAACCATCAGTTTAAGCATCAGTTTAACCATCAGTTAGCCATTATGAACCATTTCCAACCATCAGTTTCACCATCATTAAGAACCACTAACCATAGCTATTAGCCATCATGGACCCTGGCCATCAACCCCTCGTGCCCCTTGAAAACAAGGGGTCGCCTCAGGTCATCTCCGTTTTCTGGAAAGTGATCTTCGCCCTGATCCCACCTCCGGAGAGGGCACAGCCACGCCGTAGGGGCTTCCTGCTGTCTGATTTGTTGTTCATTGATGCTGAATGATGGTTGACTGATGGTGAGCTATCGGTTCATTGAGGGTTCATGGATTTCGTTGTTCGTGCTTTTGTGGTTCTTTTTCAGATTTCATTAAGTAACGGTTTATCAGTACTAATAGAGCATCCATAAACTATTAGGTATGCACCAATCAATATTCTGTGGTTCTTGTCATTGTTCTTGTGTTTTAGTTGTCTCGGTACATGAGGCGGCTGCAAAGAGGCAACCTGAGTGTGTTGTAAGGCGTGGTTTCCGGTTGTGGTGAAGAGCCAGTTGTCGCTTCACTGCAGGCACGTGGTTTTTGCTTTTCGAATTTCTTCGAAGCGCAACCATACAACTGCAGTGGATAGCTCGTAAATCGTGGACGGGGTCTCAATGGGACGACTTATCGTCCCAAACTGATCAGTTCACATCTAGAAAAATCAGAAAGACCCTTCTGACTTCCCGGGAAAAAAATCACCGCCCTTGTCGAACAATGTCCCTGCCGTGAAGGACACGTGTTGTCGTGGACAAGCATTATTCCTGCACTTCATTGTTCGTTGGTGTTGAGGAATTGGCTCCTGGGTACTTGGGGTCTCCCAATGAATAAATAATTGGAGCATGCCTCATAAATCGTTTGCAACCACGTGCGATAATTTGTACAGCCACCTTTAACCATCAATTTATGGAGGTTTCATGTGACCACTGGTGCCGGCTAGGAGTACTGTGGCGGATGGGCCTGCTTCTTTTGCTCGCTTCTGATGCACCTCGGCGTCAGAGTTGTGCAACCCCCCAGTTTGTGCGGATTACAATTATGGTGATGGTTTTTGATGCTTGATCATGGTTGGGAGTGGTTGCTCGTGGTCTACAACGGTTAAGAATGGTCAATCAAGTTTGATGATGGTCAATCATAGTTCTTAGCCATTGGTAATGCGTGATGATGGTCCAACAATTGATCATGATTTGGCAGATGCTGGTTGCTGGTTGCTGATGAGAATGGTTGATGATGTTTATCCATCAAGCACGTTCATGGTCAATGGTGGGTGCTGGTGCTTTACTCAACCGACGTGCCCCGGGAATCTGTTGGGAAGCCCAACAGCACCTGCAGTGGGGCCAGCAGTGGAACTCATGGAGCAGCTCAGATGAACCGAGATCGAAGCCTTTCTTGTTGCTTCATATGCTTCGCTGCTTGATCGATCAACAAGAGATGAACCGAGATCTTGCTATGCTTAACCAACCTGTTTACAGGAGGATCAAGCTAATTATGTTGACAGATTCTGTGTTTTAAGCTTAACAAATCTAATTATTATGAACAAGATTGTTAACGCTTATGAATTCAGCTTGCTGTTGATCAATTGTCCCGTTGAAGATCTGATAACCATCATCGCGCATCAATGGTAGTAGCCACTCATTTCTTCTGAGACACTCAAACCCAGTGCGCTGGAACTGGTGCCCCAGTTCGTGTTTTTCAGGCAAAGTGGGACATCTTAGGACTCAACCATCAACCAGCATCATCCATGGCTTGGTCTGTGGTTAGAGGTCGGTGGTTGATGTGCTTGGCTGGGTCGGTGGGTTCCCACGCTCCCAGGATTGGCGGTGTCACAGCCCTAGTGGCAGATTTGGCCGGACTGTTAGGTTGCGTGGTCCGGGAACCTGGAAATCTGCGGAGGGACTACAGCTGTTCACCTAGGGATGGGTAAGCCATCGAATAGCTCGGAGTGCAACCTTAGTCATGATCTAAACATCATGAACGACAAAATTCATCATGAATCATGATAAACACTGCTATTCAACGAATGGGGAGATGAACATCCCATGATGATTTCAATGGTTCATGCTGAATTCATGACGATGCTTTATGATTGTTCATGGTTTCCATTTGCTGCTGATGGTAAAACATGGCTTTTGATGGTCAATTAAGCTTACCACTGGCCAATGCTGATCATACAAAAGTTGTAAATCCAGGTGATGCAAAAAAATCAAAGTTGGGAAATCACTAGTGGTGAATGGTGAATGATGGCAAAAATTGGCAAGTCATGGTTGGACACCAAGACACCAAGACACCGAATGATGAACCCACAGCTCTGTGGGTTGCTGTCGGCCACGCTGAATCCGATGAGTGTTTCAATGTGATGGGTAGCACTTCTGAACATCCCACTCACTGCTGCTGCTGCTCTTGTTGCTGTCGTTGGTCATGGTCGTTGCTGATGCTTTCTGTCCCTCGGCATTAAACATGATGTCCATCAAGAATTCCGGTTAAGCATCTCGATACCGCTCAGCACTATTCCACAACTCACAAATTTCTTAAGAACGATAATCACCATGTACAGTATTTATATTTCTTGAGAATGGTAACCATGATTTATATCCATCAAGAATTCCTGTTCATCAACCATTAATACCATTAATTAAACCATGATGTTTAATGCCATTATACAGCATCAACCATGAGTTACTTACGATTCCACCACTATCCACTTTGTCCATCATGGTGCTCCTTGAGGTCGGCATGGGTGACGCTATTACTGCGATCACCTTGGTCTCTGGGCAAAAGTTATCCAGGGCAGATGGTGCTGGGGATCATGGGGAGGGGATGGAGGGGATCATGTTGGTGAATAATATGTGGTTAGAAACATGTGCTTAATAAATGTCAATCATAAGGCAATTTGATGCCAATTATGTTGGTTGGATTCTATTTAGTGGTGAATCATGGCTAAACAGTGGTTTGATGATTTGATATTGGTGAATTACATATGGTTAATGACCATCAGTGGTGGTAATCTGTCTTTGACATGGTGATGAGGACCAACCATGATGATTGATTTCCCGTGCTCAATGGGATCAGATTCATCAATCTGGTGGAATGGGTCCTTAATTGATGATTGGTGCTTAATGAGATTAATTTTGTGTGCTGAATGGTTCATTGATGATTAGATTCCATTCATTCGTGGTGGCCAATATGGTTAGTATAGCATGGTGGTTTGCCAGTATGAGAGCCATGCCGACCATTAGCAACCAGAATGTAAACAGTAGTGAACTAGCTAGAACGAGTTTCTGGCAGATACTGAACAGTGGTTCATAGATATTTGCCTGTAGTAACTAGTAGTGGTTCATCGTTCATTAATCGTGGTTAGCAATGCTCCAACATGGCGAACACTTCTCGGCAATGGTGAATGATGGTGAAATTCTGTTCGTGTAGTGAAAATTGCAAAAGCCAATGGCTCCAAATGATAGTCCGCAGTCATTGCTGTGAAGAGTAGATGGTCAATTCATGTTTAATTGATGGCTAAGTCATGGCTATGTTAAGGGGTCAATAGTGGAACTGTTTGACAATAATGAGAACATCATCCAGGATAGTAACCAACATGGCGATAATTGGCGATAATCATAGATCTAAACAGAATTTTGGGAATAATTTTGACGATCTTAGTCCTGAAGCTCCCTGGTTGAAGGTCTTCTGGTGTGCCTGGAATGGTGCACACTATCAGAGCCCATTTGGAAGGGCATCCTCCCCTAAACAAGCCATATGGGCGTTTCTCAAAACATAGATGATTGGTTGGTTTTGACCAATCTGTGATTCTAACATTTGCGTTTTGGAAGAGGGGCCCGTGATTCTAAGTTAGGGTCCAACGCTATAACCATCGTTAATCAGCTCATTAACTAATAACCATGAACCAGCTCCTCAATCATTTTTTGATGTTTTTGCCACCACTGACCAGCTCCTCCATCAATTTTTGCCAGCATGAAACCATTATTGGCAAACTCCTCCAGTTTCTCATTTTTCCGAACGCCAAAGCGACCTCATGAGGTGGCTTTGGGCACCAGTTTGCCGGACACCTTTGCCTCAAAAGCTGCGGCGCAGCAGGCCATGTGCGCCGTTGTGTGCTGGTCCTGTTGTTTCTGTGGGAGATCCAGCTGTTGAACTCGATCACAGCCTGTTTGTGCCTGGGGGTGCAGGATCTCCCCTTGTGAACAGCTTGTTGCGAAAACTCACGTGATTGCGACTTGCAGTTGATCAAAGCTTGAGCCAAGTTGGTGCCCATCCATAGAGATCCATGAAGAGATCCATGATGCCCTCCACTTCCCCAGGACCCCTATGCAGATGCGTCCATTGGAAACATAACCGGGAGCAACTCGGTGAATGTCTTCCTGGGCCTTGGCCTGTCCGGGCCCTCAGTCCGGTGGACCAATCCTTGGGGATGCTGCACTCCCAGCAGTTTCCACCATGGCGAGCAGTGAATTCCCAGCATAGCATCATGGGAAATCCAGGTCATCCCTATGGTGATCACTTTGTAACGAACCTTGCCTATGATATAGATGGAAATATGCTTGATTTGTGTCAAATGTTGCTGATTTATCGCGCGATTGGGGCACTGGTTCTTACATGGCTGTGATGAATCATCCCCTGACCCCGAAGAAGTTCCAGGAGAGCACTTTATGCCGGCATTGAGATGAATTATTCAGCAGGTTTGACGCCGCATTTGCATGTTGATGATGTTGAAGTTGTTGAAGTTGTTGATGTTGATGATGACTGTGATGATGATGTTGTTGTTGATGATGAGAAACAAATGAATGCCGGGTATCCCCCCCACCATCCCTGCGCCCTCGCAAAGCGATGGGTTGCAGCCTCAGAGGGTTTTTTTTGGTAGCCTTAGGCTTTTTTTCCCTCTGCTGTTCACTTTTCACGGCCGCCCAGTCAAGGGACTGGTGGCCATCTATCATCCCTAGCATATCTTGCAAAAACCCAGAAAACCTGGTTCATAGAAGGAGAACAAGAGGCTCGTTTTGGTGCTTGAAGCTATGATCATCAGCTTCTTACTATAGCATCAGCTATCATGATGAATTATGCCAGCCATTAACTATCGCACTATCTACTATAGTTATATTAACCAGTATCAGTAATAGTATTATCAACTATTCTCCCTACTGTTGATTATGCCAGAATCGTCGTGGCGCTCATAAATTCGAAGCCCCGATGATGCATCCCTGGGTGCCACAGCCACTGGGAGTGTTTGTGGGTCAACCTACGTAGGAACAATTCCTCCACCTACGAAGCAGTAACCACAACAATTGCGGCTTTCCCAGCAAGGCTTAGTTTGTATCCACGATAAAGTAGAACTACTACATAATCATTACATCAACTAACTATTGCCCCAAACAAGCTTCAACTAACAACAGTTCATCAGTATGCATCAACTAACTCAGCCACTCACGGTTTTCCCAGTTGCTACTCAGTGTCAACCAACCTTGCTGCCCCGGTAGCCGGTAGCCCCCGTGGCAAGCGCTAAGGCCGTGGTCTATTGGAGCCATCTACTGGGCAGCGTCAGGGGGCCCAATCCACGGGTCATGGGAGGTTGGCTGCTGGTCCGCATGACAAGGGAGCAGCTTGTACAACATGGGCCCCCAGGAGTTACAAGTTGGGTTGGTTCCGTCTGAAAATCTGATAGTTAACCCCAGCTAAGTTGGTTATAAACCAACTTACAAATGGTTGGGGGCCCAACTTTTGTACCCTCCATGCTCTGTTTGTTGCCGAAACTCTGCCGCAATATTTCCTGAAAGGATCCAGGAGAGCGACAACCCCACAGGAATGACCTTGGCCAAGATTTCAGGGCACAAGGTGGCACCACATTTTTGGAACCAGCAGTGTTTGGTTGTTTGTTCGTGTTGCCTACTGCTGGTGTTGTTTGTCCCTTGGTGCTGGTGGTGGTGGTGGTGGTGGTGGTGGTGGTGGTGCTTGTTCACGATTGCCACCTCCCCATCTGTCACGATTGATCCTCTCTGAGCATCAAGGCATGTTGCTGTAATTGCAGTGCAGTTGGCCCCTGCCAGTGACTCTGTAACCTGGGACCTGCAGGGTTGGGAAGCAACACATGGTTGCTATGGTCAAGGGATGGCAATCCGTTGTGAGTCGCGTGGATCAACAATCCTCAAATCCCTGAAGCGCAGGGTTTCTCAGGAAAATGACAACATTTTTGGTGAGCTGGCAATCATCAGTCCACCATCTATCTGCAACCACTACCACCCATGATTTCCATCGCTCAACATTTCTGACCGCAACGCGCTACTATTACGGCAAGACTCCATGGTTTGCCCGGATGCACAATGCCTGCCCAGAAGTTAGTCTTGTCAACTGTTCAAAACCCTGCGCAGGCCCGTTGTTTTGAAACTCTGAGAATCAAGAAGCCTCAAGCCCTAAACCCTAAAACCCGTTAACCCTAAACCGTAAACCCTAAAACCCTACACCCTAAAACCTAAACCCTAAAACCCTAAATCACCGCGTATAGCCAGTGTTTCTCACCGATTCTTCGAGCAATGTTCAATTGATAGGGACAGCCGTGGGTTGCCCCTGGGCAAACCACGGCGTCTGTGCGTACTATTAGCTACAACCAATTTTCTACCATCATCAATCACCACAAATGTATGATTGACCTCATCACCACCAACTGCCACCAACCACTAATGACATCAATCACCACAGTCACCAACGGGTTAAACCTTGTGACCAAGGTGTTTGTCAAAATAAGGAACCCCCCAAATCATCCAAAGTTTCATATTTCTAAACCCATCATTTTAGGACTTCCAAATTTGAAGCAACATCCATCTATGAACCATTCGAAACCAATGCTTTCCTCGCCGCCGCGCTGCTTCCAACTCAGGGTTGGCCAGACGGATGCCTGGCGAGAGAAGTATGCCAACGAGGCGGTAGCACAACGCCATGTTCCCATGATGGTGAAGAATCTGGTTAATCATAGGGAGGGTGAGAACATGTGATAACCAACGGAAATTGTGGATTAATGATGGTTGACGGTGATCAATCATAGTTGAAAATGATGATTAATTCATGGGTCTACCATCCAATTAGGGTCTTTGGGATACGACCATTGAACAGAGATCGACAGATGAAGGGACGCATCATCCCTTGCAATGCCGCCGATGGTTGAAGCATTGGAATTCAACACTAGTTGACCGCTACCACCATGCTGATTCAACACAAAATGGTTGACTATGGACCAGGTGGAAATGATGGTAACAGACGATCAACTTTCCATTTAAGACCATTAACCACCATGCCAGGAAGCATCATTGAGTAAGATTAGCAATGATTAAGCATCATGAACCATCACGATGAATCAGCCGCCATTATTGCCTATCACCCTGCACAATTCTTGAAATTCTTGGGTTCCTATCCTCACTAGTACTGGTTGAATCCAAAGATAGCCGCACTTCTCTACCTTCAAGCCGTAGGAAATCCCCATTTGGAGGAATGGGTACCCTGCCGTTGCGGAGCCGTTGTTCGATCATTTCGGATAAGGAAACCATTCGTCTTAGGGCTGCGCTTCCAATTTTTTTGTGAAATTGCCCATTTTTTGAACAGCCGCCTGCATCTTGATTGCCTCGTTTGCCAGGCTCGCATTGATTTCGCCTCTCTTGCCGATGGTGCTGGTGGCAAGTTCATCGTTGTAGGTGAGGGACGTGATGTGGCGGTGTAGCAATCAGTGGCAACGGTGATAACTCCAATGATGCAACTCATTGATGCTGGGAGCCAAAAGAAGAATGTGGAATCCTCAAAACCATTTGTTGGTGCCTGAGGTTCTAAGATCTAGATTCCAGCAGCTACGCAAATCGCCCTCAGATCATCGCAGTAAGCCTGCAGCAGACAGTGGATATCCGGCAAGCATGGGGGATCGTCATCCCGGTGGTTCTTTAAATGATAATTCATATTGGCAAAACCTTCGAGCAGTGAGCGACATTTGACAAGTGTGGCTGCCCGGCTTAGAACAATGAACAATAAAGCTCAACTACGAACTGGTTAATGACGTTTGCTTTTAATTGATTTCAGGACATGGATGAGCTCTAGGAGCATATACCTGCCACCCAGTAGGAATTGAACTCTCACCTGCAAACATGGCCCTGCATTTACCCACCATGAGCTAACTGAGTATGACTAGGTCGGTCAGAAGTTGGCTTATCACCCTAGATATTTGTTTTCAACCACCTATCAATGGTTGTGGAGTAATTCTGCCTGGAAAGTGGTGCAATTCTGATGTACTTGGGAGTTCACACACCATACACAGTGACGCCGCGACTGGTAATTGGGCAACCATGGATAGTTCGCTCGGACTTCTACCCCTACCTGCGCAACCAAGCAATTCACGTAACCAACTCAACCTGAAAAACACGCAGCTCAAATGAACAATTCCCGACTGGACCAGGCTTTCTGATGGGATTGGACTTGATATTTGGGTTGGACTGCCATCCAACAAATCGACGAAGTGCTTGTGTTTGTTTTTTCTTTATGGCACGTTCGCAGACCGTTTCCAAACATGGTACTTGCCCAACCTGCCCAGCTCAAGCTCCACCCTCACCTCCAAAACTAAAGAAAATACATCTAAACATCACCACTAGGTCCCACCGCAGAACCGCCACCAGAAAACCAAACTTACCCAATTCACCAACCAATTCACCCACCAACCTTGGCCTTCACCAACCTTACCTCCACCAACGAAGCCCAACCTTAACCAACTAACGAGCCAACTAATCCGAAGCCAATTGATGAACCTGAATCCACCAACCAAGTAACCAAGCCAGTCACCAAGTCCTTCAGCTTGACCAAGTAACCAACGAATTCCTTAAGCTTAACCAACCTTAACCAACGAAGCCCAACCCCAACCAACCCATCTTAGTCCTCAAGGAATTCCTTCAGCTGCACCGCGCCAGGCGGCGACCTGGGTTTCTCCGTGGGGCTCTTCACCGGCCTCGCTGTGCTGTGCATCCTGTGCCTCATCGCGAGGCGCTGTGGGCTGCGGGGTGTGCCTTGGTGTCCGTGGTCACGTGGGGGCTGCCCTGGGTCGAAGCTACTGGGGCGGCGGGGAACACCATGGAGTCCCTGTGAGGCTGTCGAATCCTCCAGATTTTTTGTTTTTTTTGCAGCATTTTCGGACAACGAAAGCCCGTGCTTCCAAGAAGATACTGCCAAAGCCAGCAGTATCGCCAGTTGCTTGAAGGATCATCGCACCGAGCAACTGTTTAGACACAGTAATTATCATCCCACTGAGGACCTACTTAGTAACCCATTTCGTCCGTTCCGAGAGCCTCCCATTTGGGTCTCTCCAAAAGCCCCAAAAGCCTTCCGCTTCAGGCGGATGTTGTACGGTGGAGAGCTGGGTGGTCCCAAAGTGCCCAAAATTGCCACTGGAGGTGCGCTGGGAGTCAAAGTGGAGAATTTCTTGCGGAGGATGGGATTACCATGTTGGGGATGATGGTGGTGGTGTCAGTGCTGGTTGACTATAGGGGATAATAGACAACAATAGGGCAAATAGTGGTTGATGATGATGGTGATGATGATAGTGATGATGACGACGACGATGACGATGACGATGACGATGACGATGATGATGATGATGATGATGATGATGATGATGATGATGATGATGATGATGATGGTGATGGTGATGGTGATGGTGATGGTGATGATGATGACCCTGCCACAAGTCAGACAGTATGAGCCGTACCAAGACCCTAAATTTGTCCCAAAAGCATCATTGTGTTTCAAAGAATTCATTTGGCCCTGCACAACCAGGAGCCCTTTGCACATTGGTGAACTCACCGGCATTACAGAGCAGGTGTCTAGCTGGAACATGCACCTGCTTGCGACGTACCTCAGGGCTTTCCAAAACAAAATCCACTGAAAAGATGCTGCCAAAATCCAAAGGGTAGCCAGTTGAACTAAGCGGAAGTCTGGCAGCAAAATTCATAGCCTCTTCAGTTGACTGTAGACAAACGTAGACAAACCATCCATTCCCAGTCATCAAGATGCTCGCCATGAAATCTGCATCCTTCACTGCGTGCACCAACGCCAGTTTTTATGGTGAGCCTCTGGATCATCTATGTCACCATTTCGGTCCGCGGGCTCAGTTCTGGCAGAACTACTCTCAGCACCACGATGTGGTGCATTTCTTGGGGATAAA
This sequence comes from Symbiodinium kawagutii, assembly GCA_009767595.1. Lineage (NCBI taxonomy): Eukaryota > Dinophyceae > Suessiales > Symbiodiniaceae > Symbiodinium > Symbiodinium kawagutii. The sequence continues at coordinate 152,892 of VSDK01000375.1, forward strand.
GGTTGGGAAATCAGCATGGGTGATACGACTAGCAGTGATTTCACATGATTCAACAGCTTTGACTGATATAACTCATGAAATCTGATTAACTAGTAGCAATGCAACCGGTCGAGTGATATGACACTCACTTAATCTGACTAACATGATGTTACCAGTCGCATAGATGTAACCGATATCACGAGGTGTTTCTGTGCTTTGAGCCACCGGCTTGATGATGATGTTCCCGAGGGCACATGGTGGTTTCCAGGTGGTTCACGGGCAATGATGCGAAGAAACGGGGGTTCATGTTGGTCAATATTGTCCCAGAAATACCGATTGAGAATTGATTATGAGAAATGGTTGATGATAAATGTTTTAGTGTTGGTGTTTGTTAAGAATGCGAAGGAAGGCTTCATCAAGGATCAACCGTGGTTTGAAGATCCATGCTTCGAATGTCAGTGTGCTACTTTGCCTACTGTTTATGTGGGGCCCCGTACTGGCATGGCCGAGAATGTATAGATTCCATGCCAAACCAGGGGTCATGATTGATGCTTGGATGATGAATACCATGAGACGATGCTTCACAGCCGCTACTCATGACCATAGTGATTGTGTCTTAAGCGGCATCATTCATCAACATTATCAGTCAAAGACTGCTTTCAAAAAATGGCAAAGATCTGCGGCAGCCAGATGTCAGCATCCCCAGTTTCTGTCTCAAGTCCAGTGATCACCGTGGCGGGGATCGCCGTTCATCTGAGGCGGTGAACATTATCGCTAACAAGGGCCCCTGTGACTAGCGCGTGAGCGCAGCGCACATCCCGGACTCCGCAAAGGACATTCGTTGAAGTGCAGGGTTTGGTCGAGAGCTATTGATGAGGGTTGATAGACTTAATCATGCTTAGATTTAGTTCATGGTTCATGAGTAAGATCATGCAAGATCATGTTTTTCTGAAAGGACCTTTGGGGGAGTGAATTATATCACTGCCACGATATCGCTCTAGGCATTAGAGGTACAAGGACCAGGGTAACCATGAGAATCAACCACCATGAACGACTATTCAGCAGAAATCATCATTAACGTCATCAATAGCTTTTAGCTACACTTGCCAATCCCAGTTGTAATCGTAGTTGTAAGCCTAATTACCAACTGGGCTCATCATCCCAGTGCAACTTGTTGGAATCGGAGTTTGGGACCTCACGTCAAGCGCAGCTGCTTTAAGCAGCCGGGCCAAGTGGATGTTCGATCAGCGAGTGACTCAGTAGCGAGATACAACATACAACAACCACAACAGCAACAGGAATAGGAACAGGAGCAGTAGCCAGATGTTGCAAGCTCCGAACCAATGGATTGTGGTGACTAGATGGTGGTTAGCCATTATTATGATCATGTTTAAAACTGCTATAGCCAAAGTTAATTAATCATCATCAATCATGGCTATAACCAGGGTTGACCAGCATTTTTGTCCTGAAACTCCAGTGAGCAAGCTGCCAATGCTGGGACGACGCAGATGAACCACTGGCTGGGTATTGATATTGTTTGTTGCTACCAGGTGATACTATGAAACATGGGCTACCGGCTACCATGATTCTGACAATGACGATATGGTGTTCGGAGCTGTTGGAGTGCAATGGATCACATGGAATATATCAACAATGTCCACAACCAAGAATCATGGATGTTCTTATTGTTTGCACTCCCACTAGGCTTACAAATAACAATGTATTTGATTGTTGCATGTTAGCACCAATATCATGACCAGCGCATCATCATCATTGATGTTGTCAAGGCAACAGCATGATCATCAGGATATATTGTGAACCACAAGTGACTGCATAGTTTTGATAGCACGACCACTAGTCGCAAAAAACAAAGATAGATATCATCGCCAACAGATGATCGGAAGATTCTTGGTGGCCTTTATCATTTGTTGGTTGCCAATGATCATTGCAGGTATCAGCTAACCACTTGATTCGTGGCAGTAATTGTTAAAAACAAGCTGATTTAGTGTATAACCTACGAGATGAGAACAAGTATCAGGTGGGCTCGGTTAATTGTAAATGTTGCATGGTATGACAGTAGGTCAAGCTTGCAATGACTGATGAATCTTTCAAGCATGCATCAACCACTTTATGATTGTATGGCTGCGGGTCTATACCCTGTATCCTAGCCGTTCACATCCCACAAATGTCCCATCAAGTGAGCTGTTGGGATGTTCACCTACCCATGCTTGGGATGGTTCTGACCCGTGACGACCCATCCCCATATTGCCGTTGATAACATCGAAATGATCGAAAGTCCAGAAAGGATCGTCTCACCCGCAGCATTGATCCGTCCTCGAGACGTTGGAGACCGTAACACCATGGGCCGCCTTGAAAAGACGCAACAACGGTCAAGACTGGACCATTTCGAAAACCAACCCAATTTTTGGATGATGTTGTGAAATAGAGTCTTCAAAGAAAAACTTGATGGCTTGTTGCCGCTTGTTTTCTTGCAGTTCATAATCTTGATTTATGGGTGACAACCAAACCTTCAATGCAGTTCCTACCCGGAATCTGCACTTCTGAGTGGTTCCCCAATTTGAGACTTCCATCACCGAGCAGTTTACGTTCAAATAAGGTGGTGAGAGACAAGTTGGACAGGTGGCTTGCTGGGACAGAAGGTCAAGACAAATAAGTTGGAGAAGGGTAACTTAGAGGGAGGCAACGTTGGGAGAGCAGAAGTGAGAAGGACAAAGAAGAAGAACACCAGAGAAAGACCAGGGAAAGAATAATTGGTGTTCCATGTTCTCTCATAGCGCGGGATGTTTCTGTTCATACTCTTCAATTTGTTTAGCTACCTTTGCCGCATGAGGGAAACCATCAATTTTGGGGTAATCGGAGAGAAAAAAACTGGTGAGGGAACAATTTCCAGTCGTTACTGGTCTGCATATCTGGACGCTGAAGCGAGCGATTTGGAGCTACCAGGCTACTTTGAACCGCATGCTATCCATCGATGGTAGTTTCAGGAAACCAACCACTTGGCATGCCCATGCCGCGGACTCCAGCTCAGGACAGGTGGGCAGTGGTCAAAACACCAGATGGGGGCTGGAAAGTTTCAGATAATTTTGGTACAACAAGCATTGATATTAACGCAACAAAGGTTCGATTCTAGCTGGGAAGATTAGCTGATTGGACCAGCAGAATTTTGAGGGCTGACAGCGCACACCAGTCCAGGATCATACTCCAATGGCCGTTTTACTTTTGGGGCATGTTGGGTACTATCCCCTAAGATAAACTATGATCAACCATTATGAATGTTTTGTCTCCTTTCTTATCAACGGTCATGAACCACTATCAAACATTATTTGACACCATTCTCCATTTGTTGGCAATTTTCAAGCATAGTTCACTTGTTCACTCATGATGAATCATTGCATCGCCTATCATTCCACATGATTTGCCATCATCAATCATCATTAATTAACCACTGCAAGTCAACATCCACTTTGATCAACCCTTATCAATTCTCATTGATAATTGTCTTCCATTCTCAACCATCAAGAAAGCTTGCGAACATCATTGGAAACTATAAAACGTCGAACCATCAGTAGCTTCTGTCAACCCACATTGGTAGCGACCATCGCTGCAAACCGCATGAACCATCGAGCTATCAACGACCATGACTATGATTCACAAAAGGCGACAACTACTATTGGCCATTGTAATATGACAGCATGAACCATCATGAACAAGCATCATACTCCAGTGTGAGTCATTTGGGACGGCAATTTAACTTAGCCACAGAAAGCCCACCCGGTAGAATCGCTGTAATCATCAAATATCAAATCCGATCAACCAATTTTGCACATTTTTCGAATCACGAGCAGCGATTCTAAGTCACAGTCATCAGCCATGATCGTGAACAACCGTAGCCATTGGAAAACCCGTAGCTTCCCATGACAGCGCCAACCCCTGCGACTGTTCTGACTGTGCAGTTGTACAACGAGCGCCGCCCAGTGTGCCGGTGCCGAACGCTCGACGTCCCCACGGAAATTGCTCGAGAAAAGACAGGGCAACGACCACAGTCGAAACAGGGTCCATGGTAGGGTCGGTTCTGTTGAGAAATGGCGGTTCATGACCAACTAGCCAGTCAACATCAACTAGTCATCCACTAGTCATCCATTATCTGTCAACTAGTCATCCAATATTTGTCAACTATCCGCCAATGAATCAACGAGTCATCCATTGTCCGTTCATCGATGAATCAATTAGTTCATAATTGCTTGGAATGACACTTGATGCTGGTGATAGTTGATACTGCCAATGGGAAATTATGACGATGATGGCGATCGTCGATGCTGGGTAATCATTCCTAGTATTGGCAGATGGTGGTGAATCGCGATCAAACCTGGTTAATTGTGGCTGACACTTGTGGAGCAGTAAAGACAACACTTAGTTTGATTTCTTGGTCAAATGTTTGATCGATTTTTCTTGGTGCTCAGTCAAGTTGCCAAGAACAGTTGGTCATGATAAATGGTCACAGGGAGCACCGCACGCCATTTCGCAGAACCGCCCCAGAGGGTACATCACTTGGCGGACCAATAGAATCCTCAGCTGCATTGGGATGTGTTCACAGAGCTCCAGATGAATATTTGATCGCCAACGTGATGTCGTGTGTCAACTGATTCAAAAAACACAGTGACAAATCACGCCCTTACGAGGTGTTCTATCAGTTAATAATAGACAAGCAAAATGATGACGGGGAGAGGCTCTTCTGCCTCCCATCTTCTTATCATCATCGACCATAACACAACCATTGAAAAGACACCTAACATTCAGATGAACCATGAATGGTTGTATCACGCTATCACGATGGACCAAAATGAACCATCTAATTAACGATCAGATAACCATCCATAAAACACCAACTAATCCCTGTCACGTCATGACCCCTTTTTCCCCGCATGAACCCATCAGTACGAAGCATGCGCCACGTATTCGCATCAGGCAGCTGCTAACCCGGATCCCATGCTGGGCGCAGCCAGTGGAGGTGAGAGCATTGACCGCGGGGTGTTGGAAAGGGGAGACCAGGAGTGACAGCAGTGCTAGTGATGGCTGGGGCATGGAAACTAAGACTTGTGTCAGGTAGAAGTGAAAATGACCAGCAGTGATAGCTGGGGCAATTGAGATTTTTGTCAAGCAGAAGTGAGACTTAGACTTCTCTTCAGGCATGGTCCTGTCCGAATGGCTCAAGGATTGGTGATGGTTCATAATGATTGGCAATGGTGTTTGGTCTTTGCTGAGCGCAGACCAAGAGCTGCGATATGGGTCAGAATTGACGTACCCAAATCACCCCGTGTACATCAAGCTGCTGCCGTGCTACCAAGCCTTCCAAACCATCAGCATCCAGGATTTTGCATTGTTTTACCTACCATTCCCAACCATCATAATTGGTCATGATGCATGTGTCATCATGTATTGCCGTCATCATTGTCATTGACGTCATCATTCACCATCATCATTCACCATCATAATTAATCGTTATCATTCACCATCATAATTAACCGTCATCATTCACCGTCATCATTCACCGTCATCATCCACCGTCATCATTCACCGTCATCATCACCATCATCATCATCCATCACTGTTGATTAAATGGCCACATCGAAGCATCGTTTTCGGCTCATGTGGTCATACATCATCATCCAGTTTATTCGATCTCTGGTCTTGTTGGTTGATATTCTTTATCAGCCAACTATCATGTTAAAGCCACACAAACTAACTTCAAAGCAACATAACACGAACATCATGGACCACCTATGACCGACCATCACCGTGGGTGCCAGGTCCCGTACAGATGCAACAACAACTGGACGAATTGGATGACATGGAGGCGACGGACCAGCACCTTCAACACCTTTCCCCCGGTCTCCAGTGAGAACGGTGATTGGATACCGAGGAATCATGATCAATCATGATAAATTGATATGATTTATTAATTTGAAATGGTAAAAACATGATTTATTCATTTATTCACCATTCTGATCATTTATTCACCATTCTGATCAATCATTTATTCACCATTCTGATCAATCATGATGAAGCATTATATTTTCACCATTTTAAACCATCATTGAAATCATGAAGCATTAACAAAGTTGACAAGCCACTGGTGATGACCGTCAACCATTAACTGTCGTTGTCGGGGGTATCCCTGCTGTTGTTGTTTGTTGTTGGTTCCTCGACGGAATTGAGAACCATGAGCCATAGATGATGACCACGTGTCATTCTTACCCATCAGCAATGCTTGTCAATTGCAACGATGATATTACCATCAGTCATTGATAACCATAATACTACAACCGTGATCCTATGATGTAAACCCAATGGTTGGAATCCAATCAGAAAATACAACCACCAATCGTTGCAAACCATCAATCAATCATGGTTGCTGATCATTTTACTGTTGCGTACTGCTTCTCACTATGGACGAGCGACTGCGGAGCAGTTGGCGTCTTGTTGGCTGGACATGACCCAGGGACAATGCGAGGGTTCATCATGGGACATCATGGGGATAGAAATTGAAGCGTGACGTGCCCGGACAAAAATGTGCCTTTCCCAATGAAATGGAAATATTCGGTTGTTTGACTCACAAACAGAGGGCATCAACTGTTGCATATGAGTGGTTTTTGGACAGGAAACAAATTCTACTCATTTGTAACTTCAGGCTTTCAGCAGGTCAGCAAGTTGTCTGGTCTGCTCACCTTTCATTATACTAACCATTTCTGTTGATAATTTCACACATTTGAACTCACCTGAAGTTACTCATGAGAAAAGATGAAAATTTGTAAGTTACTCTTTGCTAATTGGGTTACTCTGAAGATTGGTTACTCTTTCAGAACTTACTTTTGGTAGTGGAATAAAGGGGATATTTTCTCAGCAATTTCATTGTACTTCACTAAAACTACAAGATGAAAATTGGTAAAATTAACTTAGCAATTTCCTCTTGTTGGAATTACTTAGATCTCTCCTCTTGGCAAATTCAATTTCTCCTTAAAATTTTAAATAACCTTCCTTAAATTACTTCCTCCTCAAATTCTCCGCCACCAGGTCCTCGCGGCCCAGCGCAGCAGCGAGATCGCGCAGATCGCCTCCTCCGTGGCGGAGCGGGGCCACCGAAACGGGCGCCGCGATGGCGGGGCGCATGGTGCATCCGGTGATGCGGAGAGCCATGGTGCTTGGTGATGGCTTGGTGATGGCTGCTTGGGGACATGACCAACCAGAAATTCTTATGCCATGGTTGGGCATTCTTCATTATTCTTCATTTCTTCTATCGCAATACAACGAAAACAATCACCGACCGCACCGTGGCTCGGTATTCGTGGCTGGTTGGTGGTTTGATTGACACTTGTCCTTTTCCAAACATTTAGGGATGGTTGGTTGATTGAGCAAAAAAATGAGAGAGGTTTAAACCACCAACCAGATAGCTTGGTGATGCTTCGTGATGGCATTGTGACGGTTGGTTATGCTTACTTGATGGTTAGGTGACAATGGTTTTGCAGCGTGTTTAAACCGTCGTCGGGGCTATGTCATGGGCCAGGCCAGTCGTGTTCCCACAATTCGATAATCGAACACAACTGTATGCCGATGTAATCAAAGTACCAAGGTATACCAAGATATTTGTATTTGCCTGGCATTCAAAACTGTCAACAAGGAATTATTCAAACAACTTTGTTGGGGAAACAACCATCCTGGCAGGGACGAGGTAAAATTGAGCATCGGCTACAGCATGGGACCAATGCCTGGCTGAGGCTCAACCGCATCTTCAAAGATTTGGCTTCTCTGGTCATCGATCAGGCGATGCACCGAGCATCAACATTTCCGCAGAATTTGACCAAAGGGCATTTCTTGATCGTGCAGGGCCACCAGATCGATTGGTTGTATGACCATCGCAAGACCATGGTTCGGGGATGTTTTTCAGGGAGACATCGGTAGACATAGCCATACGGAAGCACCTTGTTGGCCAACTTTGAACATACAGCGAATACAACTCTTTGTCAACAATCACTGCTGTTTTAATCACATGTCATTTCTACGGGCAGATCAGCAGATATTTGCTGCAGATCCATGTGTAAAACGGAAGATGCTCGGAGACCTTGAGAGACTCCGCTCGCCTGAATCCATACGCCAGGGAACGGTCCTGGATCGCATTGACTTCAACACCGAAAAGATCTACCAGCACCTGGGACTGAAGGATGGTGACTTACCGCTGTATCTCGGGACGAGTTTGTCGGACCAAGAAGGGCCGGTGACAATCCCCTTTTCAGCGTTAGGGATGATATGGTGCATTGAGAAAAGGCCCCAAGAGTTCTTCAATGTTTATCATGATTCCGCTGGTCCTGTTTCCATTTTTGGGGAGGTCGATCTAGACCCGAGCCTTGCCGAATCACCGGTAAACTGATAAAATCTACCACTTTGCCTTTTTAGCTTGATAGAAATTCCAATGCGTTGATAAAGATCTTCCAACAGACTCATAAAATTTGCCTGTTTACTTTACCCACTGTCAGGAGAAGCGACGAGGCAAAAGGACAGCTGCACCAAGCTGTGAAGAGGAAGAAGGAGAGTTCCTTGGACGGCGGTAGGTCCCATGGCGGGTCCCTTCCGATCCCTTCCACTGTGACATTGAAGGAATCTCAGGGGACCAAGGCTTAGACGGATGAGTTGTGGTTGAGAAAGGTGTGATCAGCTCAGTTTGACATGGGCTTGCGCTCGGTGGTAGCAGGTCATGCTCTTGTCATGTGAAATTGGGGGTTGTCATCTGGAAATTCCCCCGCGGGGGCCCCGACTTTCCTGGTGTTGCGAAGATCATCTAAAATGGGCGGGGGTTCTTAAAATGGAAACCCCAACACATGGATTATGAGTTGCCAAAAAGGATTCTTGCTGAAACAACCATATCCCTATTGTTGTGGCTGAACAAGCCAACAGTGCTGTGGACTCATGGCCCATCAGCTGATGGTTTGCATTTGTTACTAACTGGTGATTGGTAGGATTTGCTTCGCTTCATCCAACTGTCAATCCACTAACTCCGCTAACTGCGCTCAGGAGGTTGTGGGTACAGTTTTCATGAGAAACCTCTGCTGGTGGTTAACATCCTGGAGGATGTTTTTCGATGCGCTCGGCTAGTTGGTCATTGGTTTTTTGCGAATAATTTGAGTCGTATCAATCTTGTCGTGGCGCCGCCCGCGCCCTTCCGGAACGTTACCACAGCTTCGTCTGGCATGGCTATGGCGCAGCACAACACTTTTGGTCACTTCATTGAATCTCTTGGAGCTGGCGCACTAGAAGTCCGTACAATGTCTGCCAAGCCTTTTGACTAGCGCTTGCTCAGCCTCGTGCTATGGCGAGCGTTGCGCCGTTGCTTTTGCTACACCTCCGGTTGCCTTGTACTCATTTGCCTCATTTGCATTTTCTGCGTTCGGCACTAGGGGGCTTCTTAGTTTTCCACACCAATTGCTCATAGGCGGCAGTTGTTCCCGAGCCTGTTTCACAGCCACCACCAAAAAGTGGAGCTTGCTATACAGACCTACCACGGAACTATCACGGTTCTGCATAGCCAATCACACTGGTGCCACCAAGAAGCTGGTGGTTGACTACCGTGCGTACAACAAAAGATGACGATTTTCGTGAAATTGAAACGCCACCGTCACAGGCGTTGTAGTTGTATGACCTACAATGGTGACAATGTTCGCAGCTAGAATGATTGTAAATCGTATTGTCGTTGCACCTCCAGCACTGTAACCAAGGCTTATAAGTATAAGATCATATTTACCAACGGTTGTAAATTGAAAATGAGTACAGCCATATGCCATTTGCTCATATGTTGCACCGGTGAAAACGTGACATTGCACTTGCCACTCAGGTGATAGCAGGGCTTGGAAGTGTCTTCTGGCCGGGTGTCTCAAGAACTCGAGGATGCTGGTTGATTGATTCTGGCCACAACCAAGAAAAGTACACAGACAGCAAGCACACTCATGGATGATGATGATGATGATGATGATGATGATGATGGTGATGGTGATGGTGATGGTGATGGTGATGGTCATGATGATGATGATGCAGAGCCCTGGGTTGCCATGTATTCGTAGACATGAATGTTGTTGTGAATTTTGTTATATGGAAGCCAGCTGTACAGTTTCCAACGGCCTGGTACTTGGTGAAATCTTGGGAGCTGTCCATATGGCCGCGTTGGGACGGGAATCCCGCGCTTGTAAAGTCATCATCCATTGCTAATTATCATCAGCCATGGAATACATTGATTCCATTGATCACAACTCATTGCCCATCATTAACAAGCATTTACCACCAACAATTATCGTTCATCCTCATCCATCATGAATCGTCATCAACCATTCAGACACAATCTTGAAACACCGCCATCATTCCCTAGCCATCCCGACCTGTCCAACAAGGTTTGGGGCGCAGCAGACCTCATTCTGCTCATCGTCCTGTTGGTAAAGTGACCCGCTGGCGGCGAAACGGTCAGTGATGCTTCAATGGTCGTCAGTTGTACCAGTGGATGATGTACTACAGCTATAGATGACTATAAATGTTGCTCAATTAATAGTGATAACTGATGATGGCTAGCAATGGTTGAGACCATCTTTGATGATGGTTAATAGTCCTTGGTGCATAATGATGGTTAACAACGGCTATATAAAGATGATTGGTCATCGTGTTGATGGTGCTTAAGAGTCATTAATGATGGTGTCAATGTTTTGGGTAATGATCATTGATTTGTCATTTGCTTCAGGATGACTGAGTGGAAACGATAAGCCAATGACGGGCGGCATGACCCGATGGATTGCAGGCTTAGAAGTGGTAAAAAAAGATTGGCCCACTTGCTCCCAGAGTTATGTCGTGAGATGAGCACTCAGCTGTTGATGGTACGGATACAGCAGGACATCAGTGTTGACATTGGTTCATGCTATTCGCTGATGATCACTGATGGTAGTGCTTAGACGCGGCGGATACAACCTGAAGCTACCGCCCTTGACCCAGGACAGCCGCAGAAATGCAGCACAGAACCTGAGATAAGTGAGCTGAATGGGCGGATACCCGGATTTTTCACAGACATGTCTCCTTGGTGATTGTTGTTGCTCCATCATCCATCTGGATCTAAAAATAAGGGTGCCGGAGTGGCAGCGAATTTGCAACTTGGGCAGACAATGTCAGTCACTGACCATAGCTAACCTGTACTTGTTCCTTTTGTGCTCATTAGATTCTTCACCATTTCTAGCTTACTAGGCATTGAAAAGCACCTCTTTGCAACGATGAGGGCTCCCCCCATGTCCAGCAGGTTGTACCAACTAATTTGTGGTGAAAGTACCTGGCAAACGGTGAATGATGATGGCTAGCCGTTGATTGTTGGTGATTTCTGCTGCACTCTCCCAGCTGATACATGATGAGCGCTACCAATCAGGTGGGATCGCAGTGAAATATTTATGACAGGTTGCTCATGGCCAAGGGTTCCCAGCCATCCGCACTGGTTGTTTGGGCCGTTTCTCGTGTGGGTCATAGGTACAGGAATGGCCACCAAGAGTTAGTCTGACTTGGACAGCATGAATAGCCATTGATGAACAATCAATTACAATCATCCATGAATCATTGGTTGTTTTTAAGCTAAAGATCCTTATTCATGAAAAATCATTGCATTGGTACTACCAATCATTCATCATCCATTGATTTGTAAATTAGTGGTTGTCACCGATCAAGACATGCTAGCAAGAACAAGTCAACGCATTCTGCGCTCCAGGTACCAACTGAAGTACGGCCTCAGAAACGTAGCATTGTTCTTGGCCCGGGCGCCTAGACAGAGGCTGCGCCGGCTGCCCCGAGTTGCTGGAAGATCGGCAGTGATCACTGGAAGTTTCAATGGTTCAGCTGCAGTTTGCCGAGTGTTTTGACATGCGATTTGTTGAAGGAAGTACATGGGAATACCCACTTATCAGCAACTATTGGCCATGATTTATCGTTAAACATTGACCAATGTCTAACCAACTCTAACTTGTTGTTATTATTTGCTGTTGTCAATGTGCACCTCCATGCCGCACAGTGGGAAAATCCACTGTTGTCAACCATTGTTGGCTGTCCGCAACCAGCACTTGACGATGACAAATCATCATTTCAGCATCCATCAACCATCAATTGACCAGCAGTTAACCATAATTTACCATGAATTAACCATCACTTAGCCACGATTTACCATGAATGAAGCATCAGTAACACACCATCAGCAGCCAAGAGGCCCCTTGCTGCTCCGGCAAAGTCGATTTCTCGGATCGGTGGATTCTTGACCCAAGTCTCCCACAGCCCTGAGACTTCTCTCTGGTGAACTAACCTGGCAACAACTAGTGGTTCCGGGGCACCCCTAAATCATGTTTTATCAACCATGTATAGTAATAAGCCATCCATTTTGTGGGGTCATTATTTTAAGAAACCACCATATGTTCACAAACCATTGTTTAAATGTGTGTTTTAGTGTACATATTTATATGATATAAATTTATATGTACACATTATGTACACATGTGTAGAACTCTACACACGTACGGAGCTGCAATCATTTACATCGTTTACCTGTCACATCCACGGTTCCATTTGCCCTGCGGACGTCCACGATTAAACATGTTGCCTCATCACCTTGATGGGTCGGACTTCCGTAGCTGACAATGGCAGTGATATTTTTGTAGCATCCGAGATGACAGTGGCTGATCTTTGCGCAGTTGCCTTGAATCTGTTGGAAGCTGTTGTGATCCCAAGTTTCAAGTCATCCCAATCTTTGTGGGGCCTTTGCCCCAAGTTGTTGTGGGGAAGCCATCGCTCGCGATGATCATGGGACGCTTGAGAAGTACCGCCATGGCTATGGATGTACCCATTGTTGCGAGTATGTTTGGCATGAGCGGAAGAAGAAGAAGTTTGCCATGCACAGCGCCCAAACGCACTGCGCACAGGCTGCAGAGCGCAGCCCCCAAAATGCCGCGCAGCAGCGCAGCGGCCATAAACCAAAAGCCGCGGCCAAGCAGCTAATCCGAACCTTCGTAGCCCAAGCGGGCTAACGGCACCTTAGGAGTCAGGCCGATAAGGAGTCGACCACAGCCGAGTCTGAATCTGACCCAGCCAACGCAAAGAATCGATGTCAAACCAACCGAAACGGGCATCAATGGGATTCCTTGGCTGAATCGTTTGATTGGCCCGATGTGGGCACTCCCAAGCAATGTGGTGAAAGCCAACGTGAGTGACTTCACAACCATCCCAACAACAACCATGGTAGAATTGATCTCGATGGCCGGCCTTGAGAGCCGCCGGGCTCAGCATGGCCCCACAGGCCACCGATCTCATACCAGGATCCATAGCGCACCAAGTGCGAACGTGTTCCCAGTTGATGCTGAAAAACTGGGCTTCCGTAGAACTGGCAAACTCGGGAACCTCGTGACGAGAGCTCCTAAGAAATCGCTTCCATTGGTTCCATCGCCAAATGGTTCTGACCCTATGGGCCATCATAGCGAGCTGGTCCATGTTTTCCAAAGAAATGGTGCAATGGTCATTGTCTCCTTCCCAAGTCCATTGGCTGGACGGTTGAACACCACACACATTTAACCAACTATTAAAAGTAGATAAAATGGTACCTTTACGGGGTTGGGAAGCCCATTGTAGACCACGCCGTTTTAATCGAGCCACCTGACCAAGCAACTGGGTGCCAGGGACACACTGAGGGTGGCACAGGCCACCGAATGACAGACCTCGTAAGTGTTTGTTGGCAGCATACATGATGCCCGTAGCAGCGCGGACACGGGCCCAGACCGTATCCATGACTGCCACAGTGGGCAACCTGGAAACCCACCCGTACAAAATTTTGCTGATAGCAAAAGACCTGATGAATAAAAAGCACCTGAGGTAGGGCAAACGACACACCCCGAGGAGAGAAATGACCCGAAGACAAGAGGACACCCTTTGCAACTCTTTAGGAGACAATCCCCTACGAATGACAGCAGCAGAACACCCTAAGATGGTGAAGTCTTCCGAAACCTGACCAACCGGAGAGACAGCCCGCAACGCCGCAATCCTAGAAGGAGAAGACGCAGACAACTGCAGTTTGGCAGGCGACTCCCGCAACCCGACCGACTGAGACCAATCCCCCCAGGAAGAGACAGCCTGAAGCAGATGCTGAGGCGAGGAACAAGTGAATGACCTATCATCCATATAGACCCGGACACAAGAAAGAGACGCGCAAGTTTGCACTTTGTTAAGAGCAGCAGTCATCCAACAAGCCAAGGCCAGAGGACCGAAAGGATCCCCTTGGGGAACACAATGATAGAAGCGGTATATCAACCAGAACCTGTCATACTGGTCAATCAATAGCAGATATATTTTTATTGGTATAGTCTCCTGTGACTGTTTATTATCAACCACGACCAACTAGCCACCGTTCAGCCTTAACCACCACACACCACCGATGAATATACACATGTACAAGCATCTATTGAGCATACCCGTTTGTCCTTCAGTGGCATGCTGATTGTGTCCAGGTAGCCGTTGCGTTGATGATCACGGCCGGGACAACTGAGTGAACTGAGGGACAGGGCAGTGAACTGCTGGCGGCTGTAGTCTTTCTTGGCAAATGATTTTACAATAGAGGATGACAAGAGATAGAGGCTGGAGGCTAATCCATGTGTGATTTCAAATGATAACTACCTAGAGCTTCTCAGTAAGTTCTGATCAGGGAAAAGCCCGTTCTCCACCTCCCAAAACGTGCGGTTTTTGACGCCGCATCGCTCCTGGATCACTGTCGGAGGTCCCATGGCTAGGTGGAAGTGGTGATCATCCAGTATGGTAACCATAGTTAGCCGTCATCTGTCGTGAACCAACCATAATCATCCATCATCTATAGTCTATCGTAGATGATGCTCACCTGTTATATCCAGTTATTAGCCATTACAAAGGTATAGAATATCTATTGACTGTGTGCAATGCCTGTTGTCTTTCAGTGTGGGGTCATGATCATATCCACAATGATGACTGTTGATCAGAACTCATGGTGAAACCAGCTCTCTCCAGAATCGTTTTGCTTGGGATGGTACATTGGCTGCTCCATCCCAACGATTCTTCGATCGAAAAATGGAGACTGGAATCGTTCACATATTTAGGAAATCTGTTCTTGCCAATCTTTGGAGCTGCACCACAACCTACTAGGTTGCCAAAAGCATTTGCTGATATCCCATCCAATGCAAGTCGTTGATTGGGCAGTATGGGTCTCCTCCCATTGGCCCTTTGCGGGCCAATGTGAAAAACAGATCTCGGTTACACTGGTAGATCGCTTGGAGTCCAGCTTTAACAACTGATCGAATTGCTGGAGTTCGCCAGCATTTGCTGTTGCTGCGAATCAGCCAGTGATCCGATTCACTGATTGGTTGGGAACAGCACCAGGGCTTTCAGTAGTCCTTGCCCCAAATCACTGTTGTTCAGTAAAAAGGATTTGGCTGAACAGGGGATCTAGCTGTGAAACCTTCCGTAGTTGATCTCCCTACCATCATCCATTGTGTCGTAGCTTTTTTGGGGCGGAACTAAGACATGTTTTAATGACAATGACCTGGAAGGTAATCATCGCATCTCTGAGGTGTGCTACTTCGGCCTGAAGCAGTACAAACCCAAGGTGATCACAGAGGCACTGGTGTGTCAGGGTGACTGGTACCCACGGAGTTTCCCATCGTGGTACCGTCATTGAGGGACCCTGGTTTGATAATCGGTAGTTCCCAACATCCACCCACACATGTTGGCCCGGTGATGGCTTGCCATGATCGGAGGTAGCACCGCAAGGAATCATCTAACATAAAGGAGCTGGTGAGGCGAGTGGGACATTTCATTCGCTTGGGATCCCTACATCCTGAATACATCCTCGTTGATCAGCTGGTTGAGCAGGCCTGCCATGGGAATCAAACTGAACGAACCAATCTCAATACATTGTTGCTTATTGTTAGCAATCATCATTCACCAGCATTGACCATGTGACCACTAGCAACCATGATTGATGATAGTTCAACCAAATAGTGACCACGATGGATCAGTTTTGATCAGCCAAGATTAACCACTATGAACCCAGTTGTCCAGTGAGTCACAACGGCAATGGGCAAAAAGCAGCTGGATGATGATCATGATGATGACGACGATGACAATGATGACGAATATCGTCAGAGTCCATTCGTCATCATCACCGTCGTCATCATCATCATCACCACCATCACCATCATCACCATGATCATCACCCTCATCACCATTATGGCCATCATGATCATCACGATCATCATCATACATGACATACCACATCATCGTCTAGGATTGTGACAGCCGACTATGGGATGCTTATGAAAGGACCAAAATTGCAGGACGGGTCCAGGTCTGTTGCATTGACTGGACATGTAAATGGGTGGTTTTCACCTGGCTGTTTTGTTATGGGCAGTCTGTGTTGCCATGGCAAAAATGATTTGATTTCCACAAACCTGCAACTTCAAATCCATCATTCACAAATGCCACGGAATCCAAGTGCACGCAGGTCAAATCAAGAGGACATGGTTTAGTTCTAAACACCAACATCACGACCTCAGACACCTCAACTCGTGCCCAAAAACAGGACACCCCTCTCATGGCACATGGGCACCCCGGAAAACACCATTGTTGGAAAATGAAGCCATTTCTCTTTTTTTGAGATCATTGTTCTTTAGATAGTTTCTTAGAGATTCTAATCCAAGAAAAATGTTGTTCCTTAGAGATTCTTGTGGAAAATGTGCATCGTCGGGTTTACTTCGTATTGCAAGAAGCACCACGAAAAGAATTTGTCACCAAACCCTGCAGGCAGTGGTCGAACATAAACAACGCTTCGAGGCCTCTAGGCATCCGAGCCAACAAGTACCAACCACTCTGCACAATTGCTACAGGTTGGTATTTCGAAAGCAAAGGTTGGGTACCAACACCCAACGTGTTTCTTAACATGGAAGCGCGTGTTAGATTCCGGCGTTGAGACAACAATTCATGCTATTTGCTTCAACTGAAAGAAGGCCTGGGTGTAAGGTGCTACCGTCCCACAGAAAACTGGTGTTGCAGCCAGCTTCAGAGAAGCACCAGTTGAGTTGAGTATTCAGATGTTTCTTGTCTATACTCACATATAAGCACATGCATGCACAGTTTTAATGTCTACATATTCATCAATTTGCGTATGTAGGCGCAGGCGAGTACATATACAGGTGTTGTACGCGTAAGCATACATACGCACATGTGTGCATACTTATACACAACATTTGATCTAGATAATATTTACACGTAGTATACGCGTCTACAGTTTGTCGTAAACATGCATATCACAAACATCATTGCTCCTCGCATGTGCCGAACTCATCGTTCTGCTTACCCACGTCGCTCCGAAGAATCATGGCTCACCGATCAGGGGCCAGCGTACTTCGAGAAAGTGATTCCGGAGGGGTCCGCCCTGCCCAGAGCGCTGTGTGTGGAGATGGCCCAAGATGCCCCGCAGAAAACATCAGCTACAGGAATCGTAGAGATCCATACAGCTATTGCAGGCTATTGCAGGCTATTGCTATCATAAAGAATTTGGCCCACAATCCACCCCCACACTTTGGTGAAGCATTTGAGGCCCAGGGACCAGTTGACTTAGAAAGCTTTGCTGTGCCAATACTTGGGGCTCAAACCAGCTGTGCTGTCGATGGCAAGATCATCGGATTTCAAGCTGTGATTCGAGGCTATGAGGCTTTGTGATTGTCACGAAGCTGGTTGATGTCAATCAACCAAGAATCATCAACAACATGGCGAATTCTGACTAATGGCTATTCATTTGATAACAGCTATACTGTTGAAAACTGCAATCAAACCACAGTTGTTGACCATAAACGCTTAGTTTTACCTGTATACCTGCTAGTTGTGTTTCCTGCCGAACACTTGGAGAGGTTGTATTCTTCGAATCCCCGACATTCTGTCAGTTTGTGTTTTTTGAATCCCCAAAATTCTGTCAGCTTGTATTTTTTGAATCCCCAAAATTCTGCTAGCTTGCATTTTTGAATCAGCGGCATTCTGTCAGTTTGTGTTTTTCGAATCCCGAATTTCTGTCAGCTTGTGTTCTTTTTAACTCCCAAAATTCTGTCAGCTTGTGTTTTTGAAGCTCGGCAATTCTGTCAGCTTGTGCTCTTTTTAATCCCCGAAAGTCTGTCAGCTTGTGTATTTTTGAATCCCGGAAATTCGATCAGCTTGTGTTTTTTGAATCCCCGAAATTCTGTCAGGGATTTGTTTGGACTTTCTGAGAGAAAGTTGACTTTACCGCTTTCTTGCTGACATGATGATCTTCTCAACAGTAAATGATTCTTGTTAAAAAATGTTCAGGCAAATTGATTGAGATGTTTCCAAGTGTGAAAAAGATTTGGAGGGACAAGAACCGCTGGCATTCACCAGCACCAACACAGAACCACCATGGGTCCACCATTGGTCCACCATTAGTTCACTGGTTCAGCATTCAGCAACGGGCACCATCGCACCGACTCAGGTGGCGCCCAGAGGATCTCTGGAAGAAGTGGCTTGGCCCGGAGGATTCCCCCAGTAGATAACAAAAGATAATTATCATCAATTATAAGGGATATACCAACTATATCGTTGTTTCTCAAGCCATAGGGAACCCCCAAAGTTATGGATGGTTGATCTACTATAGATAGTTGATATTGGATGATTTGGGGTACTCCTATTTTGAGAAATCACCAACTGATCAGTCAATGATTCGCCAACGTTCAATCATTCTTGGCCAGCCATGATCATGGCCAAGAACGGTGGCAGGATGGCGCTTGTATGGTCAATAACATAATAAGCATTAGTTGGTGAATTGTGGTAAGATGCCAAGAATCAATCATGCTTAGCTTTGGCCATCGTGATTGCAACCGGCTCTTGTGATGCACTGAGTACTGTTGAATGAAGATGATCATGAATTGCCATCATTGGCCAGCTTCTCAACCTTGGGTCGTGGATGGTGGTGGCGTTTGCTAAAGCATGCATCAAGCAGTTGCCAGTGTGGCCACCAGGAATCATGAGCTGAACTCACCGATGGGGAAACTGATGTTGGAAGGGCACTCATCCATTGGCACGTGTAGATTCAGGAAATCACGGCAGTTCTCCAAGTTAGACCGTAGCAATACAGCTCATAGCCACGCAGTGCTTGACGTTTGTCGATCCCGCAATACAAAGACCCTTTGAAACCATGTGCTTTGTGAAGAGTTCCTGCGGTGAACACGGCTTTCTGGTGAGTTTTCGTAAAAGGGGCTACCGCCATAGCAGGAGTTGTCCCTGTGGAAACCAACTGGTTCATGTGAGGGCTTCCTTGCCGTGTCCCCGTAGCTCACCCCACAGCCCAGCAACCCTTTCCAGCTGCTACAGCTGAAACCCTCCATGTTTTTGATGCACCGATATGTGGTGGTTTCTTAGAATAGGGGTATCCCAAAAATGGTTGGTTCATTACATAAAATGGGTAATAAAGGATGATTTGGGACTACCCCCATTCTGAGAAACACCCATGTATGTACCCAGCATGAGAATCACAACCAAAAAACGGAAAGAAGCAGAGTAACAAGCAGCAAGGAGAGAAATCGCAACGTGAATCACAATCACAAGAGATGAAAACCACCGTTGACCATCAATATTAACCATGATCAGCCACCATTAACTAGCACTTACCACCACCAACCACCGTTACCCACCACCCAACAACGACCACCACGAACAATCGCTGGATCTTCGAAACGAAACGAGGCTTCGACCGGGCCCTGTGAACAGCGCGAAGATGGGGATGCAAGCAATGCGCGGTTCACCTGTTTGATGCAAAGTGTGTCACAAATTCTATGGTAACTATCCACCACCACCACCATCACCGCCACCACCGCGGCCATCAATGCTTAGTTCTCTGGTTGATTTTAGTTGATGATGAGGATGAATTCTGGTTTGGTGGCTATCTTAATGCTGTGAACATGTCACCAATTTTGAAGCAAGATGCAAGGCGGTTCACTCATATCCACTCACCAATTTCACGAACAACTATTTCAATGCTGAGTCAATACATGAGTAACAGTCGTAGATGATATCAAACATAACTCAATCATTGACCTCTAATCCGGAAATCCTTGACCATCCATTGACTTACCATGATGCATTAAGCAAAGGATTTTGAGTTAGGCGCTCAACAGCACACGGTCATGGGTCACGACGATGCATCACCAAAAATGTGTATGTGAGCATCCCAACAAAGACTCGCTTGGCAATTTATGTGATGTTCACCAGGGAGTACAGAGTATTGGCCCACGGCTATGTAGCTAAGGAACTGACGATGAATGAACCACCGTAAATTATTGTTGATCGTAAAATAATCACTACATAAGAGTAATTTGTCACTGTCGCAGTGGCAACTAACCAAACTAACCATCGCCACTGCATCGCACTCAGGGCATCCATTTATTATCATCAATCATTAAGTAGCCACTACCGATGTTATAACATACCCAGCCATCATTAATCATGGATCAATCATGCAAATTAATCAATGCATGATTATATAATTAACAATTACATAGGTAGCCACTACTGAACCATTTGTTTACCACCAAACAATCTTGATTGACCTCCATCAGTTTTTCACCGCATTGACCATAGCCATTGACCATCTCCGTTACCCGTGGCCATTTTCCAGAGCAAGTAACCATCGCCATGAACCAGCATTCATCATAGCTATCAGCCTTTGTAAATACCCTGGCATTCCTCACCTGAATCCCGAAGACCGCGCCTGGTCGTCTCACTTTCCGTCGCCAAATGCGCTGCCGTGCTGCCACGTCATGTGATGTGCCAATGGTGGCGGTTGATGATGACTAGAAAGGGAAGTTGCTCAATGATGGTATGATCGTAGGGAGAAAATCTTCCAGAAGAGTTAAATCACATGTGATGGTTTCTCAAATTATAGGGGTACCCCCAGTTATCATCCTATATTAAGCATTGATAGTCATAAAACAACCATAGCCTTGGGGTTCCCAAAACTGGCTTGAGAAATCCCCATGTTGACCTAAACATGTTGGTTGCTCGATTTTTTGGGTGGTCGCCTTCACAAGCTCCTCCAGTTGGACACCAAACTAGCGAGTGGAAGAGCCTGGTGATGATTGGAACAAGGTTTAAGGTTTCACTATCCCTGGTAAGGCTGGTAAGGTAAAGTTTAATGAATCCCCGAAATTCAGTTCCCTTACGTTTTCTGAATCCCCGCTTGTGTTTTTTGAATCCCCGAAATTCAGTTCCTTTACGTTTTCTGAATCCCCGCTTGTGTTTTTTGAATCCCCGAAATTCAGTTCCCTTACGTTTTCTGAATCCCCGGTTTGTGTTTTTTGAATCCCCGAAATTCAGCTCCCTTACGTTTTCTGAATCCCCGCTTGTGTTTTTTGAATCCCCGAAATTCAGCTCCCTTACGTTTTCTGAATCCCCGCTTGTGTTTTTTGAATCCCCGAAATTCAGCTCCCTTACGTTTTCTGAATCCCCGCTTGTGTTTTTTGAATCCCCGAAATTCAGTTCCCTTACGTTTTCTGAATCCCCGCTTGTGTTTTTTGAATCCCCGAAATTCAGTTCCCTTACGTTTTCTGAATCCCCGCTTGTGTTTTTTGAATCCCCGAAATTCAGTTCCCTTACGTTTTCTGAATCCCCGCTTGTGTTTTTTGAATCCCCGAAATTCAGTTCCCTTACGTTTTCTGAATCCCCGCTTGTGTTTTTTGAATCCCCGAAATTCAGTTCCCTTACGTTTTCTGAATCCCCGCTTGTGTTTTTGAATCCCCGAAATTCAGTTCCTTTACGTTTTCTGAATCCTCGCTTGTGATTTTTGAATCCCCGAAATTCAGTTCCCTTACGTTTTCTGAATCCCCGCTTGTGTTTTTTGAATCCCCGAAATTCAGTGCCCTTACATTTTCTGAATCCCCGCTTGTGTTTTTTGAATCCCCGAAATTCAGTGCCCTTACATTTTCTGAATCCCCGCTTGTGTTTTTTGAATCCCCGAAATTCAGTGCCCTTACATTTTCTGAATCCCCGCTTGTGTTTTTTGAATCCCCGAAATTCAGTGCCCTTACATTTTCTGAATCCCCGCTTGTGTTTTTTGAATCCCCGAAATTCAGTGCCCTTACATTTTCTGAATCCCCGCTTGTGTTTTTTGAATCCCCGAAATTCAGTGCCCTTACATTTTCTGAATCCCCGCTTGTGTTTTTTGAATCCCCGAAATTCAGTGCCCTTACATTTTCTGAATCCCCGCTTGTGTTTTTTGAATCCCCGAAATTCAGTGCCCTTACATTTTCTGAATCCCCGCTTGTGTTTTTTGAATCCCCGAAATTCAGTGCCCTTACATTTTCTGAATCCCCGCTTGTGTTTTTTGAATCCCCGAAATTCAGTGCCCTTACATTTTCTGAATCCCCGCTTGTGTTTTTTGAATCCCCGAAATTCAGTGCCCTTACATTTTCTGAATCCCCGCTTGTGTTTTTTGAATCCCCGAAATTCAGTGCCCTTACATTTTCTGAATCCCCGCTTGTGTTTTTTGAATCCCCGAAATTCAGTGCCCTTACATTTTCTGAATCCCCGCTTGTGTTTTTTGAATCCCCGAAATTCAGTGCCCTTACATTTTCTGAATCCCCGCTTGTGTTTTTTGAATCCCCGAAATTCAGTGCCCTTACATTTTCTGAATCCCCGCTTGTGTTTTTTGAATCCCCGAAATTCAGTGCCCTTACATTTTCTGAATCCCCGCTTGTGTTTTTTGAATCCCCGAAATTCAGTGCCCTTACATTTTCTGAATCCCCGCTTGTGTTTTTTGAATCCCCGAAATTCAGTGCCCTTACATTTTCTGAATCCCCGCTTGTGTTTTTTGAATCCCCGAAATTCAGTGCCCTTACATTTTCTGAATCCCCGCTTGTGTTTTTTGAATCCCCGAAATTCAGTGCCCTTACATTTTCTGAATCCCCGCTTGTGTTTTTTGAATCCCCGAAATTCAGTGCCCTTACATTTTCTGAATCCCCGCTTGTGTTTTTTGAATCCCCGAAATTCAGTGCCCTTACATTTTCTGAATCCCCGCTTGTGTTTTTTGAATCCCCGAAATTCAGTGCCCTTACATTTTCTGAATCCCCGCTTGTGTTTTTTGAATCCCCGAAATTCAGTGCCCTTACATTTTCTGAATCCCCGCTTGTGTTTTTTGAATCCCCGAAATTCAGTGCCCTTACATTTTCTGAATCCCCGCTTGTGTTTTTTGAATCCCCGAAATTCAGTGCCCTTACATTTTCTGAATCCCCGCTTGTGTTTTTTGAATCCCCGAAATTCAGTGCCCTTACATTTTCTGAATCCCCGCTTGTGTTTTTTGAATCCCCGAAATTCAGTGCCCTTACATTTTCTGAATCCCCGCTTGTGTTTTTTGAATCCCCGAAATTCAGTGCCCTTACATTTTCTGAATCCCCGCTTGTGTTTTTTGAATCCCCGAAATTCAGTGCCCTTACATTTTCTGAATCCCCGCTTGTGTTTTTTGAATCCCCGAAATTCAGTGCCCTTACATTTTCTGAATCCCCGCTTGTGTTTTTTGAATCCCCGAAATTCAGTGCCCTTACATTTTCTGAATCCCCGCTTGTGTTTTTTGAATCCCCGAAATTCAGTGCCCTTACATTTTCTGAATCCCCGCTTGTGTTTTTTGAATCCCCGAAATTCAGTGCCCTTACATTTTCTGAATCCCCGCTTGTGTTTTTTGAATCCCCGAAATTCAGTGCCCTTACATTTTCTGAATCCCCGCTTGTGTTTTTTGAATCCCCGAAATTCAGTGCCCTTACATTTTCTGAATCCCCGCTTGTGTTTTTTGAATCCCCGAAATTCAGTGCCCTTACATTTTCTGAATCCCCGCTTGTGTTTTTTGAATCCCCGAAATTCAGTGCCCTTACATTTTCTGAATCCCCGCTTGTGTTTTTTGAATCCCCGAAATTCAGTGCCCTTACATTTTCTGAATCCCCGCTTGTGTTTTTTGAATCCCCGAAATTCAGTGCCCTTACATTTTCTGAATCCCCGCTTGTGTTTTTTGAATCCCCGAAATTCAGTGCCCTTACATTTTCTGAATCCCCGCTTGTGTTTTTTGAATCCCCGAAATTCAGTGCCCTTACATTTTCTGAATCCCCGCTTGTGTTTTTTGAATCCCCGAAATTCAGTTCCTTTACGTTTTCTGAACCCCCGGTTTGTGTTTTTTGAATCCCCAAAATTCAGTTCCCTTACGTTTTCTGAATCCCCCGTTTGTGTTTTTTGAATCCCCGAAATTCAGTTCCCTTA
>VSDK01000375.1:178717-198292 GCA_009767595.1 Symbiodinium kawagutii
TTTTTTGAATCCCCGAAATTCAGTGCCCTGACGTTTTCTGAATCCCCGCTTGTGTTTTTTGAATCCCCGAAATTCAGCTCCCTTACGTTTTCTGAATCCCCGCTTGTGTTTTTTGAATCCCCGAAATTCAGTTCCTTTACGTTTTCTGAATCCCCGCTTATGTTTTTTGAATCCCCAGAATTCAGTTCCCTTAAGTTTTCTGAATCCCCGCTTGTGTTTTTTGAATCCCCCAAAATTCAGTTCTTTTACGTTTTCTGAATCCCCGCTTGTGTTTTTTGAATCCCCGAAATTCAGTTCCCTTACGTTTTCTGAACCCCCGCTTGTGTTTTGTGAATCCCCCAAAATTCAGTTCCCTTACGTTTTCTGAATCCCCGCTTGTGTTTTTTGAATCCCCGAAATTCAGTTCCTTTACGTTTTCTGAATCCCCGCTTGTGTTTTTTGAATCCCCGAAATTCAGTTCCCTTACGTTTTCTGAATCCCCGCTTGTGTTTTTTGAATCCCCGAAATTCAGTTCCCTTACGTTTTCTGAATCCCGGTTTGTGTTTTTTGAGCCCCCGAAATTCAGTTCCCTTACGTTTTCTTAATCCCCGCTTGTGTTTTTTGAATCCCCGAAATTCAGTTCCCTTACGTTTTCTGATTCCTCGCTTGTGTTTTTTGAATCCCCGAAATTCAGCTCCCTTACGTTTTCTGAATCCCCGCTTGTGTTTTTTGAATCCCCGAAATTCAGTTCCCTTACGTTTTCTGGATCCCCGCTTGTGTTTTTTGAATCCCCGAAATTCAGTTCCCTTACGTTTTCTGAATCCCCGCTTGTGTTTTTTTGAATCCCGAAAATTCAGTGCCCTGACGTTTTCTGAATCCCCGCTTATGTTTCTTGAATCTTCGAAATTTAGTTCCCTTACGCTTTCTGAATTCCCGCTTGTGGTTTTGGATTTCCGAAATTCATTTCCTTTACGTTTTCTGAATCCCCGCTTGTGTTTTGTGAATCCCCGAAATTCAGTCCCGTTGCGTTTTCTGAATCCCCGCTTGTGTTTTTTGAATCCCCAAAATTCAGTTCCCTTACGTTTTCTGAATCCCCGTTTGTGTTTTTTGAATCCCCGAAATTCAGTTCCCTTACGTTTTCGGAATCCCCGCTTGTGTTTTTTTGAATGCACCGAAATTCAGCTCCCTTACGTTTTCTGAATCCCCGCTTGTGTTTTTTGAATCCCCAAAATTCAGTTCCCTTACGTTTTCTGAATCCCCGCTTGTGTTTTTTGAATCCCCGAAATTCAGTTCCCTTACGTTTTCGGAATCCCCGCTTGTGTTTTTTTGAATCCCCGAAATTCAGTTCCCTTACGTTTTCTAAATCCCCGCTTGTGTGTTTTAAATTCCCGAAATTTTTCTGAATCCCCGCTTGTCTTTTTTGAATCCCCGAAATTCAGTCCCCTTATGTTTTCTGAATCCCCGCTTGTGTTTTTTGAATCCCCGAAATTCAGCGCCCTTACGTTTTCTGAATCCCCGCTTTTGTTTTTCGAATCCCCGAAATTCAGTTCCCTTACGTTTTCTGAATCCCCGCTTGTGTTTTTTGAATCCCCGAAATTCAGTTCCCTTACGTTTTCTGAATCCCCGTTTGCGTTTTTTGAATCCCCGAAATTCAGCTCCCTTTTTACGTTTTCTGAATCCCCGCTTGTGTTTTTTGAATCCCCGAAATTCAGTTCCCTCACGTTTTCTGAATCCCTGCTTGTGTTTTTTGAATCCCCGAAATTCAGTCCCCTTACGTTTTCTGAATCCCCGCTTGTGTTTTTTGAATCCCCAAACCCGGTTTGTGTTTTTTGAATCCCCGAAATTCAGTCCCCTTACGTTTTCTGAATCCCCGCTTGTGTTTTTGAATCCTCGAAATTCAGTCCCCTTACGTTTTCTGAATCCCCGCTTGTTTTTGTTGCCTCCCCGAAATTCAGCCCCTTACGTTTTCTGAATCCCCGCTTGTGTTTTTTGAATCCCCGAAATTCAGTTCCCTTCCGTTTTCTGAATCCCCGCTTTTGTGTATTTTGAATCCCCGAAATTCAGCTCCCTTACGTTTTCTGAATCCCCGCTTGTGTTTTTTGAATCCCCGAAATTCAGTTCCCTTCCGTTTTCTGAATCCCCGCTTTTGTGTATTTTGAATCCCCGAAATTCAGCTCCCTTACGTTTTCTGAATCCCCGCTTGTGTTTTTTGAATCCCCGAAATTCAGTTCCCTTCCGTTTTCTGAATCCCCGCTTTTGTGTATTTTGAATCCCCGAAATTCAGCTCCCTTACGTTTTCTGAATCCCCGCTTGTGTTTTTTGAATCCCCGAAATTCAGCTCCCTTACGTTTTCTGAATCCCCGCTTGTGTTTTTTGAATCCCCGAAATTCAGTTCCCTTACGTTTTCTGAATCCTCGCTTCTGTTTTTTGAATCCCCGAAATTCAGTTCCCTTACGTTTTCTGAATCCCCGCTTGTGTTTTTTGAATCCCCGAAATTCAGTTCCCTTTACGTTTTCTGAATCCCCGCTTGTGTTTTTTGAATCCCCGAAATTCAGTCCCCTTATGTTTTCTGAATCCCCGCTTGTGTTTTTTGAATCCCCGAAATTCAGTTCCCTTACGTTTTCTGAATCCCCGTTTGTGTTTTTTGAATCCCCAAAATTCAGTTCCCTTGCGTTTTCTGAATCCCCGTTTGTGTTTTTTGAATCCCCGAAATTCAGCCCCTTACGTTTTCTGAATCCCCGAGGTTGTGTTTTTTGAATCCCCGAAATTCAGTGCCCTTACGTTTTCTCCCTCTATCCCTGGCAAGGCTGGTAAGGTAGGGTTTAGTTAAATAAGGCTGGTAAGGTTGGGGGTAATGAAGGAAGATTACAGCAAAAATGCTCATTCAATCCATTCAGCGCATCAGTATCAAGGGCTTGCACCTCTGTTTTGTAAAATCCCAGCCCTACGAGAACCTTTGCCAGCGGAGGGAACCGAAATGCTACTTGACTTGGTGAATTTATTGAATGGTTAATTCGTGGTTCACCGTGGATATCCGTGGATCAAATCAGACCGGTTGTTCATAACAAGCAATTGCATGCAATTGCCAACTATAGTGAGTGTTGAACCGAAACCAGCTCAGAGGGAAGAGTCATAAACCATCAGTCGTTCCCTATCATGATTGCTGGACAGTTTGACAACACTGCGTGTGTACGAAGAATTTCGCGCAGTATATTTTGTACACATATCATTTGGGCTACAAGAGCTGCTGTCATTTTTCTCACCAGGCAGTTGCTTCCGAAGTGATGACTCCTCCGGGTCCGTGCCAATGCGGGCACAACTGGTTCCACTCGGCATCTCCGCAGCTTAGCTCAAACGGCGACCACGCGTGCCTTGCGCGCTGAAGGCGCGCCCTGTTTTGTTTCACAGTTCGACCGAAGAATTTTACAGTTGACTACTATGAACTCAAGCAGCACAACTACCACCCTGCAGGGCATTAGCAAAGCACCATTCTTAGCAGATTGGGGTTGGCTTGGCATTGCTGTGGTGTAGATCAGATTTCATGGCCAAGAGACGGATTGTTTCATGATCCCTCAACGGATCGGCCTCAGCGCTTCCTGTTCGGAAGCCATGCAGGGCGCCGTGATCTCTTGAACCTTCCATGACGAGGCAGGTTTCTTTATCACTGGTTATTGATATTACAACAATGGATTACCACAATGTTATGGGGACTCTGGGGTCTATATTACATGATGTTTGTCTGTCCCGCAATAGTTGGCATTCATCAAGTTGAAAGACCCATCCGCCGTTCTGCTGATGGCTGCGTCCTGTTTACCATCACAGTGGCCCCATGTGACCAGCAACTTCGGATGGTACCACAGCCAGGGTTGGCGCGCAACAGTCAGGTGTACGTGATGATGCACGGAGCTGTATTCAAAACCTTACAGTCATGATGATTGTATCCCCTTACCAACCTCATCTAATATTGTTTGTAGTGTTATAACTATAACTATGATTGTTATTGATATGGTCATGCCTAGTTAGTATCATCACAATGATTGCCATCTATCACATCCCTATCGAGTCAAACCAATCCTCGAACTCATAGGGAATATCTGCCCGTGTAATGGTCACACAGTCGCCCCAAGACACTGTGGGTTCTTTGCGACGGGCGCTGTCCTTTTTTTGCATGATTGCTGTGTGCCAAAGATGGCGTTTGCTGATGGTCAAGCCGACACCCAAAGGGATCATCGATGTGTGTACCAAAAAATGAGCCCGTGTGAAAAAGGAATGTTTGTACTAGAAGCAGCATATCAAGATGCCAATAGATCTTATGGAATGAGGCAGATCAACATCTATACATTATTTCTTTTGCACCTTTTGACTACAATTGTCAATGATCACTTGTGCGGAAACCATCCCGAGGAATTAGGATCATTGAAACTTCCCACTAACTGAAATATATCTAAAATCACTTGATAATAAACCAACTTACTTTATCCCTGTTTCAGTTAATATTTAACATGTACCAAGGGACCTGATTAACCAATCATCCTAGCCTCGATAACCTGTGGCCACCGATCGCGATTACAGCTTCATCATTGTCAGTGACCATGATCAAAATCAGCTTATCAACCCCATCTACTATTCCTTGTGAAAGCAATTCTTTTTGGTTCTGGTTGGTCATCATCCATCATGTTTGACAATCATTGCCAACCATCATGATCAACCTTCATGCATGGGAGATCAGGCTCATGGCATCCAACGATTTATCATCAATGCCAACCCTGGATTAAGAAACCTTTGCTTGATTGCTAGGGGGTACCCCAAGTTAAGCCAACTGGTTTCCCATTGAAATAGTACCCCCCAATCAATAAGCCTATGCCAGGTATTGATTTATCTAGGGCTTACATTGTTCTCATGTTTTTTTTGAAAGCTGGACCTATACCTTGATCGTAAGCATGCTCCACCATTCGCCGAGGGGCCGAACAATGACGGCGGTGCGCGGTTTCAGGGGATATGACGATGGGTCTGGCTGAAAGGGTCCTCATGGAATTTGGTGGTTTCATAAGGGGGTATGATGGTTGATAATAGGGGATAGCCAACAACAATACTGGTTGAGCAACTACTAGTTGGTGATTTCTCAAGCCATATGGGGACCAAAAAATGGAAAGTTTCTTGGTATGAATGATTCATATTGGGTGCTTTGGGGGGTCCCCTATTTTGAGAAACAAGCATGACTATGAAACGTCATTTGTGAGCACGCAAACCATGAATCAATCATAATTTACCGTCAATAATGATAGTTAGTCTTCCGTAATCTGGTTCATGATGATCAACAAAGGATAGTTCTGGTTAGTAGCAGCTAGTGATTGTGGTAATAGATGAGATGGTGGATAAGCATTGGTAGTGGTTGATAGTGTGATAGTGATTCTCGATGGTTCAAGGTGACTCATTGTTGTAAGTCATGTTCCATGGTGAATGGGGGTTCATGATGGTGAAGAATGGTTCATGACGGGAATGATACCCAGCAATCAGGGTTAACGACGCCTGGATTGCCGCTCATGACTACTATTCACGGTGAAGAGTGATCATTCTTGCCATTAACTAATTGGATATTGGGTCATGACTAACCGATATTAACCAATCTTTCCGCAAGTTGTCTGGGGTTACACTGCATCAATCTCCGAATCTCTCGCCGACCTTCGGTGGCCCTGGTGGCAGCCGGAGCTATGATGGTTCTAACAAGCACAGAGATATAGAGCTTTGATTGTCGCCTGCGGTACACCATTTGGAGATTGTGCGGGTAAGTGCCAAGCCATATTGGTACCCCCAAAACCTATGGCTTCCGTTCGTGAATTATCATCTTTGGTGGGATATAATTGGTTACCCTATTTTGGCTCATACCCATGTGTAGGCAATCTCGTGATTTGGAGATTATGTAGAAACCTGTGATGTTGTTACTCAACCACTTTTCATCTGCTTGGGTTTTTCTCACAATGGGGCTCCCCCCAAAGTTATGGGTGGCTTATTGCTATGCATGATTGATATGCTGAATGATTTGGAGGGTATCTTATTTTGAGTAACAGCCATGTAAAGCTTTGATTGTTATGTATTTTTTGATTGTATATTTATGCTGTATACAATTGTATATGACAGCTGTATCCCCAGGATGATGAATAACTTTGAACACACTTGGCTTACCATAAACCATCCGAAACCACTACGTACACCATACTAAGCCCATAGATCGTGATGGACCATGCGGGCAGTTGGTTCTCAAACTTGATTGTGCAGTGGCTTGACCGTTGCTCTTCTGGCCTCGATTTTGAGCTTCCCAATGGCCCTGAAGCCGCGTGATTTACCAATGACTCATCTGGACCATAACCTGAACCAGGATTGACCCTTGCCATCATGAAGCATTTACCAATCATGTACCATCACTGGTGCCACTGCGGGAGGCTACCGTTGAAATCCAAGCATTGTAACCACAGCTGATACACCCAACAGGTCAATCTCCTAATGCTACCCTGTTCCTTTTCTTCTTAATTTGCAGTAGCCATGATTAGCCATTTTGATGCCTTCATGGTTTTTCAGTGTTTTTTATCAATCATGATTTTAGCATTTCAGGCCTTGTCCTGCTTACAAACTCCTTCGAACCATCATACACTGTCAACGCACTACCATTGGCCATCATCAGCCACAGCGATTCACCAGGATGGGAGCCTGGCTGGGCACAGTATTCATGAGGCAGGTCGATGGCTTGAGAATTTGCAGGTCATTGGATGTCTAGCTGGTGAATGTTGGGTCATAGCGGGTACCCTAATTATCATCCATGGTTAACCATTTATAGTACTAAACCAACCAACCTTAGCCTGGGTGTCCCCCATTTTGAGAAACCCCCTGTTTATTTTTTGTCAATGGTTAATGGATCGATGGTTCAGACCTGTGAAATTGATTTGGAATGGGTAGTTCTCTGGGGCTACAAAGGGTTTGGACTTACGGTCATACATATAGTTGCTTTGTGTTTAATTCTTGGCGATTAGTACTTGAGCAGCGTCAAAAAAGCCTAGTTGATCACTATCATCACTGCTTTTGCAATGCCCGATGGTACTTACTCAATACCTCATCAATGGTTGTCTGATGAATTCTGATGCTTGGCTGGTGGTTTTATAAGACCGTAGCTTGTTGGTTGTACCTTTGCGTTGTTAACACTTGGTCAATGGATGGATGGGTTCGGTTTTCGTGCTCGCTGTGGCAAGTCACGGGGACCAACCCTTCCGCGGATAGCAACGGCATCAGTTTACTGCATCGCAGCATTGCCCTCAGCTCAATCGCACTGAGTCTCATAGCTTGATATATAAGCATAGTTTGACACCTACATTTGTAGTCCAGCGCATGATGGCGCCCGGTCATTGGCTGACTCTGTTGATGTGCTCGGCATTTCCCCTGCAGCAGCGGAGGTCTTCGGTACCGTGAAGGTCGAAGGCTACGTGCCCAAGGCAAAAATGTATCCTTCGATGGTCCTCTACAAGAAGCGCTTGTGGACCTTCGGAGGCCTCTTTCCTGACAATCCAGAGAAACAAACCCCTCACGAAATGCTTGGCGACTTGAACTGCTTTGACATCAACTCCAAGACATGGACAAAAGTCGCAACTGATGGTACACCCGAGGCCCGAGTTGCGAATAGCGCAGTCGTTGATTTTGCAGGGACCATGTGGCTCTGGGGAGGTGTGATGGAAGGTGGAAAATATGGCAATGACGTCTATTCGATCAATTTGAACGAAATCGATCTTACCGCCAAGGAGGGCAAAAGCAGTGGTGCGTGGAAAAAAGTGAAAATCAAGACCCCTCTGCCTGGCCGATGGCAGCACTCCACAGTCATGAATGGAACCGGCATGGTGATTTATGGAGGCATGAACGCCGGAAAACCTCTTGCTGATGTGCACTACTTGGACTTCGAGAAAAAGATGTGGAGTGAAATCAAATGCCAGGGTGATGTGCCGCCAGCCCGTATGGCCCATGGTGCAGCAATGACATCCTTGGGGCAGATGTGGGTCTACGGTGGGCGACAGGGTTATACCGACACTTCTGAGGATTTGTACTACTTGAAGTTAGACACAAAAACCTGGGTCAAGGTCGCAGCCAAAGGTGTGTCTCCAGGCCCTTTGCAAGATCACGTTCAAGTCATGGATGCAGCTGGCCGAATGTGGTTGGCAGGTGGAAGAAAGTATGATGGAAAAGTTGTTGGTGGCGTGGACCATTTTGACAAGGTCTTCTACATTGACACCACCATGGAGACCGCAGAGTGGAAAGAGGTTGAGGAACTCCGAGGTGCTGCTTTACGCGTCTCAGCCACAGCAGCCATTGAGACCAATGGCCGGATGTATTGCTATGGCGGTGCTGTGCAGCACAAGAAGGGTTCGTTGCCGGACGTACTGGCAACGATCGCTTGGCTTGATACCAACCAACCCACACCCAGCACCGCAACCACTTCAGCCCATCCTCTTGACCCGGCTAGTGAAGGCGGCATTGGAGCTGGGACCATTCTGGTGATTCTACTTGTGGTGGCTGCGATCGGGTGTGGTGGTCTCTTCTTGTTGAGCCGGCGCCGAGAGATGAGGTTGTTGCAAGAGGTGCAAGAGCCACGACAAGTTGAGCTGGGCCCCCGGGCGTGAGCTGACCAGATAAACTGAGTTGGGAACGGTAGAAATTAGATTCTTGACATTTCTTGAAAAAAAGTGTTGTTGGATGTTTCGTCAAGCTTTTTGTTTTGACTACCACGGCCAACTCTGTGCTGGTTACGAAACTGCTGGTTACGAAACTGCTTGTCTACAAGCAGGTCAGGAGAGCATGCGTTCTTGACATCCGCGCACCAGAAAAGGGATTACGCGCATTGGGTTCAGCTATTCGCCTGTCGGACCATCCCAATTTCTGGAAGTGGCTTGGAAGTCAGGGCTTGTCTCTGGTATAGATTCAGTGGACGGAAGGTGACGGAGGAGAGGGGTCCTTGGTTCCACATTGATCAGTAGCGGATTCCTAGTAATACCTGCTGTCAGTGGGTGGTTGGTTCATCACTGTTGGCCACCACCGACTAGCCAATGGCAACTATGTCCAACCTACCAACCTACCTACCTTGCCCACCAAGATTGGGAAGTGACTGCTATACCAAGCATTAGTAGATCACTGCAAATCTGTACACATTGCCGACAGAGTTTGACCATGGCTGCCATGTCAGTGTTCCACATGTCCCTACAGTGAACCACCTGGCCATTGCAGTGGATCCTACATCAGCCATGATGAACACTTCGCAATGAAGCGTCTCACTTTTGTTGTTGGTCATTGTCCTCTTGCACCAGCCATGAGAAACCGTTCCAAGTAGAACCCGCACGAGGCGGGGGCGGAAGTTTCCAATAGGAGGGAAATGTGATCCTATAGGATCTTGGGGAAATGTTTTGCCTATAGGAGTGTAGGGACAGTGCTTGTTCGCAGCTTTAGGCAGGCTGTGTGTTGGAGCTGTGTTGTGTTTGCATCGTCTTGGCGTTGCTGGCGCAAATGTTTCTGGGGTTTGGGTTTTGTTGGTCTCGATGCTGTGCCTGCAGTGAGCTACACAACTCCTCCGAGCTACTCTGCACTGAGTGGCACAACTCCTGTGAGCCATCCTTCTAAGCTGCTCTTCTCTGATCCCACAGTAAAATTAAAACCTACCAAGACAAATTGTACCAAAGGAAAACACACCAAGACAAAACGTCATACAACAAAACGCACGAGAGCAAAACACGCCAAAGCAAAACATGCCAAGGCAAAACGTGCCAGACCAAAAGGTACCAAGACAAAATGTAACAAAACTTACCACAGCAAAACGTACCAAGACGAAATGTATCAGAGCAACACTTACCAAGACAAAACGCGCCACAGTAAAACATACCAGAGCAAAACGTGCCAAGAAAAACCGTAATACAACGTATTACAACGTACTACAAGGCATTCCCGCGTACTACAAGATATTACAATGTATTACAACGTATTGCAAGGTATTACAACGTATTACAAAATACTACAAGGTACTACCACGTATCACAACGTATTACAAGGCACTACAGAGCAGTACGATGTACTACATACAACTTACTGCAAGCTACTACGAAATATTACAACGTATTTCAAGGTACGACACGGTACTACAAGGCACTACAGTGTACTACAAGGTACTACACGGTACTACAAAGAAGCAGCCTGAAGCAGCTAGAAGCACCTAGAAGCAGCCAAAAGCAGTCAAAAGCAGCCAGAAGCAGCCAGAAGCAAGCCAGAAGCAAGCCAGAAGCAGCCAGAAGCAGCCAAAGTGGCCATTGCAAGACATCTGATGATCAGCTGATATTCCATGTACATTGCAGAAAGCATGTGCAGGATGACTCCATGTATTCAAAGTACAAGCTTGCCACACAAAGTCACCATTGCAAGACATTTGGCAACCGGCTAATGTTCCATTCACATTGCGAAAAGCATGTGCAGGATGACTTCGCGTACTCAACGTAGCACGCCTGCCACACAAAACCAAGATCTCACACAGCCAAGGAACACCTTGAAACCTCCAGGACAGCGCGACAACTTCCGACGACCAATGCGCACACTTCGACGATGACCATCGAACAGACCTATTAAACAGTCAACAACAAAGCACGATTCTGCGAGAATTCACAATGTTTGGTGACCTTCCCATCTCTCAACTTTGCACCGCGCTACAGCTTTAGCGATCCATCACGTACGATCTCCGCACAGGGCCACGAAATCTCTTCTCAGCTAATTCTTGCGCAGCATTTACATTGCGAAAAAACAAACCCAGCAAAGCCTCACGTGCTCAAAGTACAACACTTGCCACACAAAGTGGCCATTGCAAGACATCTGATGATCAGCTGATATTCCATGTACATTGCAGAAAGCATGTGCAAGATGACTCCATGTATTCAAAGTACAAGCCTGCCACACAAAGTCACCATTGCAAGACATTTGGCAACCGGCTAATGTTCCATTCACATTGCGAAAAGCATGTGCAGGATGACTTCGCGTACTCAACGTAGCACGCCTGCCACACAAAACCAAGATCTCACACAGCCAAGGAACACCTTGAAACCTCCAGGACAGCGCGACAACTTCCGACGACCAATGCGCACACTTCGACGATGACCATCGAACAGACCTATTAAACAGTCAACAACAAAGCACGATTCTGCGAGAATTCACAATGTTTGGTGACCTTCCCATCTCTCAACTTTGCACCGCGCTACAGCTTTAGCGATCCATCACGTACGATCTCCGCACAGGGCCACGAAATCTCTTCTCTCACATGTTTTTTTGCAGCATTTACATTGCGGACAGCAACTCCAGCGTACCCTCATATAGTCAAGGTATTTCGCTTGCCACGCCAAGTCACCACTGCAAGACATTTGATGATCAGCTCTTCTCTGCTCTTCTCTTGTCCGCCCTTCTCCTCTCTTCTCTGCCCTTCTCTTCTCTACTCTTCTCTTCTCTGCACTTCTCTCCTCTACTCTTCTCTACTCTTCTCTACTCTTCTTTGCTCTTCTCTGCCCTGCTCTTCTTTTCTCTTCTCTCCTCTACTCTTCTCTACTCTTCTCTACTCTTCTTTGCTCTTCTCTGCTCTTCCCTTCTTTCCTCTTCTCTTCTCCGCTCTACTTTAATCTTGTGTTTGCTGCTTTGCTCTTCTCTTCTCTACTTTACTGTTCTCTTCTCTCCCTTACTCTTCTCTACTGTGCTCTACTCGTCTCTTCCCTTTTCTTTACTCTTCTTTCTTCTATACTTTACTCTTCTCTTCTCTTCCCTTCTCTTCCCTTCTCTTCTCTTCTCTTCTCTACTCTTCTCTGCCCTCCTCTTCTCTTCTCTACTCTTCTCTTCTCTTCTCCTCTAACCTCTTTTCCATTCTCCTCTTTTCTATTCTATTCTATTTTATTCTTCTCTACCCAATTCTACCCCGCTCTATTCTATTTTACTCTGCTCTACTCTACTCTATTCCACTCTGTTCTACTCTGCTCTATTCTTCTCTTCTTTATTCTATTTCAGTCTACTCTACTCTATTGTATCCTTCTCTACTCTAGTCTCTTCTGCTCTACTCTACTCTGCTCTACTTTATTCTACCCTACACTATTCTATTCTACGCTACTCTACTCTTCTCTGCTCTGCGCTACTCTACTCTATTCTACCCTACTCTATTCTAGTCTACTCTACTCTACTCTATTCTGCTCTACGTTCCTCTACCCTACTCTATTCTACTCTACGCTATTCTACTCTTCTCTACTCTACTCTATTCTACTCGACTCTACGCTACTCTACTCTACCATTCTCTTCTCTACTCTTCTCTTCTCTTCCACAACATTTCTACTGGACCACAACTCGGAATTTTTTTTCGAAATTTCCTGCGATTAGCCTTCTAATCATCAGCCTAGGTCAACCTCAGGTCAACCCCCCTTGTCAACCACTATTTGTTCACAACAATGAAAGACATTGATTGTTTTTTTAATATTTGGTTCATATATCCACAAAAAACAATGGACAGATTCCAAGAGTAGCAATAATTGGAATTTGGTTACAATTGGATTACAAGTAAGTGCAGCAATTTCAGTATTCATCCACGGCACCAGCTGTCCCCAGGTGAAGGATTTGAGTCTCTCACAGCAGCTCTACCTTTATGAGCGCACGCGACGCTTCAAGGCGCAAGGGAAGGGTGGTGCAACTGCAGCATCGCCGCGGTGACCGCACCCCATGATCATGGCAAACTGCGAAACCAATGCATGTCCCATCGTGACCGTTCCATGCGTAGGTTGTCATATGAGTATTAAGATGTATTAAGTGGGTTCCTAGTCAGTCTAAGGGTGGTCTATTTGATGGTCATTGCAGCTATCTTTGATGGCGTGATTGCATGGACATTCTCAGCATCATTATCATCGTCAGAGACCGGTAGCACCATCGCTATCACCATCAGTTATAGATCCAAACAGTATAGGGCGGTGGCTGCAATTGTTTGATTTTCCCTTGTAATTATTAACAAATCGTGGGGTGGCGAATATTTTTCAGGTTGCTCAACAAGCAACCAGCAACCCATACCTTGAAATTTCAAAAGTCCATAGCCCTTTCCGCGTGGTAGCTGCCATGCTCAGAGCTGTGAAGTTGGCCGAGTCTGGGAGGTAGTCCCCCACGACTGGTTTGGGGTCCGCCATGGGGCGCTTGCAGAGGGCGCTGGTGTTTCTTTGTGTCTTAGCTGCGAGAATCTGTGAAGGGGACCTCAAGCCATTGAAGATTTGACTTTCTGTTTTTTGGAACACATAGTTTCCACATGACTATGTTGATGGTTCTGGAGTCTCCTCGTGCCAATGCCACAATACTTCGTGGCCCATTGGTGATTGAAAGTTCCCCTCTCATCACGACTTCTTGTGACCCTGAACATGTGGAGACAAGACTGTGCCACCACTAGTTCCAAATTGCAGAGATAGATCTGGAGATCGATGGTATTCTATAAAGTCAGCTTTTTTAGACTTGATATGTGACAATTGTTGTATGCGCATATCTTTTGTACATGAATCTCCCGTACATGAACACTTGTTTTTTGTGACCGAGACGTGTTTCTGGCTCCTCCACCTCTTTCCACTCGGTGCAAGTAGCGGTTGCATTTCTGCTGGTAAATGTACATTGATAAGAGCTAAGTAACATAGGTATGCCAAAACAAGTACGCCAAAATGTTGGTGAAAAATGATGATATAAGCTAATTACCTCAATCACCACTAGCTAATTTACGTACACCACAATATTTGCACTCAAGAACTCTAAACAGTCCACTAGACATCAATATCATTAAGGACTATCACCAGTTACCATGAACCAGTTTATAATCGGTCTATTGGCCCATTAAGCATCAACGAGTTCCATTAAGCGTCATTAACGAGTTCATCAGCGTCACATTGCCCCATCACCACTCTTAACCTGCCGCTTAGGTGTCCTGCGCTGCGCGGCGCTGGAAAATTTGGCGGAGATCAGTGGCTCGGAGCGTGTGGAGCGGCCCTGCGGATAGAAGTTAATTATGATTGACGTGGCGGATTCTCAAGCCAGTTTGGGACCCCCCAAAAACGGTGGGTTTATTAGATTTATTGCTGTAAATTATTACTTTTGGATGATTTGGGGGGTACCCCTATTTTAAGAAACACCCACATGAAGATTGTGGCTGATGGACAATCAACCGTAGTACTTGTCAATGATACCATATTCATAGATATGTCATCAATGGTTATGGTTGGTAACAATGGTTGAGTATCATTTTTGATTGTGATTGATGCTACTTGATATTGGTCAATTGTGCTTACAGCTGGAGATCCCAGGATTGCTCGACATGTCATGTTGCCCATGGGACACGGAAGTGGGAAGCGGCATGCCACTGAGGCAACCTCTTTCAGAAGGCTGATGGCTCCAAGTCCTTGACGATGCTCAATGAGGTACCATGAAATTCATGGCGCTGTGACCTCGCTGTGACGTGATTTTCCATTTGCTGCCATCAAGAGGTCGACAAGATTCACAAAGGGTCAGTGGGAGATGCAAATGATACTGGCCAGTATGATAGTGCATCAGTAAGATTCAAGAAGGTCACTAGTTGTGAATGGTAGATTTGGATTGTAATGAGCTTCCGCCTAACTTTCTGTTGTGCTTTATCAGCTGATGGGTCTATTGTGGATCTCCCAAGTATTGCGAAACGGTTTTGCAGTCCTCTTCACTGCAGGTGTCATCATTCTTCGGATATTCATGGCAAAGATTGAATTTGGACTATTGGTCCTACAGGTGAAATACTGAACGAATGTTGCCGTTGATACCAATTGCCCTTATCCTCTTAGTGGGATCATGATTTCGGAAGAAGAGTTTGGACACACAACGCAATCTCAGCGCCAAGCTGTTTAACAAATGAAAAACTACACCTTGTTGACCGAACAAAAACCACGGGATCTCGCAGATGTTCCCGGCCTTCACCGAGGCATCCGCTACGGCTACAGAGGCGCCTTCCGGCGAACGAGACCGGGTGACGTGCAGAGGCTGCGACTGCTATCATCAATGGATGGGGCAGGAGAGGCGCCAGCATCCCTTGGAGCAGAGACTTCTATCGCAGCTGGGCACGGCCGCTATGTTTCGCTGGTTTTGCTTCTGAAGATGGATCGTTTGGAACAAAAAACTCGACAAAAATCCTGTGTTTGAAACGAAAGACTGCTAAACTGAGGAGAACAGGGAGATCTTATCAGTAGGAAGTTAAACCGTTAAAATATTTCCTAGAGGGATAACTTGCGGTAGGCAACAGGTGTCCAGGAGTCTCACCAAGCATACTGCATACATATGTGACGATGGTATGTAGAAGTTTGATGGAAACAAAACCTCAAATCTTGCCCGAAAACCTCCAACCACTCCGTGTCTCTCAGCACACCAGAATTCCCAGATCTCCGTGAAGATTGTCAATCGAACCAGGATGACAACTGCGTGCCAACAAGTGTACAACAGGGGCTACCAAGTGACCAACGACAGGGGTACAATATGCGCCAAGAATTATGGGTAGTACTAACCAACAGTGGAACCACAACACAAACCCCGACAATTGAGCGGATATAACCACCCAACCAAAAGTCTCTGCGAATGACCCATGCCACCCAAATTAGGAAACCACAACCGTCCTTAGAGAACTGGTGCCCTTTGAGCCTGAATTGTCAATGTCAGTTGATAAGGTCACTTGATGCCTTCAGACGGTTGATATGGTTTAGACCACGAATGATTTGAAATTGTCAAAGGTTTTAGATAATCGTCGATAGTACGGAGAATGAAGAGTTGATATTGATTACTTGATTTACGGTGACTGGTGAGTAGTGATCAATAATGACTGAAAATGATTGAGAACAGTTGAATTTTGTGGCTGACAACGCTGCAGCATTTTGATCGTTGTTGGTGAACAATATTGAACAACAAATGATCATTGCAGCTATTTTCGGTTTCTTGTCAATAGAGATTTGTAACCAAGGATCAGTAGTCCGCTTGGTTGACTTGGATCAGCATGCGAAGCCAGCGTCACTATCACTTTTGAAGGAGTACCCACCGGTACTCCAGTTGATGGTTGGTTCAACCCCTGTCAAACCCACAAATTTGCTACAAGGTCTTAACCACTGGTAAGCCATGTAGCCTGACCCTGGCTTTCCCATCGACCAAGCGCACCACCAGGACTACGCGGGTCTCAATTACTGCACCGAGTTCAACGATGCGACCGAAGCTTCCAGTGGAGCACCTGCCAACATGCGCTGCTTAGTTCAAGACGCCCACTGCGAGGCCCTCCGTTTCGCTGACACCTGGGTGCCAAGGGGAGCGTTGGTGATCACCAGCGATTGATCATTGGGGCGATATACAAATGACAACGTTCTCCCGCTGAATAGCTAGGACCATCATCTAAGTGGTTAATGGTTGCTGGGATTATCCAACTGGAACTAAGACTCCAACAGTTGCAACCATGTTGTCATGAAAAGCCATTGGCTGGACCTTCGTTTTGACCACGAGCCTTGCTTGGTGCTGCAAAAATCTGCACATTTTCTGCCTGAGAGCCAAGGACTGTTTGGCATACCCATAGTTAGCAAGTGCTTGGTTATTCGACCAGCTACCAACAGCTACCCTGGTTTTTGTCACTTAGAGCGCGAAGTGACCGGACTCTAAGAGTAGCTTTTAATTGACATCAGCACTAGAATCACTGATTAGCAAAGAAAACCCATGCTTCATTCAACGAAAACTATTCATGATGAGGTTTGTGTCTGCATGACGTGACACATGATAGGTATATTGATGGCGTAATATACACAATCTAATACGATAGTGTTAATACACCCCTACTTATACATATTCGCATTGCATACTATCAGTATAAAACTATTACCATAGTGTGTATACGTATGCTTATTATCTATTTATGTATATAAAGAGATATCCATATCCATTTATTTGATTCAATGTTCATAGATGGATGAACGGACATACAGGTCATGATGCCACGGCGCCCTCCAGGGCTCCGCAGAGGGCCGATGTGGTCCCGACTGCCCACGCTACACCACCAACGGCTGCGAATGCGCCAAGAGTTGGGTGCAGGAAGGCTATGAGGAGCCGTGGGAACATCCCACAGCAGTGAACTCTGTGGGTTGGTTGCGCTCCGAGGAGTGAATACTTGTTACATGTGGAACCACAGTGGACTCTGTGGGTTGGGCTCCGAGGAGTGGATCCTTGTTGTGGTGTGATCATCCAACAGCTTTTGAAATGGCTGGAGAATACTGGTTGGATGATTAGATGGTTGGATGATAAATGCTGGTTCAATGAAGTGTCTTTGTAACCTTGAAAATCTCGCAAAAATGGACCAACTGTTGACGGTTTTGAGCTGGCAGATGAACATCCGCGCAATATGACTCTTGCTGTTCTCGATTGTTGTTGAGTACGTCGAATCGCTGTGATGTCTTTCTTGTTGACATGTTGGTTATGGTTCATTCTCATGGTCGGTTGGTTGCTTGGCCGGTTGGTTTCATTCGCAAGACATGAGCTGCAGGAGTGCCATGACTCCTGCTGCAATCCGACAGGCGTGACAGCAGGGTCCCGGGAGCCGCCTCACAAACCTGGTTGGCTATGATGCTTCGGGCTCACAATGGTTGTGAATGTTAATCATGATTCATAGGGATTGTTTGTGGTTCAGATTGGTTTTCATTCGCCTAGTGGTTGGCAATGATGTTCTTTTGCTTACAGTAGGAAGATATTGCACACCTAGCTGCTTAGTAGATAGAATTGTGCTGCATTGGCTCCGTTCGTATTGCAGCACCAGCAAGGTCGAAAAGTTTCAGCGTGCCTCTTCTGGTTACGCCTGAAATTATTGACTAGGGA
Source organism: Symbiodinium kawagutii (assembly GCA_009767595.1). NCBI lineage: Eukaryota > Dinophyceae > Suessiales > Symbiodiniaceae > Symbiodinium > Symbiodinium kawagutii. The sequence continues at coordinate 196,610 of VSDK01000375.1, forward strand.
AACTTGAAATTTCAAACATCGAAGAAGTAATGGTACCCCAAACCCCTGTGCAGGTACTTTCCCAAAAATGGTGGTACTATCAAATGGTTGGTCGTTTGAGGTCATAGCTTTTGGTTGATGTTTTGGTCTCAAATTGGAGGCTTGGGTCCCTACCAACCAACAATCATGGGTAGGCAAAGAGTTCGACAAAGACGGTTCCTTTCCTTTTCTTGGACATGGACAAAAGGTGTGCAGCTTTGGCCGGTGGCCATATATTTTAGATGTTGGTTTCAATAGGGCAAATTGTGATAGAAGTAGGAGCATTCATGATACTAGTAGTAGCAGCAGCAGTAGAAGTAGCAGGAGTAGTAGTCGTAGTCGTAGTCCTAATCACAGCACTAGCAACAGCAGCAACAGCAGCAACAGCAATACTAGATCGGGCAGATTTGACACCCAGTATTCTTTAGACAGGACCGGCCACCAAGACAATCAGATTTGGCGGAGTTGCTATCATTTGAGTCGCAAACCAATCTTTTTGTGGGTGTCTAAGTCACGGACTGATTAACTAATAGTGAATCTTAGGCATAATCACACATTGGTTGGTTGATTGGCTTTCTCCCTGAATCCTACCTTTCCCTTGCGAGGGTCATCATTTCGAGGAAGCACAGCAGTTTCCTGTTGATCCTGCAGGTTTGCATGCCTCCCCATGCTTCGTGACCGCTCAAATAGCAACAATTGTGGTCAAATAGGCTACTTGTCAATCAACCACAGGACTACAGAATCACAACATAACAACACAGTAACAACGACAGCAACCAAATTCCAAGCATTTCAGAGGCAGCAGTGATTCAACAAAAAGGCTATCGTTGACTTGCTCAGGTGATCTGCAGACAGCTTCCTGGTGTATGGTGACTTGGCGTCAGTCACTCTTAGGTCACAACACTTTGCCAAAACTCATCCCACTCAGTGCAGCCAGAAGCCCGTTATTCCAAAAGAACCCAAGGGTTATACTTGCCAATTGTGATGACGAGCGTGAATCATGAGCTAAAAGAACACAAAACCTGGAAGAATTGCTGACAGGTTCCTGATTACCATCCCATCACGCTTACAGTCGATGCCCTTCAGCGTGATCTAATCCATGACTCGCCACCATCGAATCAGTCATCAACCACCATGAAGCCAACACACACCACCATTGAATCATCCAACATGACCAACATCATTAAATCCTTACCATAAATGGTGCATCCTTACCATTAGCTTACCAGAAATCCATTTCACATTACCTAAACCATGTAAACCATGTATAGTCAAGAGTAGTAGATAGATAACCATACATTCAACCATGATTTCATATTCCCTTTAACCATTTTTACCATGGTTGAATCCTTACCATTAGACATTTAACATTTCACATAAATCTGTACCATAAATCCTAATCCTTAGAATTGCGAATCCTTCGAATTCCTTGCAGATCAAAAGTCTTGAGCATCTCTGACTCCTTTTGCCATCTATGTTTTTCCTTCGAGTCACTCCTATGCGATGCTTTCCTAAACGGTTCATCCTTAGCACAAACGGAGCATTGGGATCATTTGCTAGCATGTTACATCTTAGCTACCAATATGCTATCTATGATAGTCGCCGAAGTATCTGTTGGTAATTATAGGGCTAGCGCCCGGGTGCCGCCGACCCCTCCCGAAGGGG
>VSDK01000381.1:0-81709 GCA_009767595.1 Symbiodinium kawagutii
ATAGTCTTATCGAAAACCATCCTGACAGCTAACATGGATCTCCAGGGGTTTAAAAAGTCCTAGAACCTGGATACCCCATAAAATACAAACGGGGCCACCCCCGCCCAATGCTCTTTCTGGGCAGCTCAATCCGAGATAACGATTTTTCCCGAGAAGTTTCCCAAACTTGCCAACATAGGATTGAATATCAGCTCGGGTTTTGCTTCGATTTGCGTGGGTCAAAGACGTTTGGACTTATTCGCTGAATGGCTTGGACGATGGCCTTCAATTACTTGGGTTGCGCTATACAAATTACGCCGAATCATCAGGATGTAAACGCGCTTTCGGCTCTGCGGCATGTTACATTTCGCTGAATTTAGCGGATAACGTTGATGACGGCGTAATGAAAAATTATCCGGTGTGTCGTTGTCAATGTAAATCATGTTACATTATTGTTTTTACTGATGTTTGTAGAAACTGGTTTTGCTATGTTTTGCTACTGCTCATTGCTGAATACTAATTAGTAAAAACGATGAAATAATGTGGTTATAGTCATGCGATCTGAAATATAGTATTAAACGATACCAGTTGCCTGTACCGAAACCAGGTTCTTTACCGAGAGAAATGAATTTACTAAAGTTGGTTTCTTGGATTGTTTAAAGGTGTTGACTTTAAACATCATATTTGTAACCATTGGTTTGTCGGGCCTAAAGGAACCCCAAACACAGAGAAGGATGAAGCAATGAGCAAACAACCGATATGATTTATGTGCTGGGCCCGGACCAGCTCCTGTTACTTGAATGGGCAGTGCTAATATTAATGCCATATGTCGGAACCACCACATGAAAAATCGTGATTATGATTGTTGATAAGAAATAATACCAACCAATCAATTGCATAACAAGTACCATATCTATTGGCTCTCTTGGTTTTTCGAAAGGGATCAAGGATCAAGATTAAATAATGTCACCCCAGTGACATCCAGTTCACTTCGGTGATTGTTATATTATGGATCTATATGCCTGTGGGGTTATGAAGTATGTTGTGCATTTGTGCAGTTTGTGCAGTTGCACAATTACCATCCATTACGCAATTACCTAGCGCCATGTTCAATGACTTTTTTCGCTAGCCTTAAATTGTCGCCACATAAAATGATTTCAGTATGGGATTCGGCAACTATGGCAAGATATCGCCTTAACCCCTTTAATGCGCTATTTCAAAAACACTGGCAACAATTTTAAAGTTTCGTTCCAGCCAGTTTTTGAATAGTTCCAGCCATTTCACAAATAGTTCCAAACCCTCCAAGGCTCAAAACAGAAACCAGGAAATAAACAGGCCCAAGAAAAGCCTAACTAGTGATGCTGAAAAAAATCGTTAAAGGTGGTCAATGAACGGTTGATGAACGGTTGATGAACGGTTGATGAATGGTTGATGAATGGTTGATCAATGGTCAATGGTTATGGTTATACCAGGTTCAGCAAGGCTGGGGAATGGATGAATGGTTGGTTTTATGGTTAATGAATGGTTAATGAATTGTTATATATGGTTGACTGATGATGAATGGATGGATGGCTAATGATAGTTTGATGGCGAACTGATGGATTCATGATGGCGGATAATGGTTAAAAATGGTTAAGTAATGGTCGATCAATGGTTTTATATGGTTCCATGAGGTTGATAAATGGGCGGTGAATGGATGATCATAATGGTTGGTTTATGGTTCGTGATGGATGATGAATGGTTGGTTTTTGATGGTTTATGCTGGTGAATGCTACAGTGTTGATGGTGGTAAGACAAATATTATTACCAACCATAATGATAAGCATGGTTCCGAGTAACAATAGTGAATAAGCAAGCTCTAGTCATTATTGCTAATACGGTAAACACTCAACAGTGGACGATAAGTAGTGGTTGGTTAGGTTGGGCGGTGTTTAATAGTGGCGAATTTGCACTCATAATCGCTGCAAATAGTTTGACAATGGTCAACACCGGTCATCAATCATGGCTATTAATGATTGTGGTGTTGATAGAACGGCCCAATGGCTCGTTAAAGGCCAACGATGGCCAAACATGGTTGAAGATGTGCGATGTTTGTTAATGATGGATTATGGTACGGTCGATAGCGACGCTCCATGGTCAACAATCAGGGAGAAAGCGAGCAACAAATACTTCAGTCCAGCAAATTAATGATTCTTGCTCGTCGTGCTTGATACCATGCCTTATGCTTCCAGCTACCATCATAGTAGGCAACCAACCCCAGAACAACAATGGTAGAAACTAGCGGGTTTAGTACCATAATCATGGTAAGTGGAAGCGTAGGGATAGTGGATACCAAGAAGGATGGCAACTCACCTAAACATGGCTAGGTTGTTGCCCGCAGGTCCTTGATGATTTCCGAACCATTTGTAGACATGATTAAAAGCGCAAGAATGTCAATCAGCGGTTTACTTGCACCATTGATAAACAACAATATGTCAACCATCAAGGCGGTCAAATTAACCATGTCATTCATCAAGCAACAATTAAACAACCAGTCAACCAGTCATGAATCAACTATTACCAAAGAAAGTATTTGCGATCATGAGTTAATCATCAGTAGCCATCATTCGCCACTACTAGCAATCATTTGCCATGTATTCACCATTGTTAACCATATGTCGACCTTCAAGAAACATTGACAGATATAATGATTCATCAAGCACTAATCATGATTGACCACCGCCAAGCACCATTTGCCCTAGTCAACCGTCAACCTCTACTGCTTGTGAGCTAAACATCACCTGGTGCTACCCCTCCGCTGCGAGCTACTCATCACATCATAGCGTCTTTCTAGTTGTTGGTTTTAATGTTAAACATAGTAGCCACCATTAATCATGGTTTATCAATCAGTATCAACTATCAACCGTCCTTGACAATTATTATGTACATTTATTTGTGATGGTCGTCCAAACATTGGCCATGTCGAAATTCACCACCAAGCTGCCAGAATGTCAACCAAACCACCTACTAGAAGTTGTTTAACCAGCATTTAACCGGCGTTGATGGCTATTATTCCCTCTCTCTCTATGTAAATAAATAAATAAATAAATAAATATATATATATATCAATACAATATCTAGATAAATACATGTATCAATTGCCATCATTCACCACCAACTCACCCTTTGCTTGAACAAAACCGTAATTAGTTCGATCGGTTCTTGCAATGCTCAACTTATTTTTACGTATCACGGGGAAGCGCGCTGAAATTTGGTGGTTGCTGGTTGGTTTCGCCATCCCAAAATATTAGTCAACCATCCCAACAGTTCAAAATCGGCAACAAATGATTGACACAATGATGGACTCGTTATCACGAATCTTGGCAAGTCAAAGGGGTCTCTTGCATGTGGTTTAAGCCGGGCAAGCCGCTTTAAAAGGGAGCATCTGGTGATGGGTTGCAGAAAGCGCCTTGCTCAACAGCTGTGCGGAGACATTATCAGCTGTGATCAGCCCTTGTCAATGAGATACCCAGTAGCTTCGTCCACACTGGCATGTCCCTGCGTAGTGAAACGATCACGGTTGATGGTGAACAATTGTTTGAACCAACGAGTCATACCTTAAGAGCATCAAACAACAAAGCTGCATGAGTTTATTGCATGTTTTCACCAAGCCTTCAATGAAGCCATAGGATACTTAACCGTCCATGAACCGCCCATTCACATTCATCATCCATGAGCCATTGTGAACGTATAGAGTCTAGAGTCAAAAGTAGTCATGAAATATCCATGAACGATCACTAACCATTGAAGAAGCATCATGGTCACGGTTCGCAGTGACAATCATTATCTGTTGACAAACCATAGCAAGCACCTACAAACGATCAACTAACCGCAAACTAATTACTAAGCAACCATCACAGGAACCGCTATTACTAACTCAAATGCCTATTGGTCAATACCCTGTAATTATTTACCCCTGGTGAATATCCCATAGTGAACAAACAAACTAGTCTTTGTTAGCATGTCAACCTATATACCCATTTGTTGGATGACTGGTTATGACCTACAGCCACATAGTCATTATTCATAGTCATTCACGGCATCATCAACCATGCTTAACCATCATTAATCATCATCAACCATCCTGACCTATCATTAACCAATATGGACCATCCCTACCCATCCTTAACCATCAGTAACAATAACCTCAAGCCATCTAAACCAGCCATCCCCTCAGTGGAGTCGAGAAACCAAAGGTGCCAGGGTGTACCCCAACCATTCACCAACGCCTGGCGTCCGCTCCGGCAGGAGGCTGTGGTTCCCCAGAGAATATCAAGTTGATTCGCATCATTTTTAGTAGCAAAATGTAGTAAAAGATCCATAATTTTGGGGTTCTCAAGTGTGAAGAAATGGCCGGCTTTCAGTAATCAATTAACCATCTATGATTTAGGGATTCTCCTCCCGGAAATAATCAGAACATCTCCACCCTAGAATTGCTGGTTAACACACGGGTTTCCCAGGTCGAATTTTCCATCAACCAAAGCAGTGATAAGAAAAAAAGGAAGCAACCCAACTGGTTACCCTCAAATGGTTTCCTAACAATCTGTTGAAACACTCGCAACAAACGCAAACAGTTTGTTGCCCGTGTCTTTGAGGATGAATGATATTCTCAAGGGAGTCACCATGGGCTCTTTCCTGAGCCACGGAAGATTTGTGGTTGGTTTCAATTCACAATTCACTAATCAATTCACCTCTAACTCACCAGTCATGTGTGATATGTTTGTTTCTCAAAATAGGGACCCCCAAATCATCCACTCTAGAATCATTGTTGGTAATAATAAAGCATCCATACTTTTTAAGGTTCCCAATCTTGGGAAGAAAGACACATATGGCTGTGGGTACTCTGTAGCACTGGTGATCGTCCCTCCAACCAAACTAAGTCCGGATGTTCACCTACCCATTGGTTCGTTGGCATTGACCCAGCTCTCCACTATGAATTGTGGACGTTAGACCGTGGACTTCGATGAGTAAAGGGATAGAATCCAACTAACACTAGCTAAGTTAGCAAGTTTTTAAGAACACTGATCCATCAACTAACGCTAACTAAGACTAATCCTCAAACTTGGTAGACTACCGTTAATTGATAAATGTTATTAAATCCATTAACTAACACTGAACAACTGCCAACGCACAATCATGGACCAAGGTGCATCCTCGTTCGACATCAACACCCACTAGTCCACTTGAACAAGTAGCAATTGTCAATCTTGTCATGTGGCCCTAGTCACTTTTACTTGATCAGCAATTCATTGTCAACCATACCCATACTCAACCAGCATTGACCAATACAAGTTCGATCAATCTCGGACTAGCACGACTCTTTAACGACCATTAACAAATATGACGACCATTATTCTTAATCGCTACACAGCCATGAATTTACTACCAATCAAGCATCATGAACCAACAATCAACCATCATTGACGAAAATCAATCCTATTCAATTCTCAGTAAGTAAGGAGCAACAAACGAATCCTACCCTAAAGCAAGCTTTCATGTGGGGGAAAAAACAAAAACAACCATGTTGCATGGCTTTCCTGCGAAAGACTTGTGATTTTTCATGTTTTTTTTCAAATATGTTTATGCTAGTCTCAGCAAGCTGAAGCCAAAGACTTGGCGTCGCCATGCGTCGCCCTTACCTCGCCTTGGGCCCCACAACAGCTCTGAAAGGCGCCACCCAGAGACTCCTCCAGAGCTATTGGAATAGCTACAAAGTGGGCCCTCGGCAGTTATAAGTTGGGAAATGTGATAGAAACCATATATGAAACCATTAAAGGGTAGAAACCATTGGGTTTTTCAGCTAAGTCCTCCTGGTTATAAATCCTATAAGGTAGTTTGTAGCCCCTAGATCGGGATAGCTGACAAGCACCAACCATGGTTGAGTAATGACTCAGGGTTAATAGCTAGCAAAAATACCCAACAATGATAGGGATAACGCCCAGTGATGGGGATACCGAAGAGTGACTGATAGACTACAAAAGCTAAGGGGACAATTCATAGGTAGTAACGAACAATCAGGTAGAATAGTACCATTTTTGTAATGGATAATGACTGACAGAAAAAATATGAATGACTAGCAATAACTAATCATGCTGAGGATAGCTATTAAATGTCAGCCATACACCAAAAAAGGAGACGTCTAACAGTTGGAGATATTACCATTGTCTGGCACCACAAAATAAATGTCTAGATATATATATATATATACATATACACCCTATGGAAAATTTTCATCACCATGATCGTGATGATAGTGATTCATTACGGTAGAGACAAAAGCCTCTGCATGAGCCTGATCAGAAATCGGAATCTCGCTGAGTTGATGGGACAATTTCCAGGCACCCACTGTTTTAACCACCAATTATGACGGTCTCCGGTGGTCACTCATGAAGCTCCCATGAACCGTTTCTGAGAGGATCCACGAATTATCAGCTCAGCTTGGTGGCTGGATATCCCCTGAAGGGAGACCCAACGGCAACAACAACAAGAACCATCCTGGACCATCCTAGCTAGTGGATGCTAGTGGCAGCAAAAGTTCAGAATCATGGCTAATTGATCTAATTGATAACTAATGTAACTAATGTTTCAAGATAGTCTTAGGATGTCTTAGGACAGTACATGACCAAGGGTCAATCATCCAACGATACTTGCCACCAGAGAGCTCTTGCTAGAAATGCTATGCTCGGCAAAGCATAGTGCCTTAATGGCCGAAAAATCACCAACCAAATCCCAAAAGCTGCCGCACTCGCTCCACCAGTTGTTGTCGATCTCGCGCGCAGATCCAAATCAGGTTCCACAGGCCATAGATGATGCCAACATTCACAGCAAAACCTGAGGCAGCCCGTAGCTGCTGGTGGGTCAGGCGGGTGCTATGGCAGCAGGAAGCAAAAACACCAACGACAGCATTGGTGGCTGGAGTTTGGAGTTTGCTGATAAGGGTAATCCTGGCACGGTCGATTTGCAGTCTAGGTTCTCTCTGTTTTGTGATGCTTAATCACGCGAAGTTCAAAAATTGGCAAATCCAAATCACAGGAAGTATCCCTGTTCGTTCATGGTTGTCTCTCTCGGTCCCCTTGAGCGCACCTGTATGTAAAGCCCTGACGCTCAAATGAAGAATTGTACCTATCACAAGTACTTGGCTAGTGCTGAAGTCTTTGTTCAGAATCTGTGGGAAGGATGTAGAGACATGCTTGGCGTCAAAAACAATGATAAAACACATCAACAAACCCGAGCTACTCTGCGAACAACAAATATATCATGGATCATCAGCGTACATGATCGCGTACTGTTCAGCACTTGCCTATGAATGATGGTTGTTAGGAACCACAATGACCATTGATTAACAGAGTCAATTCGCCAAACATGCAAAACGCAACTATCAACCAGAAAGAACCAAATAACAACCAATACCAACGATACCAACACCAACAACACCAACACTGACACTAATACTACCACCACCACCACCACCACCACCACCACCACCACCAGCGCAAGCACCAGCAGCCCCAGCAGCAGCAGCAGCAGCAGCAGCAGCAACAGCCGCAGCAAGCGCCAGCAGCAGCAGCAGTAGCAGCAATCACCGCAACGGACAATGTTCGAGAAGATCAAGCTGTCGAGAATCAACAATCATCAACCACCAATCATCCAACCATCACAAACTATATCATTAACCACCACCAGGAACTGGATCCACATCAAGAGGCCAGTGAATCGCTTGAAGTACAGCACGTTCTCATCCATGGACGTTCGACTCTTCGCCTTGAAGGCCGGGTGCGTGGGAAGGGCCCTGCTATGCCAAGGAGTGGCGGCTGGGCGTTGCCGAATCGAAGGAATATTCCCACCTCACAGGTTCAGTGCGTTGACATGAATTGATAAGTTTTACTTGGCTTAATTGGCTTACCATGAATTCCATCGTGGTTTAACCGTCACCTAGCCAAGAAGCAACTCCTAACTATCACCGAGGCAAGCAGCATCAAAGGGAGGCAGTTGCACAGGCGCTGATTTATACGACCAGAACCAAGCGGTTGCAACCAGCACGACAGAACCAAACGATGCCAACCTGCTACGACCTTCAAAGTCCATTGATATTCATGTGCTAATTGTGCGCTTTTTGGGTAACAATTGCAGCAACAAAATAACCATCATTAATCATCATTCAGAACCATCGTGCACGATCATTGACCATCACTCAACCATTCACTCGGGCACTGGGCAAACAGTTGGGTTTTGTCTAGATGGTTGTTTCCCATCAGATTTTGTGATCGAGCGGGTGTTTGAGAGTTTCACTTAATATCCTTTCACTGCTTTCACCGATGGTCAATTGATGGCTGATCAATCTTTGAACGGAGGACTGGAAAAAATCACAGACCTCACAACATCTCTGGTTGGCAACCAACCCGCTACCCCCCAGTTCTACCAACCACTTGGGGCGCAGCATCCTGGAGCCACCCTGTGCCCCAGCCTGTGCCCCACCCCGTGCTGCGAGTCACGTATTCCTGGTCTTTCTCTTCAGCATAGACGGCCCGCAGCTGAGTGGCCACGCTCTGCCGCCAAAGCCTGGGTGGAAAATGATGCGAGCTGCAGCTGCGACACGTGGCCAGCGTCAGTTGACGTGGTTGCAGCTGGTTAAGGATGCTTAAGGGTTCTGGAATGTTCTGGATACTAGCAATGGTTGATGAAACCAAAACCTGGTTCTACTGGTTAAATCTGTACTGGTTAGTACTGACTGGTAAATGAACCTAGCTTTGCAACCCAACAGCAGGTTCCAAGGTTCCCGGAACTCGTGTCCGCCGATAATTTTCTCCGAAGATGGTGCCACCACGCCCCTTCTTCTACAGACTGAAATCCAAACAATGGTAAGGAATGGTTAGTCAGTCAGTCTAAACAGTATACTGGTTGGTAATGGTTGGTAGTAGTGCTGATGCGGCCAGGATGTGAGGTTTGCCGCCTCACAAGGGAAGTTCCGAGGAGCATAAAATCTGTGGCTATCAAGGACTCTACAGAAGCCAGGATGTCTGAGCAGTGCTGCAGCTGCTTGGCTTTGTAACCTTCGTATGATGTCATGCATTTGCTTGCCCCTTCCCTGAGCTCTTTTGTTTGTATCCTGTATCTGCACAAACTTTGATTCGCATGGTTGATCGCCTCTTGCCAGAACCCGGTGTTTCTGATACTCTCGCACATTCTCGTACTCGCACCAAAGGTTTCTTGATCTCACTTTCTCTCTTCAAGGGTCGACTAGCTTTGCTACCCGCATCCTTTTTCACTACACGCGCGGTCAGAGTGGAAATCTTCTTTCATGACATAGTCCCTGGAGTAGTGCAATATTCCGTCGCAGTGCCCATTTTTAATCATGGGAAAACCATAAACTCTTGTTGTTTCGAAGCGATGAGACCTCAGAATCCCTCTCCCACAACTCTGAAATCCCTTGAAACCATACACCATACACCCATTGGTTGCTGGGTTGGTTGTAGGTTAGCCAGGCCTGGTTCCCGGCCCCCTGAAGGGGGCCAGCTAGGGCCAGGCGCTGAGGTTTGGCCAAAACTTAGTGAAGCTCCGAGGAGATAGATTGGTACTGCTTTAGTAGTACTAGGATCATGGCAATAGTGGTACTAGTGGTAATAATAATCCTATAGTGGAATAGTACTAGTAACGCTTATATAGTACTACTATCCTACTACTAGGATAATCCTTGGTAGTAACAGGATAGTAATAGTAGTGGGATAGTAGTGGTAATGGATAATTAGTAGTACCAGTGGTGATAGGATAGTAGTAGTGGCAACCCTACCCTGCTAGAAGGGGGGAACCTATGTAAATGTAGTGGCAATAGTTCGTAACAGTAATGGCTCAGCAGTGGTAAGCAGTGGTGATGGTGAATAGCGTAGTATTCATATAGTTACTGTAATTGTGACGTTGCACAGTGGCTTTCATTCAGGGGCGTTCAATATTGACTAACTGAGGCTAGTTTGTTTGTGCACAATCCAGGTTCCAAGTGCTTAAGGTGCGATTATATACCCACCAAAAACATATTCTAGCCATGAGAAAAGTCTTGATGATTCTGAACCTAATGATCAATAGCAATAACAAAACGATTGTAAGCCACAGTTGTGATCAGCTATTAACTCACAACTGTTACCACTGAATGTGACAGTGCTGAACTGTTCACAACAATCAAGCAAAACACAATCTGCAAATTATCAAGTATGTAGAGCACGTGAAACTGACGAGTTTTGCTTGATAATGTTCTTGATGATTCTGTAGGCCAGCTTTGATTACTAGAGAGTGTTCCTCCAGTGACTTTGCTTTTTGCACTGGATGAATCAATCCTGACTTTTTATGGCTTTGTTCAATGAATTTCATGGCTGATGAATTTTGACACATTCCCATACAACTATAGCGGTACAGCCAGGTACCGTATCGAAGTACTTGCTACTTTACTTTCGGTCATGTCATGTCATGCTTTGTCATTTGACAATTCATCGGCGAAACTAGCGATGCGTCAGTGCAACAATGAACCGCAGGCCAACGAACTAAACAATCTCATTGCGCATGATAGCACAGCCATAGCTTGGCGATGACTACGTCCTACAGCGATATCCTGATGATGAGTTCGTTATGTTCTCATAGAATGAAGGCAACAGTTCCTGAACTCGATTCCATCTTGGCATTCCTTTGCTTGCATTAAACAATACATATAGCAATGAAATACAATCTACATTTTTGTGGTGAAGTTCGCCACCACACAAACACCGAAATCACAAAACCAACCAGTGGCCAAGTCACCGAATCGATCACCGATCCACCCATCCAAACCAACCAACCGAACCAATCGAACCATGCTCCCACCCAGCTCCCAGCTCGCAGCTCGCCGCTGCCAAGCGTCTCTCGGTCAAGCTCCGAGCTCAAACGAAAGTTCCACAGACCTCGGAACATAGCGTGGCGTAAGCGAGGAGAGATCCCCTCCAGGTCGGAGGCTGCGCAACCTGAGCACCCTGGGGATGCAAGGAGGTTGATGGTCAAATGAATGGCGTTCACCGAGTTTTCACCGAGTTCACCTGGGCTTAATAGAATTGATGCCAATCAACTTGGGACCAAGATTAATGCTGGTTAATCAATGTTTCATGGTTGATTGTCATTCATCAATATTCATCAATATTCATCATTAAACATGCATATACCCCTAGCCATACCATGGGTTCATGGTTCGTTGTGCTGAAGGGTTGAAAGATCAATGGTTGAGAATTGCCCAGAGTCAAAGGTTGAGAAAGCTGTTGAAGTTGGTAGTCCATCGAAGTGGAAGCACAACAGGTGCACTATAGGTTGTCACCAGGGTATTTCAATAGTACAATTGAACTATAGGTCATAACATGTCCTAACTATACCTAAAGAACAGCTATAGTACAAAGTGAGACCCCCGCCAGTTAGCACCAATTAAAGAACATATAACTATAGCTAATTGGCTCATCAACATTCATCAACCAACTTTAGAACCTTTTTGGGGTATGATGATGATTTGAGTACAGCTTTCAGCAATAAGGAACAACATGATTGTACCAGCAATTGTATATCACCAGTCTTGACTCTGATTATGGGCATGAACTGATACAACAACAAGAACGACAACAAGGATGCCACGAGCAATCTTACCAACATCACCAGAATCACCGATAGGCCAATCCAGCTAGTCTTTTGGCGCGGTAGGTCAATCCAATTCTTCGCACTTGTCCCATACAATGATCAACCCCGATGTAGGTACCGCCCCAAACACATGGGTTCCATGTGGGTAGCCGGCTGCTGCGGATTTTCCTCGTGTCGAGCGCATTGTGTCTGGCTCACGGGAAACAATGAAACCTTCCTAACAGAACAGGTGGCCCCGAATGAACATGCCAAATTATGCAAACAACTACCAATGAGGCAAATGTCTTTTGTGTGTGTGTGTGTGTGTGTGGGAGGATGTGTTAGGCTCAGAATTGTTTAGAAACCGCTGCAACAGCTCTCATCAGCTGAGGCTTTAGTGGCGCAAGTGATGCAGCTGAGGGCCCCAGCCAATCACCAAGCAACTCCAGCCTGAGCCACGCAACTCGCGCGCCATGGCAGAGCCGTAGCAACAATCATCTCCAAGGATAAGATCTAAGGTGTGACCAACAGATGGTGTGACCTGAAACTCTGGTGTGACCAAGAAAAACTCAGGTGTGACGAATAATGCTTGAAACTGTGGCAACACCATAGTTGATGCTTTGATTCCTTGTCAGAATCTAAGCTGAATTATCACTGACACCAAGGCAGCTGTTTCGTCCCCAAGCAACGCTGATCCCAACAACACACCCCTTGGCTTTGCCAGCTGGGGGTAGCAGTTCAGGTGTCTCTCTAAGTCATGCGCTATTTGTGGTAGAATTCAGGACGGCTGAGTACTATGCAAATTATTATGGAATTTGCAAATGAGTATGAAGATGTATGAATCATGAAGTATGAAGTGATGATCCTTTCCTTGCCGGTTGGTACTGTTATGTGCTAATAGTAGTTTGTTGCCTCAAGAGACACATCACTGTGCTAGGCACAACTTTCGGCATTGAGGTTGGCAAGTTTGGAGATGGAGTGGTTCGACCCAGGCCCCCCATCCTGGGATGAAAGAATCAATCAAGGGAGAGATGTGGCGAGCTCGATGGACATCCCAACAGTTGGACAAGTTTGGCCACGTTCACCAGGAGTATCCAAGGGTTCACGGGACCAACAGCCATATATAATTTCAAACACAAACTGATAATCCTGACAATTCAACTGCTCATTAGACTCCCGAACTGAGAATTTCTCAACCCTCAGGCTCATTATCATCTCCAATAAACCAGCAATTGTAGAACCACAACCAGAGCGCCACCACCAATCGCTCACGCCGTTCTTGGGAGAGCCCACGCATTGGCTCAAGCTTCTCAGAGAATTGCTCGAAGTTGTAGTTCGCCTCCACGTCAGAAAGCAGTTGAATGAGTAGCAATGGCTAATTAGAAGCATATAATTAGCAGCCACAGCCTACTTAGCAGGGAGCCTAGTTGTGTCGAAAATTGGTAGTCATAGCAAGTAGCTGATACTTTGTATTAATGATCAATAGCAATGAGCCGTTGCTCAGCCCATTAATACAAATCTTTATCTTGAGCAGTTGATTGCTACTGATGAAGCAGGGTCAACAATTACTCATAAACATTAGGAAGTGTCGAGATTTGTTTGATTGAAGGTAACGTTCGGATCCAAAATCAACCTGCGATCATCCATGATTCACACTTGTTCAAAAATGATGAGTATTGGGAAATATGTCAGCCTATATACAACCAACATCTAATTCTGATCCGGTGTCCTGGCATGGTGAACTTCTTTAAATATAATGAGTCAGAAGCGGCAAACATTCAACAATGAAGTTCCATACATTGAACATCGAAAACATAAATTTGAAATGGTCAATGGATGTCTACTGAAAGCGGGGGTCCCCGAGAATCCCACATGTGAGGTTGACAAGTACTGTCTGAGTTGACTGTATTTTATCAGAAAGGAAACCCGTCCCAGATCCAGATCATGCGAATCTAGTCCTTCAATTTAAGTTGAGACCCTTGGCCTTCTGAGAAAAACCAACATAACGCTACCAGGTGAAATCATCAACGTGATGCAACGTGAGGTTGTGTTCCTCGTGCCACTCAGGTGGTCATCGGTCTAACGCAAACATCCACAAGGAGCGAAGGTTCTCCATCGTAAGATGCTCATGGTTACCAGTCTTTAAGTGCATTCATATGGACCTCTGGACCTGTGTTTTTCAAACTTGGATATAAAAACCACAAAAAACTGGAAAACAATTTCTAAATGTGTTTTGTGTTTTTTGTTTTCGACGTATGAACTTACAAAAAAAAACAATCAGATAAAGGCTTTGAAAGACTGTATTTTGAGAGCACATTGATCAGTCACATATATACATACAACTAACAGCCAACAGCTAACGTCACGATGGTGTCGTGGACACATGCGAAGGAGGCTGCTTGAGTTTTGCTTCAATAATCCAAACATCTTGACTGCCATATTTCTGAACCAGCCATGAGCTGGAAGTACACACAAGGGGAGTTGAAAAATCCAGCCGAACCAAACCCAACCAAGCCCATCATATTACCAAACGAGACAAACATATTGTCAAATAGTTTGACTTATATGATCATTCACTATCCCAGCTAGTATGTCATATGGCTTTGTTCAAAAGTGGTGTATCCCTGTAGTTGGTGAATTTCCCTATGGTCCGTCAAGGCTGGTTGCTGATTTGGGCTACCACCACAGCAAACTGGACCCCAAGTTGCACAGCAGCGCCTCCGAAATCTGCCACCACACTAAGACGAAGAGCACGGCGAAGAGAATGGACGCCTCGAGGGCAGCCAGGTTGACAACCTCAAGGTGATGGTAAGTTTTCAAAGGTGGTTGCTCACCTGCTACGAATCATGGCAACCGAAAGCTTGAGGTAGGTTCCAAGGCCGGGAAAAATATGAATGATCACAAACAACCATGAGGATATGACAATATATCTATATATATATATATATTATATAAAGAAAAAATAAATACAGTATATCTTGATATACATAACCAACCGTAGAGACTCGATTTTGATGATGTGTGATGACACACATCTGCCACCCAACTATGGCACCATTCAATCTTAATGTTGTGGCTTTGACACCTGCCAGGACAATTTCAGTGACCCCAATGTGAACATGGATAGTGATCCCATGAATAGAGGCTACTTGACAATGGCCTCAGCCAGCATGGCCGAATGGCACATGGTGGGGATGGTGAGCATCATTGAACAATATCAATCATGCAATTTTACTTGCATATGTACACATCTTCAATACACATGTACATGTATGTACATACAAATATATATCTGTAGTAAATCTTGATTGATGGGAACCATGAGCATCTATATCATATAGTAATAATTTGATTGATCAAATGTACATCATCGATCATGCTTAATCAACAGTTGCAAGAGAGTTTTGAGAATCTGAGATTTGACCTTCGTATCATAATGCAAATGTGTTTGTTTGGGCCTTGTCTTTAGTATGCAAAGGTTGCCCGCATGTGGTGACTTTATTGTACCCGAATTCTGAAATTTGAAACCTCTCAAAGTTTCCGGAAAGTGCCTCAGTTTGCAATATCAGTCCGACTTAAAAAAAAAAAAAAAACGATTGCTATTGCTGATAGATCCATTCCAACATATATGAATTTGTCCAAAAACTGCATGGATGTACTTTTGCCTCTATATATCTACATGTAATAAATAAATGAATTTAAATAAATAAATATATATATAATGCTCTGAGTAAAGGGCTACTCAAACACAGATCACAGCTTCATTGCTTACCATGATGCAGGATCAACCGTGGTGGCCTATCATCAAACACGGCCACCACGACACCGGTCACAGCGTTCTAAGGGACCCCGCCAGGTTGCCAAAAACGTACCAAAATGCTACGTCGAGGTCTTTGCTGCTGGCGCCCTGCCGTCGAGCAAACATAACCTGGTTATGGTGGTATGCTGGTTATGCTGGTAGGCTATGATGGGACTTGAACCAGCTGGTTACAATGGAGTTGAACAAATCTTTGGTCATAATGGAGTTAAACTAATTGTTGGTCGGACATGAACTATCGGTAGGATCATAGGGAAGGATCATGCAGATTAAGCCACCTTTACATACATAATCATATAACTATAATATATCAAATGTGGGTGACAGCCGGTTGGCTGTTTTCTACGCTGCTGCTGGTTGTGCGGCTGCAAAACCATCAAATGCTGAATAGTCAACATTTGCCGCGATTGTCAACCAGTTGATCCTGGGACTTGTCGATCACAACTGACTACATCAATATGGGCGTTGATCACTCAAACATAAAGAATGGCTATGCTAGTTGATTGCCAGCAAAATATTGCAGCCATTTGTTTATTCATCCGAGTTAGCAATTTATCTGGTTGGTGGTTTCGACCTCTATGAACAAATATGATTTTCCCCGATGATTCGCCACTTTAATCCCTTTCGAACCATGATCAAAACCACAGCCGAGTTACATTTTTGTTGGTTATCATCCCCTATCATTGACCATTGCGAACCTTATCAACCACTAAGCCATCAAAAAAACAACTACAGCGAGCAACTATTGACCAACTTTGTCACGATTACTAAACCATTAACCACCGATTAATATAAAGATATCCACCATTGATACATGGATCTCCCAGTACTGGAAGATTCATCTGGTTCAGCTCCAGCATCCGCAGCTCATGGCACCAGCGCCACCGGGATGCCGCCGGCGAGGTTCCGAATGTCCTGACGACTCGGGACCCAGTAAAACGGGAGCAGGAAAACACTGTGGATGGATGGACGGACGGATGGATGGATAGATGGATGGATAGATAGATAGATGTTGACTTTTCATATGTATATATATATATATAAATATATGGACATGTCAATGTATATACATAGTTATGTATGCATACATGTAGAGAAATTTGATGCTTTAATTTAGACAACCAATGTGAATACACATACATGTCATAGAAATATACATGGCATGCAGAAATTACTATCATAGATAACAAGATATGCACCATACCAATCATCAATGATATACCTACGAACTTTCAAAGACATGTTTCTATACACACATAGATATATATATATATATACATATGTATAGACAAGTATGTCTATATGCACGTGGTTTCTTGGCAATCTATTCTCAGACATGACCTGCAAAACAACATAGTCCCGGTGACATGGGAAGTGACACGTGTTCATTTGACAGGCTGAACAACTCCACAAATGCTGGAAATGAAGGAGTGGCCGACAACAAAACATCTCGAATAAATAGGTTTCAACAATAGTCATCATCATAGCAGGCCCTATCCGATTGGCCAATGGGTGCAACTGGGGATGCGGGTCAGCACATCATGTGGATGATCACATCCGTAGGGCGCGGGCCATGGCCATGAGTGGCCAAGGTGTGGGAGACGTGAATGAAGTTGATGGAAAACATGATGCTTGACACCAGTTGATTCCGGTTGATGCTATAATTTCAGTGAAGGTTAGTGAATGTTCATGATGATGATGACTAAAACTATTGTATAAAATCACTATAGCACTTGTTTAAAGTTGTTTTAGTCTGTTCAAAATATTTTAAGATGCTATGATCTTTAACAACCATTAAAACATATAGCATCACTTCGGCTGTGCGATGGTGATCGATAAGACACCATGGTTTACCGAGTTCCCCCGCAGATCTGCTGGATGCAAAACACCTGCGAGAGGACTGGCGCAAGTGGCGCCAGTGGGTTTCGGTTCCTTCAGTGGGAACTTTGTGAAGTGCTCGCCATGCCGCTGTTGTTCTACATTGCTGGCTGGGCTTGATGGTATGAAAAATGACAAGACGGTGAAGTATCTTCAACGCATGACACAACTCGTAAGAATGAAACAAATCAGGGTGGTTAACCATTGTTAACCATGAATAAAACCAAACTTAACCGTCTTTTAACATTGTTGACCATCAACACTTGCCAAATCATCAACCTGGGCCCAGTGGTTATCGCAAGCTACAAGTTGCTTGCATGTAGCTGCCGCGACCTTGTTGGATCTGTCGCTGATGTTTAGCCCCACCAGCATCGATGAGGTTCACTAGACAGGGCCCACCTTTGGGAAGGGCGGCCTGAGGGGCGGCCTGGGGAAGATCCTGACCGAAGGACCTCGTGACAAGTCGTTGAACTCAGCAACGGCTGATCTTTGATGACCATTACAAGCAGTTTCAGTGTGTGATTTGCGTGGATAGTTAACTGAGTTAACTGTAATTGTTGTAGCAATTATGAGTTGCAACATGTTACAACAATTACAAGCACAAGCACTTGCGCGGCTGATGATCATTGATTGGTACCAAATACACTGGTGGCTTTACTTCGCAAGTTTTTGATGACCAACTGGTTACCAGCAACTCTCCCCTAGGTGGTATATCGCCTATTCTTGTTGGTTGAAATCCCATCGTCTCAACCATTAACCACTATTGGTATTGGTTTAGAGTGGTTCAGTCAAGTTACAAGGCACCATCAACTATCCATTACTATCATTGACTCACCGGCTACGAGGTGGGCCCCCCAAACGTTAAAACTTGGTTTACAAGGCCATTTGAAGATCTACATCTACCCAATCTAGTATATGTCAACTTCGTTGTAACCCAACTTAGTATATGTTAACCTATAGTTATAACCCAACTTAGTACATGTTAACTTAGTTATAACCCAACTTAGTACATGTTAACCGTTACGTATATGTTATATGTAACTGGTGGCCTTGTGGTTCACCATTGGTCACTTCCTGCACCGGTCGCAGTTATGGCCTCGAGGCCGTAAAGAGTTCCAGCTGAAGACCGAAGGACGGCGTGGTGCCGTTGAAGGATGTGCTGTCCAGGCCGCCGAACCACCTGCACCAGGTGCTGCAGGTGCACTGCAGGGATCTTCCCCAGGTTGGTCATAGAGTTTCTGGTCTTTTTTCGTTTCAGGGAGCGAATCCAGTTTCCCTAAAATGCATCCATGACCAAACTGAAACTCATGGCGGTCCAACAAAAATAATCCTGGTGATGAAGTTATTTTCAGAAATGAAGTTGGTACAGATTTTGGTAACAGCCTTGGAATCCGTGTGCATGAATATCGTGCGCTTGTGTCAGCGGTAGACAAACTCAATCCCAACGTCGTTGCGAATCAGTCCGGAGATTGGTGGTCATTAGTATGATACACGCAACAAAACTCCCCACAAACTGGGAATGGCCAAAGAATAAGCAATGTCTGGCAGTTGACCAAACATCTCTTAAAGTCATCAACTTTCACTATCCATCCATCAACCGTAATCGACCATTTCTAAATGTGATTGAAAAATGAAAAAAACACAACCGAACCATCCATTCACATCCTCTAACATCTATTAACACCCATTAACATCCACCAGCATTGATTTACATCCATGAACATCAATTAGCATCCACTCACATCCATCAACATCTAGTAACATCCATTAACATCCATTTACATCCACTAACATCCATTAACATATTTTCACTTCCATTCACCATGATCAACTAACCATCATTAGCCATGCGTTAACGATCAATTACACCATCAATAATTAATTAAGCAGTAAAATAACCATCAAATTGCAAAAATGAACCATCACTTATCCACAATAATTCCATCACTTGACCACTATCTAGTATACAGTATCCACTATAAACCAATTGACCATGCCTCACACAAAAAATCACCATCCCATTTTGACCATAAATCAAGCACTAATCAAGCGCAATCATCTGGTTTTACTGTTCCTCTTCGATTTCACCAAGTTGCTGTGGTTGAGGTCATCGAATTTGAGAGGAATCAAATTGCGCAAGATGCATCCAAAAATGAGTTGGCCGTCCTGGCACGACAGACTCATCTGCTAATCTCAGTGAAGTGTGCCTGAAGCACAAGTATCTTTGCCATTCTCCTGGTACACGAAAAGGGTGGGACGTCGGAAGTAGCAGCGCTCTTGTTGATCTGCTGGGGGAAGATTCAGCAAAGTGGTGAACATCCTTTCGATACGATCCCAGTCCAACGGTCGGATGAATCTTCTCAAAGTTGGCATGCCCGACCCTATGGCAGACACTGTTGACCTCCGGTGAAACGAAAGATGCACTTCTTCAATATCCAGGAGACCTGTCACGTCACTGACCAGTAGAGCAATTTCAGTCATCATCATAGGCTGCCACAATCTCTGACAAACTGCCTCTGCTTCTGCTCGCAGTTTCAGGGTGAATCCTTTCTGGAGCGGAAACTGCTCCACTGGATCTTCCTTCGCTAACAAGCAATACTCACTGGAAGCACCAAAGCGGGGGAGGGCTGTGCAAAAAAGATCCATGGAAACTGGGCCTGTTGCACTTCTTGCACCCTGCAATGACATTCTCAAGCCACGTGGCATGTGGGACGACTGTGTCTCAGCCTTCAACAATTTTGAGAACCTTTGACAGCTGTCGGAGTCCAGAAATAGATCTAAGAAGTTGGTATTGCTCAGCCTCTTGCTTGATTTCAACACTCGTTCCAAACAACCGGCATCATCTACGATGGTCATGGTGCGCCGGTCCAAAACCAGGTCACCATCACATACTGCCCGCAAAACCTGTTGGAAGCCCAACATGAATGATGTAACCTCACCTTTGTCGAGTTTGGCAGCAATGTTGGATTGGATAGTGAGAACGCTGAATACCAAGTAGGGTGTCATGTTGGCAAAGCCGATCAATGACCACCAGAAATATATCAACACTACTGACTCGCACGCATAGAAAGGCATGATCACTTCGAAATCAATCGTGGCAATGGAAGTGCTGATTGCCCATACAGCAGCAAGCCTGTCAGCTGCATCAAACGTCGCTCGATCTGTTTCGCTGGCACATCCGATGAGGAACAGGATATGAATAGCAATCACGGCAGCTTACAACAAACGAAATTGAGTGTGTGACTCCACCATTTCAGGCGCAAAAGAGATCCAAATTATAGGCAAACAAGCTTGCAAAGACTTGGCAGAGTGAAGGCCAAGAAGGGTCTTCAAGAAATTTCCAAGCTGTACCCAAACAAAAAATCAGTGCAAGGTGAATCACTGCAGTCAGATGCTTCATCAACTTGCCCCGGGCAACAAACAACTCTTCGTTGAAGCGCCGCTGGAACTCAGGAGGGCGATCGGCCCAAGTCACCTTCCTGCTGGAGGGAGTTCCAAGGCGCAATAAGCAGGGAGCTTCGTCTTGGTTGCGTGCGCATGGCACCACACAAGCAGCGGAACTGCAAGGAACGCCAGTTCCTGCACATCACTATAGCGGGATTCCACATGGGAGCAGCACACGGGTTGGCAACATCTAATGAGGCTGTTGACCTGAAGTGCTGCAACAAAGGTGATGCCTTATCTAGAGACGTTCTCTTTATTCATCGCATCCCTCAACACTTCTTGCTGCATATCCAACTCTTCAAACCGCAGCCCCCTGTCATTGCAGTCCTTTCCTGGTGCAGGTAAAAAAAACAATTGTGGAATCCGATTTGTCGAAGTTGGTGGTGCTGCTAGTGTCAGGATAATTTGCCCATCTAGGGTTCTCCAATACTAAGTGGGCATGATTTCACCCCCCATCGATCAATCTTGAGCAATTAGATCTTACCAGTGGACGTGCCTGTCATTATATAGCTCCTAGAATTCAAAACAAGTACCACCATTGGCCACTCGTTCTCCATCCTTTCCACCACTTCGCCTGCCAGGTAGCTGCGCGTTGAAGGGCACGCAATTGCCTGGAAAGCCCTGGCCAGTGTCGGTGCTACCTCAGGCGCCCTGGCGGCGCACCGGACACCGATGTGCAGGGTCCCACAGCCTGCGATCGATTTCAATCACAGCTGAAACCAAGCAGTTGGTGGTACAGCTTTTATCGTTTCATTTGAGGTCTTCCACCAACTGCTATGTTAGTTTCAGCCTGCCGTGACAAAAACAAAGTCAAAATGACAGTCAACTGATATCATTGAAAACTAGCATGGATTTTTCTTCATATTGTATGTTCCCCATATCGCAAGGTTCATTTGTCAAAATGTTCTCCTTAAGAAGTATTTCATGCACATTCGTTGGTTGGTTACCAATACCAACATCATTACTATCCCAGGACTGACCTGCAAACATGTTTGGCAACCGCTGGTTGAACCGTTGCCGAACCACTAGTACGTAAGCCATAAGTCAATCATTACTTCATCACTAGTCAACCTTTGGTTCATCATTGACTAACCATGAGTGAACCCATTAGTTCATCATAACTGAACTTAGCCAATATGCTTGGTCAACTATGGTTAGATCATGTTACCTAGTCAATTATATGAATTAAAAATGTTAATTAGCATAGTCAATATTTGCATATGATAGTAAGCATACAAAACCCTCTTGGTCTCGCTTGCATCCCTCATTCGCACGACATCACCAAGAGGCAGCTTGGCCATGGCTCTTCCGCCTGCTGCAAGCGTCATGGTCAGCTACTACTAGGAAACTTGGAACGGTAATGATGTGTACTTGAGAAAGGGACGTAATGTGCTTGATAAAGATTGGATTAGATCAAGTTTTATTCTGAGAATGATTGAAATGGTAATCAGTTTGAGTCAAAGTATCGCTGGTTCATGCTTTATCCCTTTGAGCTATCCTGCTGGGTTCATTCCATCATTGGTGCTTTTATTATCAATATTTGTTGATTCTCCTGTCGGCACAAAGTACTGGTAACATCACCGTAAGCTCCTCTTTCTTACTACTTGTAGGATTTGATCATCTAGCCATATGGTGCAACATGTCAAATGATGTCAAATAAGTGTTTCTCAAAGAAGGGGACCCCCCAAATCATCCATTAACGCTAATTTGTGGTAATCAACCATCCATTTTGGGGGTGCCCACGTTCTAAGAAATCACCAAATGTAAAATAAGGTTCAATGATTCACATTTCCGATGATACTGGGTTATGAACACATCCACATGTCCGAGGACATGACAAGGACAACTAGATAAACATGGGCACAGCATCCCTCGTAAAAATGATATCAACAAGAAGGATAAAGAAGCACCAATATTGAACAAAGTTCGTCCATGACTGTACTTTAGAGGGGTGGTCTTGGCATGCCAGCACATGGCACATTGCACATTCCCACCTCAGTGGTTCATTTCCGGGGAAAATCATATTCACTAGGACGGTTGCTCCACACCAGGCTAGTGTTGTTTGCTATCCCCAATAGCTCATTCACCCCTATCAACCATCAGAAACCATAGAAAATCCAATCGTGTACCTGTAAAGCCTAGCACACCAATTTGAACAAGTCTTACACAGTCAGTATATATACAGCATGGCATCTAAGGGGTGATCCCAGTCATCTTGGTCGGATGACCCCTCAACCACTTGATTATCTTTTGAAGTTTCCGAGTAGTTCCATGAATAAATCCACATGGTTGGGGTGTTTATGATGATAAACTGTGGGTGACGCTTATTGGATATGAATATGAATTTCATTGTCGATTGACTGACTCCTTGGATTTCTTGGGCAACGTTGAAAGTTTCCAGGTCGTGATTCCAATCTCATTTGCCACATTTTCAGTCAGAGTAGATGACACGGGTCAGCCAAGAGAAAGGTGTCAAGTGAAGGCATCTACCAGAATTATAGCTACTGCGTAGTCTTCCACTGTGTAGCCAGCGCTGCTTAGTCATGTTCACTTTCAGAATCTTGAGTGTTAGCCTATCAAAAAAAGTATCTTTCTCGATGTTCAAGTGTTAGTCTATACAAAAGAATCATTTTTTGGCGGCCAAGTGTTGTCAGCATCAAGTCTTCGCGATGTCTCCCAATCTTCTTTGATTGGTGGTTGAACCGCCCCTATGAAATATATGTGGCAAGTCAACCAAACCATTTGTCAATATCAAACCACCAACCAGTAGTTAGCCTAGCCATTACTGTTTCTCAATTTTCCCTATTAACCACCATAATCCCCTACTAAAAATGGAACCATCAAACCACCAAGCAGTTCTCACCTGCACCAAATCCGCAAATCGGCTGTAGATGACCCAGTCCTGGCCATGACCGACCGAGGGGTCCAAGTGGAACCCCGAGCCCCACATTGGGGGAGAACGGACGCCACCCTAACTCCTCGTTCTGCGTGCCCGTGACATCCCTCCAGGACTCAGTGAAGACCTGCGGATGGTTGGGAGGTGAGGATTCAAGGCACTCATCAGGTCGAACGGACATAGTGACGATTCGAACCACAAATGATGGCCATATGGCTGGGTAGTGGTTAGTATAGTGATGGGTATATGGCCAAAAATGGCTACTCAATGTTACTTTTGTACATTAAAACATCCACAAGTGATGGAATTAATAAAACAACCTACCATTGAGGCCTTTTATCAATCCGTTATCTAGAATTCCAGTCACTTAACCCGGGATGAAAACTTGTACCGGTTTGAACTATCTTGTTCAACACTTGTGTGTAATTATATGTTCAAATTAATTGATTACGTCTAAGTCTAGTTGTTGGTACTAAATGGTATAAATATGTATGAATTGTTTAATCGTATACTATTGTGAAATCAACTCATCGTTGATCAGCAATTGTTCCATTGTGTAAATTGTGTAAATCAATTGACTTAGCCAATTGTATTGTTCAATTGTTTGTAAATGAGTATGTACTTGTCACGTGTGTCAAAACAAACAAATTAACGATGAACAGCTAAGATCAATAACTGCTAGCATCGCTAGGTAAATGAACAATTGTCGTAACAGCATTGCAAGGTGGTAGAATGATGTACATAAGGTATAGTACCGTATGCCGAAGTATCCCACGCAAGGTAAAATGTATGTTAAGCCAAAGCCATGTAGGGTATGGTAGTAGTGAACGCATGTACATGTATGTAGAGTAGTAATGTGTATAATGATTAACTGGAGGATCTTGGGCATCTAAGATCATGTAAATAGGTAGGTATAGATCTTGTTGGTTTAAGAAAAATATTCAACGACATGACGGACACAATCACCACCGCCCAGAGTTCCCCAAGCATCAACTGTAGTTGAATCCAAAAAACCACATGGTCACATGGCAGTGAGTCAAAACCCTGTACCCCTGGTTCCCTATCATTAACCATTATTTTCCCTATAGTTTGTTGGTTATTATCCACCCTTATTGGTTGGTTAATGGCTTGACCCATAGCCCATAGCCACATAGAAGGACAGCTCACATCCGCGAAGGGCCGAAGCGCCGTCCTTGTAGGCGCTGACCCCAGAAGTGTTGTCCATGAACCCCGCGAAGACCGCCATGACGCGACAGTCGCGAACATAGCCTGTGCGGTGCCTCCCTGGTGCGACAACCAGCAGGTTCCTATGGTGATGCCTGATTGGTGCTTGGAAATCGTCCAAAGACTCTTAATATATACATACATAAATAAATTAAAAAATATATATATATATAATACATATACATTTATAAAAAACATGTTTTTTTCCTAGCGTCTACCTTTTCATTCTTCATTGATCATATGCTGCTTATTCAAGTGCATCCCGAAGTGATTGTTGGTGTCCGTATCACCAGTATGACCGAAACTTGGAATGATTTCGGGTTCATGGTGACCAGTGACACGGCTCCCCCCGCAGCGCTCTCTGAAGCGAGTGACGCACCATGGGACAGGCAGCGAACCTCTGCGCCGATCATCCGGTGCAGCGGATGTTGGATGTGAGCGCTTGAGGAAATCTGTGAATTTTGGAGTGCAAATTGCAGAATCACAGGGAAAGATCTTCTTCTGCATGAAAAAAAATCCGGAAAAGGGACATGCACAACTATGCATTAACCAATCGGAATCACTTGGAACAGAATGTTTTATCAAACAGGTACCAAATTTATCTTTCAGAACAATTTGTTTATGAACATCGTCCGTATTTCCCAAAGACTGGACTGGAACCACTAATTGCTATTTTAGGTGGCTCTTGTGTTTTTTTCGCTCATGTGTACGATCTTATACTAGTTTGTGAACAAATACGACTAAATAAGAACCACGACTCAAAGTGACCAACCACAAATATTGACCACTCTTTAGAACGGATCAACTATTCTTGACCACCATTGCCCAATTATACTCATTCTGACCCGCAATCAACCATCGGTTTTGGCAACTGCGCATCACCAAACGAAGGCAAGGGGAGTGCCGCGAGATTCAACGCTGAAGATTTTGACCCAAGCAACATGGGTAGCGCTGTTGAGCCAAGCACAGCATGGCTCATTGCTTGGAACCATTAAAAAATAGGAATAGTGGTACAATATATATATATATGTTAATCCGGTATATTGCAGCATATCACCTTGGTAATACAGTTTGAAAGTGCCCTAATAGTATTCGGTACTGTTGATCAAACTACTTGTGCCAACTACTTGGTATACATCAACTAGCTCTACCGACTAATATTGTTGATCTACCTGTGAATTAGAATACAGTAAAACTAACAGTAGACTTAACTGTTGATCGATATACCAAGGCACAGTTGATGAGCAAGGAACAAACTACTTGGTTGATCATAGTGATTCCTTCAGCTACTGTCGCCTTGGTCGCTCCTGCATTCAACAGCTGCCATTCACCCATTGCCAGTTCTCATCGGTGACCCCCTCGTATCAACCAGCTTTGTGACCTATATATGGGTCTTTCCAACCATGGAAAGTGAATCCATATCAACAGCCAAACTTGTCTGGTCAATTTCTGTGAACAGCCTTCTGAACAGCTACATATAGGGATACATACTGGGCTCTCTCGCCTTACAAGCATATTCACTGGACCATCAATCCATCAATTCTCAGGTTGAGTTTCTTGACCATATCTCACTGTTTAATGGTTGGTTAAGTATGCTTAAAAGTGGTTGTTAGTTAGTGGTGATTAGTAGTGGTCGGTAGTGCGAATCAATGGTTGCTTCATGATTGATTTGATGGTTGATTGAAAACCAATTGCAGCTTGTCTCAACACGACGCTGAATCATCGACACGGCACTGCTCATCGAAGCTGCTTTGACCGATGTCGTTCTGCGTGACCAGTGACCCGTTGGAAACCACTCGGATGTCCACGGCGGTCATCCACTGCTCCTGACACCGAGATTCGTTCAAGTTCTTGGGCACCCGGTGGCCGTGTGGAGTACAAATATGAACCATCAATCATCAACCATGCTGTTGATTCATCATGATTAACAGTGATGATTGACCATCTTATTGCTGAGTAATGAACCATCAATATTGGTCAATTATATAGTCATTATTCATGATTACTACGACGTCAATCCGCGTGGTCACCATGATTAACCATCGACAATCGTCATTAACCGTTAACACTTTGAATTGTGTATATTCAACATCTACAAGAGTGGTGATTTCTTAGAATTGGAGTACCCTCAAATCATCCACTACAAGTAGCAATCACTTGCATTAATGAACTCAACTCATCATTATAGTTGGTATATCGACTCTTGTTGCTCATAATCCCCTTGTTCAAAACCATAATTAAACATTCTCAATTAGCCACTATAAACCAATCGTCTTTGGGGGTAGCTCCAGCTATCAAGAACAACCCCCTTATGTTTAATGATTCAATTAATGATGCTCAAAAATGGTTAATCTCGGAGAATCATGGTAGATTATGGGTTCTGACTCCCAGTCGTGTCTCATGTGGAAGCCTTGACACCAACTACACCGTTGTGTCTACGGCATCGCTGCGTATCGCTGCCTCGGGATCACTGGTGGACTGGTAGAAGCTGCCCAGAAACAGGGCGCACGGCAGGTAGCCACAGATCCTGGCATCGAAAGCGGAAGTTTCCCACAGGGGGATGAGGTTCATCGCAAAATGATGGTTGAATGAGGGTTAATGCTTAATGGACGCATGAATGATGGTTGAATGACGGTTGAATGATGGTGAAATCATAGTTGGATGATGGTGAAAGCTTGGTGGATGGTCCCCAAATGATGGTTCCATGGTTGATCTTGATCAACCTTGATACAAGTAATCATATGTAAATGTGTTTGGTGATCAATGATGGTTCAATGATGTGTTGATAATGGCTGGTGCTTGAGAAACATCGATGATTCAATGGTGATCAGCTCGTGATCAAGTAAGGATTGATGGGCAATGACGGTGAATGATGGTTAATGATTGATGAGAATGGTCGATCGATGATTGACAATGCTTCATATCAAATCTGTCATCAAGAGATCATCATCTCATTGGCTCGATTACCGTAATGGTTGGAATAAGATTCGCCACCATGACTAGTTGGTGGTTTCAACCCCCATGACAAATGTTAGTCCACCACCTAATCATTTCTTCATACCAGGGAACTAAAACAGGTTGAAAACCACCTAGTAGTTGCTGAAGTACTTTTGTTGCCTATGATTCCCTACTATTAAGCATTATTAAGTGACTATTCAGCGTTGTTAAAGGGCCAGAACTGTTGAAAAAAAACACACCAGAGTGATATTCACCACCCAAGCCTGACATCTAATTAAATCCTAATTTGATTGGTAGGCAAAGAATACATTTCTGTGGTCTGTGGTGGACTTTCATGGATTTTTCTACACAACCAGACTAGTTTAGCAAAGGATGACCAATAAACTATCTACACTCTGGCAAACGAACTTGGAAGTCAAACATCATAAGTTGTTGGGGTGAAACCATTCTAAACGGGGGATGTTGCACCTCCCAGGTTAGTTTGCCAGAGTGCAAGTTGGTAATCATAGTTGATCATAGGTCATAACTAGTAACATCCATACCAGCTGGTAGAGCCCATTGTGATCACCAACTACTGAAGGTCCCATCGACAAACCCATGTGTTTCTGTGCATCACCTGTAGTTACAATCACAGGATTTACTGTAAAACTACATCAAAGGGGTCGGGAGCTATGAATATATCATACCCCAACACCACCGTTGGGGGATGCGAAACGGATCATCCAGGGCGGCATAGCAGCTGGTTACCGGGGAGCTTCCCACCATGGGGACGCCCCTCCGCGTCGTCCTGGCGTCGTAGGACTGCCACTTCTCAGACTGCGAAAGGATCAGCGGCGTGAAGGCGGCAGCAGCCACCAGCGCCAACAGCCTGAGCTACGAAGGACCGGTCCTTCATTTGGAGAACATCGAAACATGTCAAATACGTAGTAATACGTATAGTAATACATTCAAATATCGTATAAATCAATTCACTTTAATACATTATAGTAAATCGAAATAAGAAAACATAGATATGGAAACATTATTTTACTACACTACTTGAAACATTTATGATAATATGGTTTCAAATACATACAGAATTAGATAAATGTTTAGTCTACACAGTGAAATAATCAACTCTGGTGCCTGACAATGCGCAAATTTGAAAGCTGATCAGCGCAGTACAGGGGCTGTTCATTTCCGGGGGTTCACGCTGGAAACAAACCAGGGATACTACGGATGGCAGGGATAACAGCAGTTGGTATGATTTGTTGATGACCAAATCACAAACCAAACACACCAATCAAAAGGGAAAGCAGGTCCATAATGCCAGGAAATCCATGGAAACCATGGATATCAAGTGATTATACACGCTAATATTGGTTGGTGGTTTCAACAACGCCATTGAAACAATTGAGTCAACCAACCAACTCTTCGTTGTTGCCTTCGGGAAACAGTGTTCAAAACACCCACGCAGTAGTTGTTTCAGCTGCCTATGATTGCTTACTATTAACCATTCTCAATATGGCATTATACACACAAATAATCCCATAGCACTTCTGCCACCTGGGCATCAACCCCAGCTCCAGGTTCCTTGGAACCCCTGGACCACAGGTCTGCCGCGGCACAGCAAATAGGAGTAGAACTTGAAGAAGGTCCCGCAGCTGCTGCCAAACTGCGATGAAATCGAATGCACCTGGAGAAATGCTTGGTATACCATAATCATATATTAGTTATTGTATAGCATTTATCGCTAATGGTTGAAACTATTAGCCATTTATAGCTATTCAGTCTTTTTTAGATGTGTAAAAAACATGAATAAACCATCTATAGCTTTGGCAGTTTATGGAACTAGTGAGCAGTCTAGCACCTGGAGAAATAAACCAACCATTTTATTGCTCCTGGTTGGTGGTTTCGACCCCCATGAAAAATATTAGTCAACCAACCATTTGTTGATAACGACTAGGAAAAATTGAAAAATGTCAATCAAACCACCAACCAGCTACAAATGCTTTACCATAACTATAGAAACCTCCAGTGCTACTGCCATGATCGCCCTTGCACCAATGCAGGGCACGGAAGAGCGCATCTCGAGAGTTCCGAGCAATGAGTTGTGGTGGTTTCTTAAGACGTATATCAATAGGTTGTACGCATGCTTATTAATGCGGGGATGATAACTAATAATAGGGGATTTCGACAAATTCTAGGGCTTGGAGTTGATCATTGATCACTATCAATGATTGATATTGGATAATTTGGGGGTACTTCGATTTTGAGAAACCATCACTTGTGAAGGGCTCAAGCACCATGAGCCACCGAAACAATTGTGAGTGATCCAAAAAGTTTCAGACACATATATCCTGGTGATATGATCCACCTGCGTCTTAGTGTTGTTCAACCTGGTTCAACCATAAATAATGACAAATAAGTGACCGTGACCATGACCACGAGAGCTGTATCGTTGATCTATGGTGAACCATAAGGGACTCAGCTCATTAAAGGTGCTTGATCACAATGGAAAGCGACCAATCGCGTGTGCCTTCATACACGGTGTACCCCCCTTTGCTGTACCGGCAGACCTTGTTGGTTTCCCAAAACACAAGGTGACACAACGTACCATTCTACGGCTGGGTTTTTTGAACATGTTTTGTGTACCTTGCATGCTTCAAATTTGCTTGAGGATAAGCATGTACAAATATGTATGATAATGTACATCAATCTGTAGATTGCGTACTTCCGGATGTCGTGATGTCTTGTGCATTGACTCCTGCCCAACATGCTAGATGTTTGTATGTGCGCTTACCATTCATGATCAATGATCACGAGCAATTCTCACTGAATGCCATTCACAATCAGTTTTCCAAAATAGTGGTGGATCATTGTTGCCAAGAATCATCAATATATATATATATATATATATATAGCAACTATGAAAGTCATGATCATCATCACCACAAATCATTGCCATGGTTGATCATCCACTACTACCCCCTGCCAAATTGACCTGGAAGCTGAAATCCGCAAGTTTGAATAAAGTGAAAGTAATCATCAATCTATACTGGATCTTCCACTTCCATAGATAGTCTAGCAAATGCTAACAACGATATTCAATGATATTCATTCCTGACCGTCCAAGCACGCCCACGTCGCATCAAGAAACGTCGGATTGCAAGGGAACGATGGAGCGCACCAAAGACAGGACGAAACCGCCCACCCGCGACCTCGACCAAACGCTGGGTGGGACCTGGTGTGAACCAAACAGGTCTCAAACCTCCAGGGTTCTGACTCCCATGGAGACGCTAGAGATGATGAACCGCTGGTAGTTTCCATTAAGCTGCACCACTGGCACTACCTCCGAGGTTCTGACTCCCATGGCAGTTTTCTTCTTCCGAATTGGTTTTGAGCATCCCCACGAGCAGATTTGCAGTGTGAACAGCACTATCCAAGATCAAAGCGAGCAAAGGAGACGGTACCAATACGGTGTCAAACATAACAGCGTTTCATATACCCAGGGTTCCATGGGTTGGACCTGACCGAACAGCAGTTCATCCGGAATCTCAAAACTTCGATCATTTCTCTGCCATGGGGATTGTGCAATGACATCGGCATCCAATCTCCAGGATTGGTTGGTAGAACCTTCCGTGCAATCATGGCGGTTTCTATAAATAGGGGTACCCTCACCCTCAGTTATCATCCTTTATATCAATCATTTGTATTGATAAACTTTATAACCCTAGCATTTTTGGAGGTCCCCTATGGTTTGAGAAACCACCACATCAACAACCTGGCTGTTTGGTCTTTTGACACCGCTCAAATGGTAAGTGACTTGAGAATCATGTTGGCCGCCGCGTCGATGGTCCCACCGTCCTCACGACAAGTGGTCGTGCAAAAGGTGGACAAAAAAACAGCTGCAGTGTCTGCAAGCGATACTCCCAAGTCAACAAATGACTTCCAAAGTTGTTTTGCCAATATGAACATGTTTCCAAGCTCATTGACATGACTTTAGGCCAGTGTATCTGAAGGAAACACAAATCATTCTGGAATACTTTGGGGCGCTGAAGAAAACCATCTGCACATCGCCTGTACCAACACAAACCACTCCCGACCAATGGGGATCAAACTGTCACTATCAGGGAACGATCATATGGGGTGTATCATGGTGTATCCATATTCCCTGGCCCACAGGTACACAAGCACAGCAAAAATACGACAGATTCATATGGAAACAACTCCATGTTGAGGGTGTGAGATCCTCAATTGTAAGCCAAGAATTTGGATTCTTCCTAGCCGTAGCCATCTCCCATTAACCACCAGTTGGCCATCATCATTATCCATGACTCAACCATCCTTCGACACTAATTATTGAGCATTCCAAAGCGTTCTTCAACATTACGAACTATGGATCACCATCACTAGCCAGCACTCACCATCAGCTGCAACCACACATGCTCACAATTCATCACCATCATTCAGAATCATTCACCATGCAAGTATCCATGGGCCATCATGCCATCATTCACCATACATCACCCATCATGCCGCCCCCATGTCCTGTTCGTTGGCGTCCATCAACTCCAGTCCTCCAGCTTGCGCGATGCGCATCTGGGCGCGATTCCGCGGTCCTGCGGTGAGTCGGGACTGGTTATGATAGTTCCACGATGGTTCCATGGTGATTCCATGATGGTTCCATGATGGTTCCATGATGGTTCCATGATGGTTCCATGATGCTCAATGATCTTTAATGATGTCCAATGTCGTTTCATGATGTTTAATGATGAATGACGTTTCGAAAATGGCTCAGAATAGTAGTTCATGATTCATGATGCTTCATGGTGGTACGGTTGATGAATGATCGTTGGGTGGCGATAGAAGTTCATGATGGTTAAGCCCAGTGTAGTGATGGCTCATGATGGTCATTGATTACTCATGTTGGAGCTGGTGGATGATCCAACCTGTTGAGAACCACTTTTCAACTGCTGGGTACGCGCTGCGTATTCACCACACATCCCACGGGATCAGCTCAACCATCACCATGTTCTTCACTATGATCACTGTTTAACATAAACAATTATGGTTATTAGCCTTCACTAAGCATCATAAAGAAATCAATTGCGCACGATTGACCAATGATATCAAGCAGTATAACCACTATTAACCAACCATATTGTCAACCATCATTACCCACCAGCAATCATCATTACCATCATCAGCTACGAACTGCGGTTTTGGTCCTCCTGTACCCAGCGTCACAGCCAAGGAGTGGTTCGCCACGCGTGTTGCACGCTGAAGTGCCTT
Source organism: Symbiodinium kawagutii (assembly GCA_009767595.1). Classification (NCBI taxonomy): domain Eukaryota; class Dinophyceae; order Suessiales; family Symbiodiniaceae; genus Symbiodinium; species Symbiodinium kawagutii. Next base: position 33,126 of record VSDK01000381.1, read on the forward strand.
GTCTTTCTCTTCCTGTGAAATTGTGGGCGGTGTACACCCATCCCAAGCATGGTCAATAATCAATAATGATCAAGAATTGTTAGGAATGGTCAATGGGGTTAACAATGATCACCGTCAATGATGGTCAATCGACAATGGTAATGGTTAATTATGAGATGTTGGGGTCGACCTCTCCTAGGTTGCAATCTATCAAATCATGAGAGATGATTAAGGGGAACAACCACAGGCATCAATATATTCAGTTCACCTCAGGTCGCGTTGACGCGCCATGACTGGGGGGACAGCCCGATGCATGAGCGGATCAAAGGCGCTTCACATGTGCAATTCTGGCTGGCTGATTCTTGTTGTCCATGCGTGAGCATCATTGTGAGCGAGTGCTGACAAGTTTGTCATTATCAGTAAGTTTGTTCCACTATCATTGCAATCAAATTAGTGGATTTGTTCATAGTAGTGAGTGCTTATTTATTAGCATTGCCGATAAAATGGTTTCTGAAAATAGGATTACCTCCAGCTATCATCCTTTGTCTTAATCATTTTGAGGAATAAACTAATGGAAAAAAACAATCAAAGAAACAAACCATTTTTGGAGCTTCCCAATGACTTTAAAAAAACACCATTAACCATTAATAAATAATAAACCACCCATAACTGTGGGGTTCCCCAGCTGGCTATGTCGAAACCCCATATTCTGAGTGTGACCACGACATGACTGGACAGCTGGAGCTGGTCGTCAGTTTCTCCTCCACCTGTGTCTGCAGATCCAAGCACTTCTCCTGGACCGAAGGGGCCAGTGAGGCGCAACGGGGTCGACACCGGAAGTCCCATGACTGGGATCATCCGTGGGCCTGGGGCACTCTCAGTGAGTGGTGAAATGCCAACCAACGGCTTGCTTTTTTTGTACTGAAAGCTCCCCAGCCTCTTCCACAATTGAAAGACCCTTACCATTTGGCTGGCATCCCCACGCATCCCATCCCATGGGTTCCCTCCCCAACTATCATTCCTGCGGATTAGGTCTGGTGAAAAGGCCCATGGATGTGGGGGCTACTCGATTTACACAATCGCTATCCACAAAATCAACATGGGACACAGGGGCAAAGGAAGCAACAAATGCAGCCCAACGGTGTTGACAATTCCTGGGACTCTTCATCCCTCAGATTGACCACCAATCAACGATGAATCATGAATGAAATCACTGATGATGATCATGATAATGGTTAAGGAATTTGATGGAATTTGTGTAGTATATCTCCGCCAAATCTGCATAAATCCTGCAAAATCCACAAAAATCCCCAGACAAAAATCCCTTTCCATCACCCTTAAATCGACCTTTAATCACCAAAAGTTGTCACAAGCGCCACCAGCCACCCTTGGCCGCTAAAGCACCCGCATCTCGCGGCGCTCGGAACGCCAGCGCTGCTTCTCTGAGGATGCGAAGTCGCAGCGAGCCCTGGGACTGGAGGTCCCCTGGGTTCTGAAAACCTGGGAGTTGTGGGTGAAATAAACAAGGAACCAAGAAGTTTATATGTGAAATATAAGGGTAACCAAAGTTCTCCAAGGTTCTTATATGTGAAGTGTTTTCAGGGTTGGTTGGTGAGTTGGTGGATACAACCACGTCCTTGAATCAAAGGAATTGGTATGACCGTGGCCTTTGGTTGGTTATAAATAGAAGTAGGTTGGTTGGTTACAGGTGAAATAGAAGGCTGGGCTATAATCCCAACATGGTGGAAAATTATGGGACTCCAAAAATTTCAAGGGGTTGGTTCTGGTTGGAGATGTTTATGGTTGGTTAGAGAACCCTTTATTCAAGAAACCATCGAAACCATTGTTGGTCATTGGTGATTCTGGTTGGTATATGGATGGCAATCGAAATAGCCATGGCAAAAGAAAACTAGGCTGGTTGGATATGGTTGGTTGTTGGTTGGCTGTAATTTTCCCGCCGAACATAGATTTCATTGTTTCTTGTTTGTTGGGTACTGTAATCAGGGTAATCAAAACTCTGTTTTTGCTACTGATGTTGCTCTTCCATTATTGGTGAACGGTGACTTGTTATGAATTGGTGAGCGGGTTGTTGGTGATCTAAATACATGTTGGTTAAAACCAATACTAAACAAATGGGATTGCACTGCAGTGAGTGGTACCACAAGTCATATTTCAGATTCCTTGAAATTGTCGTTGGTAAATCTTAGACGGCTCTCATGACGGTATCGGGATGGCTTGCGACGGTTGGTGCTCGCCACTGTTGGTCCTCGCTATGACAAAGGTAGTGTAGTCCAACCGTTTGCATTGCTTGGCGTTCTCATTTGCAATGTTAACAAATAGTGCTTACAACAACTACCTGGGTGGTGGTTTCAACCCACTTGAAAAATATTAGGCAACCCACCATTTGTTTAAAATTATTAATTATATAGTAAACATAAAATTGTTTGAAACCACCAACCAGCTACTTACAATGATTGCTTACAATAACTTTTGTGTCTTTAACTCATTGGAAATGATTGATAGCTGGTGGTCAATGATACCAAGTGTCCTAACGACGCAGCGCCAAGGCTGGCAGCTAAGTCAAGTGTTGACAAATACATGGTAGATTCATGTAGATACATGTAGATAGGGTCAGATACTATGTAGATACTCACCAGTCAAGGTTGAACTTACCCACCAGTTTGTAGTTATGAAATCAATTGGTTGCCAGCACAGTTGGATGCCCTCCAATGCAACCATGATCATCCCAGGATATGGATGTAGTGTTCCATGCAACAAATACCGTGATTTTTTTTTACCATGAACTAAGTTTGCAAAGTGGGGCATCCATGTGTATCCACAATAAGATCACGGATGGGAAGCCAACACCGAGAATCACTAGCCCCATTTCTATCAACTTTTATCATCAAGCTCCACACTTGCTATCGTGAAACTCAAGCAAATTCCTCTTGAGACTCGTCTGGAAAAATCTGGCCATGGTCCATCCATGTTACTACCAAATCATTGATATATATATATATATTATTATTATATATTGCCAATGACCAATGACTTGGTACATCAATGCTTAGCAAATCTTGAACCCGTCGAAAATATCAATGGTAAATCAACAGCCACTGAGCTGGTAAACCATGGGCTGGTGGCTGGCGATCTATGACCCATGGCAAATCTCACCAGGCAGCACTTCGCAGCACTTTGCACCTCATATCGCTCAGCTTGCCATCCAAACTTTTCATCAAGGGAAAGTAAGGGACGTCCAATGCGTTTTCCACGGTCCTACCGGCAGCATGGGCTCCCCCCCAGCAGGTAGCTTGGAAGAGCACGCCCTAGCAACCTGGAGTTCACAGTTGCGGGTTTCAAGTCATCATCATCATCCTCAGAACCAGCTTTTGGGACCACCTTTTTTTCGCGTTCACAATGGAATCGCCAAGCGTGAATTCCTCATTGAGGCATAGCATCAGTGAATAACCAGCCTGGTGGCCAGCATGTCCAAGCACCACGAACTGACCAACCAAGCACTCAGCTCACCCCTCGGTGTGACACCAGCAGCACCAAAAAAGCGACCCCACGGCCTGCACATGTCCCGCATGGGCCACATATCATCACCTGGGAGTGCACAACGATCACCAGCTTCGACAAATTCTTCAGCCACTTTGGGGAACCAAAGGGAACCTCAAAAAGCTTCATTGAAATCTAAAGTAAGCTCCTTTATGGATGTTCAAAATAACATTAAAAAAACGCTGCTTCTAGGACCCAAAGGCTGTCAACAAACCAAATGTTTTTTTTTCACAGTCGTCAATCTGGTTCATTGTGGCTGAAAAAGCCAGGTCTGTTCAAGAGACATTTAGAATTGTTCATGACACCATTGCTGCGTCATGAACTTCGGTAATCCAACACAGCAATTGAATTGAACAGTACCAAATTTTAGAGAGAAATCCTGGGAAACCATCAGTATTTGATGGCTATGCTAGATTGCCAAAGGGTAGATCAAACGGAAAAAGGCAAGGCCCCTGCGTCCAGGAATTCTTCAACGGTGTCAACAGCCAGTCCACCATTGTGTATCCAGTTTCTCTGGCCCCAATGTCCCCACGGGGCCCAAGGGCAAGTGATTTATTCGGCCAACTGGATGGAAATCATAATTTTGGCGATCACCTGAAGATACGCCCCCATGACATACCATGATCCATGCTTAGCTCACCTCTCTCCACCAACCCAGAGAGGTTGTTGCAATGAGGAGCCCGTGGAGGCTCTTGGACCCTGCCCTCAGCCGTGGTGTGATTGCCTGCTGTGCATGTGTTATGTGGGATCAGATTATGGAAATGTACCATGAATCCAATGTCCTACAGTTTTTGTGAAAATGGGACTTTGCAATGAAATGTACAGCGAAATCACTTGAGTTCTGAGTCTAAGTTGCATCAGTAACCTCGAAATCCGGGCCAAATTGTGCTTTAGGATAGATTTGTCAACATGGATCCTGATGCAAAGAGTCACCCCGTGTTCACCCGCTGAATTGAATCCAATCCTAGTGACAATTATCCAAACGTCCGGGATGGTGTCCCAGCTAACTGTTCTCTTCCGGTTTCCTATAGCCATCACAAACACATGAAAAATGCCGCTGTTAAGAGATGATAATACCCAGCATTAATGATAATCAAACATGATCACTGTAGCTATCGATGATTACTCAGGATTGTCCACTATAAACTCAAATGTTTGCAAATGATTTAGCAACATGTTTAACCACCATCATCAATGACGACAACTAGCATTATCAATTGAAGTACATGACGGCCTGGGGGGTTATCAACTTGCAAGCACGTTGGTGGCAACGACGGTATCGCTTTGTTGCTGGTCATTATGCATTATCGCGAAATCAACCATTGGGGAAGACTCGGTTCAACATAGTGTTAACACTGACTGCGAGGGAGATGACCCAAAAAAATATAACCTCATTTAAACTTGTCAACAACCATTCAGTAAATACATGTATAAATAACATGTATTGAACATATTCACAAAATCTTAATTGCTTTGCTGGTATTGCTTATATCACTGTTCATTTACTGTAAACAACACCAAATATGAATGGTAAGTTAAAGGTACTAACCAAACAGTATCAAACACTAAAAGCCTTTTCTTACACTTTGGGAGATGAACCTGGCAACTGACAATTCACCATAGAAATAGCTGATTTCCAATACGGTGATTTTCCATTGCCAGATTAGCTTACCCAAGGGTAAATAGTTTTTTTTTCTTTGGTTTTGGCAGCTTGCAACCCAAGGTTATGGTGACTACTTGTTGCAACTGTGGGACCGTTCAGGATCAAGTCATTGATGTCGGGCGCTCCCATTTCCTGCAACCAACCGACATCTCTGCCTATGCAGAGTACTCGGTACAAGAGTGGATACTGTGGATACCAAATGATGAAACTCACGCCAAGAGTCGTAGCAATAATAGCAGTCATAGCTAGCGGTGGTAGTAGTAGTAGTAGTAGTAGTAGTAGTAGTAGTAGTAGTAGTAGTAGTAGTAGTAGTAGTGAGAGTAGTAGTGGCATTGGTTAATTACTACATGATTATCATTTTGGCACCCATGGCAAGAAAACGCCATTAATGAGTATCATCCTTGGTGTCGAACATGTGATTCAGGAAGATGAATGGCTATTCAGGGGCTACCCTGCTTGGTGCTTAATTGTATTGCGATGCATTTTTGGCCAAGCGGACATATTAGTCAAATCAAAAGTTCCTCTGTGCTTTGGAAATCAATAGCATCTGTCTGCACACTGCGTTGCCATACTGGCTGCGCAACCATAATTTACCCATCGCTTTGTCATCTGTACTTCATCATTTTCATCACAATTCGTTTAGGTCACATGATGGTTTCTCAAAGTAGGGGTATCTCCAAAACATCCTATCTTTTCAATTTTCAACCATTCAAAGTAATAAAGCAGCCATTTTGGGAGTTCCCTATTTTAAGAAACCAACGTATGACAACCAGGAAAGAACTAATGTCCATCAACTCACTGGTACTAGTAACTCATCTTCTCATCACCTTGGCAGCCTTGGCACGGACACACTGGCAGCTAGGTAAGTGAGTTTACCTCGCAGGTTGTTCAATGACTGGTGGGATTTCCACAGATTTTCCATGGCGGCTGCTGTTGATCCATTGCAGAAACATCCATGTTGAGTGAGTATATCATGGCAAACCATGGTAAACCCATCTAATCGGAAAACACTGCAGCATCCAAAAATACAACACAACTTACTTAGGGGCCGTAAGCCACTCAGTCAACCATGTCCGGGAACTATAAAATCAAGTTGCCACGCTCGAACAAACCTACGTGCTGGATCTTTCCATTTCGATGGCGCCACATTGGCACTCGTATACCCTCAAACCATGGCTATGATCATCGATGACCTTCATTTATCCGCTGTCCTTAATCAATAACCATCAATCAACAATGATCACCATTTAGTTAATCATCTACCATGTTCGTCATTCATTCAAATGATCAATAATGTACCACAAGGAAATAGTGGTACATCATCAACAGTCATTTACAAAATAGTCATTTATTCAACCTGGGAGAATAATGAACAGGGAAACCAGCAATAAATTTTGAAGCCTTTGAGGAAAGGCCTCATGTGGATCTCAAAATCCGTTTCCGCTAGCAAAACACAGTCTGCCACTTGCACCATGACATATCGCTGTGGGTCCAGGGCTCTCGTACCTCTTGGTGCAAATCCCCAGCCAAAATTGTTGCTGTTAGCAGCATGTTCACTGACCAATTTTTAGATGATTCATGATAATTGGCTGTGACCCATACCCATATCATTCAGTGCCATTCAGAGTGGTTTCTCAAAATGTGGGACCCCAAAAAGGTTGGTTTCGCACTATAATTTAGCACTATAATGCCTAGTCAATTGGATGATATGGGGGGGTACCCTATGACATGAGAAACCCCCATACAGGTGCTTCATTCATACGATCTCTCATCACAGGGAAGTGAACTTGTGGTTCCATAGCCAGGCCGGAAGCTCAATGTTTGCTTCAAAAGTAAACGTGATGAAATATGACTTGAAGCTCAATGGACTGACATAGAGGATAGCTTTGATGTTTGTTAACATGGTAGAATATGACCTGTAACTCGTCAAACCATCGCAATGATGGCTAACTTGAACTGTTCCATCATTTAATATAATGGTTCAACGAGCTGGTCAACGGTTAATCATAGGGGAATGTGACTGGCGACTGTGAGGGTACTGGCCAAGTTGCGAGTTGAGTCAATAATTGCCATCAAATGGGTAAGAATGGCTAATAGCTGGCTGCTAGCTGGTGGATGGTGAATCATAGGGTATAAATTCACCAACAATAAAAGGGAATATACCAACTAGCCATCAATAATGGAGGATAATGAGCAGCAACAGTGGGGAATGTAATGATGGTCAATGATGGTGCACCAGTCGTACATTACATTGTGAACTGACTTCCAGCCATCCCATGGAAACTCTTAGCTTGACCCTCCTGAGTATAGCGGTTAGATGATCAGTTTCGTATTGGAATAGCCAGTTGGATGTCAATACGGTCATGACTTCCAGGCGGCTCATGGGTTCCAACCAACCCCTATTTATGAACCAAAAAGGTCAACCTTTTTGGAACCAATGACATCCAATGACAGTGTTGCACAGCAGGTTCGAGTATCAAGGTGCTCCTCCCCACAGGTCTCCTTCACCAATCCATCTTCATAGATCCAATCATGGGGCGAATGTGGCGTGGTTGCACCATCGCCAGCAAGCGCACTGCCGTTACTGGCAACTCCCATGGAGGTTGAAGGAACAAGCCCAGCACCTGAGAACAATCCGACGCTGAGATTCTCAGTTCAAGCTCCAAAATGCTCAAAGTCAACGAATGTCAAAAGTTGTTAATGTACATGTTGTGGTTTCTTAAAATGGGGTACCTTCACAATCACCCAATATCTATCATTTGTAGTACTGAACCAACCCTTTTTAGGGTTACCAATTTTGAGAAATACCAATATTATATATATATACATATATATAAATATATACATGTAATTCTGAAAAAATGATCACTTTACTTCGTGTGATCCCCACCAGCACATGCAAATCTGACACAGGTCTATCTGGCATAGTTTTTGACATTTTTTCTGGCATAGCTTTTGGCATTCTATCTAGCAAAACTTTTGGCAGGGAAGCTGCGGTCCGGCAGGAAACACTGGGCATGGATGGTCGTGGTTGGGGTCCGGCAGGGAACACTGGGCGTGGATGGTCATGGTTGAGGTCCGGCAGGGAACACTGGGCGTGGATGGTCGTGGTTGAGGTCCGGCAGGGAACACTGGGCGTGGATGGTCGTGGTTGAGGTCCGGCAGGCAACACTGGGGAGTGATCATCGTGGTTGAGGTCCGGCAGGCAACACTCGGAATGGATCATCGTAGTTGAGGTCCGGCGACGAGGAGGAGGCGAGGAGAGGACGAGGACAAGGAGGAGGAGGCGGCAACTGACATAAAATCTAACAACCCTCACCTGGCAGGTGGGGAAATATACATATGTAGTTAAATAATGTTAAATATTAAAAAATACCTAAACCCAAGGGGTGATATTTTCAGTTGAGCCAAATGGCAATCATCACGCTACACCTGTCCAGGGGTTAGTTCTGCTGCTTCACAGCTTTCGATCTCAGGTCAGGCACCATTGCTTGGGCTGGCATCAGGAAGCGGAGCCTAGGGCAGTGGCAGGGCATGGTTCAACCGTAGAATACCCTAGATGTGAACACAAGTAGGTTGTAATTTCTTTGAGGCGTTGGTGGGTTCTTGGTACTTGGGGCACCCAGTTCCAAGTAGCCACCGCATAAACAATAAGGAATGAAATGACAAGAGCCAACACATTCCACAAAAACTAAAGAATGCACCAACGAAAACACACAACATACCCCCACCACATCCCAGCACCACCAAGAACAAAAACAACAAAAACACGTGCGTAAACTCAACACAGCCGCAAACGGTGAGATCAAAACAGCAACAACAACAACAACAACAACAACAACAACAACAACAACCACAACCACAACCACAACAACAACAACAACAACAACAACAACAACAACAACAAGCAAACAAACAACAAACAACAACAAACAACAACAACAACAAACAAAAAAACAAACAAACAAACAAACAAACAAACAAACAAACAAACAAACAAACAAACAAACAAACAAGCAATCAAGCAAACAAACAAACAAACAAACAAACAAACAAACAAACAAACAAACAAACAACAACAACAACATCAACAACAACAACAACAACAACAACAACAACAACAACAACAACAACAACCAACAACAACCAACAAAAATGCATAACACACATAATTACAAACAACAAATCGACCAATCAAACACAACAACAACCAACAAAAAACAACAGCAAACACAATTGAAACACACAACAATAAATCAGCAAACAAAAAAACAACCGCCAGAACAGCAGTGCAAATCTGAGTTCCAGGCCATGGGTGGGCGAGGTAGACCGCAGCTGCGGCAAAACTTGCTGCCTTTTCAATCAGCTGCGACAAATTCTGGGAAAGTGGTTGCTGGTGGATGGCTAACCGTTGGTGAATGGTTGCTTGATGGGTGGTTGATCGATGGTCGGTTGATCGATGGTGTACTGTATGCGGTGAATGCTTGGTTACATCATGGTTGTTGCCAGCTGCTGAATCATCTTTAGTCATTGTCCAACCAGCGAAATGTCGATGTTCAACCATGAAGAAACCTAATCGTAGGTCAATGCTATTAGCAAGAGTCCATGCCGATCGATCATGTGATGGCAGGTGGTTGATCATGGTCTCATGGCGGTCAACAAATGTACCCGGCAATTCCACCAGCATTCCAGCCATGGCTGATCCCTTTCGGTAGCAAATCCCTTTGTCAAACCAGCTGGGTGTTCCTTTGTCAAAACCATTGAAACAATGGTTGGAATCCCAGGGAATCAGTGAGTAAAACATAGCGGCAATAGATCAATTGTTGCCCACAATGTTTGATGCTCAGCGGCTGAGACAACAAGAACCGATACCCAAACCACCTTGAGCCGACCTGAAAATATGATAACTCAGCCGTTAGAACCGAGATCTTGACCAGCAATCATGGAAAATCAAGGGTGAAAAACATGAATACGGTGTCCTTGCCCATGCCATCCCTGGAGCGTTTTGCATCAAGTCAAAGCAGTCCTGGGCTTCATTGAAATCGGCAACAGCCGGGCCTGCGGTCCTTGCGAACATCGGCGCTTCCCTTCCTGGAGTTCCTCCAAGCTTCGTCATTGGTCATATTCTCAAGCACCTCTTCAGTGCCTCTTCAGCCCTTTGGATGTGAAGCTCAAAAGCATGGGACTGCACTCTGCCCTGTCCGGCTTGAGAAGCGAATGGCTTAGCTTCCTGCACCAATGATTGGTGCTGCTGCACAATGCTGCAAAAAAAATGTTTTTGTTTTTTTTGAATATCTTTAAAATCCTTTGATGTTTGATGATGTGGTTGAACTGGCTAGACGATGATATTTTTGCGTATGGGAGCACATCTCTCCATGCTTGTCCCACTCAAAGGAGCTTGGATCAATGATCGAAGCCATCCATCGACAGAAGGTGAGGTTTCCGCGACCGTCCCGGAACCATGCCACAGTCCCTGCTCCCGTAGGGTGGGTTTCAGCACATGAATTCTGCTGCAACGATCTCTGGCATCGAAACCATGGGGCCTGCCCGTTGGTGCCTCAGCTCTTGGAGAATAGACACGCCAGAAGAATAAGACGAATAAAGGTAACCTGGTTTCCTGGGTGTGTCCATAAATGATCGGTACCCAAAAAAAAGCAATTTAGAATGGAGAAGCTACTGATGGTAGGGCTTAACAGGCTACACAACCTTTAATGATCTTTATAATGGACAAACTCCAATATTGTCGGGTGCAAACCTCGCAGCTGCATGCAGCTTCCATCACGAATCGAAGATTGAGGCTTGAGACTACTGATGAAGACTGGGATCCTGATGTTGAATAAATTCATCCAATCATCAATGATTGTAGCTACCAGCTCAACCATGGTGCTAACCCATGATCACCAGTCTAAGCGCCCAGTCATCATGAAGATCAACTGAACAAACCTGTTCAACCCTCGAAACGTTCACCCAGCCATGTACTACCATCCTTACCAGCCATGAAACAAATGAACCACGCCATTGAACCAGCAGCTTTTCATGCCATTGACCACCAACTTCATGCCACAACCTGCCGTCCAACCATCGTTTCAGCGCCACACTGCGTTTCAGGGAGCCAGCCGCCTTTCAAATACTGGCTCTCGCAGTTGTAGCATGCCAAGGCCTCGCCAGAACGACGCACGTGGGAAGCTTCCAGATGTTTCCATTGGAAACACAGCAATTAATCGGTGAACATTTGCCTTGAGAGCTAGCAACTGGTGCTTGAAACAGCTTTCTGGTATAATGTCATACGTGAGAGTCATATCAAAATAATGAACATCAGCAAATTACAATGATGTCTCTGCTCAGTCAACAGTCCACAGATCGAATCAAACAAATCTAAGCGTTTTTCTTGTTGGGAATTAGATTTGAAAACCTGAAGAGAAAATCTGGAACTTCGACTTATGTTTGCTCGAGAACATGCCAATGCATTTCTGCAAAACAGTATTGAAGTTTCAAGCTACCATCTCTAAATGAATTCCGAGATCGTTGGTCAAAAATAAATTTTCAAGCCCAACTCAGTAATTATGATCAGCCAATGAAAACAGTATGGTCACCATGACATTACATTATCCCAGGTGTGGTTGCAAATCATGACACTGGATGCCGACAATTTACTTGCGCCTGATTGCGAAAAATGATCCATCAATCATCAACCATCAGTCATCAACCAGCATTAAACATCATTAACCATCATCATAAACGTTTAATGGCGGTTGACAATGGCTGGTTGATGCTTTGTTCGTGGTTCGTTGATGGTTAAGAACGGTGGAACCATATTGAATGCAGCAAATTGATACCCTGCAACGACCAGGAGTTGTACTGTCAATTACCGTTGCGAACACCAAGTATCAACCACGACGAGTCTCCAATCATTGTAGGTACTGTATTGTGTTTGACCGCATGATGATTGTAAGCAATAATAAGAACGGTCATTAAACAAAGCAATAATAATCACGGTAATAAGCAAAAATAGTAATATTGTAATTACGTGTAAAGACATGTGGTCATATTTTTTGGTATGATGTTTAACGTCTTGTGAGCCCCTGATTCTTAGTGGATTCAACAACCAGTGACATCTGAACATGACCAGTCACCATCATGAGCAATTAAATAACATTAGCAACTGCCAACCTTCCAGTGAACGAACCATCATATTCACCGTCAATTGACCAATTAACAATCAATTTACCACCAACCAAGCAATAGCTACCAACAATAAACCAGTGAGAAACCAACAACTTTAACCATCATTCTGTTCTTAGAGATTTAGAATGTAAAGCAACATTGATGTCACATCAACAAACCATCCATCCTCAACCATCATTATCCATCAACTTAAACAACTTCACCTTTAATTCACCATTCATCACGTATTATCAATCATCAATCAACCATGAACCAACCAAGAATCACGTGATTAGCCAACTTCAAAACCACAAAATCTCACCACCTCATTATATTCTCATTATCCACGAAACCTGAAAATCTCACAAGCCCGAAACCTCCATGACTAACCCCAAACCAACCTCCTTCTCCATCCCTCAAATCCTCACCCGGAGCGGCCCAGGCCTTGCGCGGCCGGCCGCAGGAGCCGCAGAAGTTGGAATCCTCGGCGTAGTCGCCTTGGCACCTGAGCCGTGGTTTTTTTGGATCTTTAAAAAACGACACCAACGCGAAATGCCTACGCGGTGCCTACGCGATGTAGTTTTACTAGGGGTTTTGCCTACGCGGATGGTAGGTGTGAAAAGGTTGCCTATGCGGCGCCTACGCGAGACCAATCAAAGCTCCTTATTGCAAATGCATACCATCATGTTGCCTACGCGAGATGCCTACGCGACTTTGCCTACGCAGAATGCCTACGCAAGCCTACGCATCTCCTTCTCACCAATGAGAACTGCCTGCGCAATCAATTTTTAGTTCCCTTTTTGTATGAATTTAAGGCTGTCAAAAAAAACCGTAGCTCACCTGAGGATGGTGAGCTGCTCAGTGTCGGAGGACAGAAGCCGTTGGTACCATGGTGCGGGGGGGTTCTCAAAGTCAAGGACTCCAAGGACACCAAAAAATGCTTGGTTTCTTATTACAAATGCGTGTTTCTCAGAATAAGGGACCCCCAAATCATCTTATTATAAGCCATTTATAATAGTAAACCAACCATTTTTGGGGTTCCCCATTCTGAGAAACCACCAAATGAAGTTAGCATTGGATGAAAACTGGGGGTACCCCTTGAGAAAGCCTCAACGATTGACGGTGAAAGCGTAATGCTAGTGACAACAATTCCTGGTTCTTGGTTGAGAATTGCTGGCAACATTAGTTATTAACGGGAATGTACATGATAAATGGTTGTGATAACTGGTAATGCTATGATTGACGTCTATAAGGGTTGATACTATGCTATGACGGGTGGCTGGCCATGTACATGTTAGTCAGCAGCAATTCGGGGTACACATGCACTGATTTTATTTAGATTGGAAGGGGATTCGTTACGTTCATGAATTGTGATTCCGAAAAAGGACCGTGAAAAAACATGTCATTTTATCAGCCGTTTCATAGTCATTCATTCCGGAGATCCGTTTCCTAAATCAACCATCAGCTTACCCATAGCTCGTGATTTACCATCAAATCTGGGATTAAGTATCACAAAAACGCAATCAGGCATTGCAAACCCACCAATAATGATGTGTATCTACCATAAATGGATTAAATAGATCGAATAAAACATAATTAAAACATATTAAAACCAATAGTAGAAAGTACTACAGCATATTACGATACATTACGGTACTAGGATCTAAACCACAAGAAACAGCCGCAATGATGCCAACAATCACAGTCTCAAGTCACCTTCATATTCAGAACAAATAACCAGTTACGACACTCAACACCGCACCAGCACCACCAGCACCACCAGCACCACCACCAACAACGACAACAAAAACAACAATAACAACCACTCGTTCGGTGTTTGTATGGTCATTGTTGATTGCACGTTGCCCTTCAGTGCCAACCACCAACTAAATAGCTTCACCACATGTCTAACCGACCATCATCAACCAATTTTCTTCACCACCTGTCTGACCATTACCCAAGAATGAACCAACTACTATCCAATCATTATCAACATTCATTCACAATTCATTCACCCTTACTTCACCATTAATCAACTATTACTCTCAACATTAACCAAGGACAACAGCACCACATTGATTCCCCACTCATAACCATGGTCATCTAATAATCATTCACCTACGCTTCAGTTTCTACCATGATTAACTGATCTAACCACTAATCGACCATTATCCAAGCATTGCACCACCAAGGCACCAGGGGCATTGCTCGTCGGGTTCCTCGAACTGATCCACTCCCAAAGCTGCTGCCAAGCTCTCATCCTGCGACAGCGGAAACAGCGGTGAAAATCGTATGGAACATGTTCGAAAATGATGGAAGAACATTGAAAGACCATAGAAAAAAAACATGGAAAACAACTGGAACAAAACATGGCAAAATCATAGGAAGTCAGAGAAAGTGATGGAAAGTTGAAGAAAATCGTGGCAAAATCATTGAGAGTCAGTCATTTGTGTGGACAAAATGTGGACACTCACGGAACAAATCACGGGCCATCATGTATAAATTGTGGACAACCATCTAACAAATGCAGAACAACATCGAACATCTTCAAGGAAAACTGCGAACAAATCGTGTGAAGCCAAACCAATGGCCTCTCAATCCCACAAAGCCAGGTACACAACGGACAGACACCGTGGCACCTCGCCACCGCCAACTCCTTTCTTTCCTTTGCCATCCTTGCCTGCATGGTGATGTCATTGATGCTGCATCGTTGCTTTAGAACTAAGAGCTGGTTGATGATCAACAGTTGGCAAGTTGGTTTGTTGACTAACAAACAATTGATGATGGACCACTAGTTGTTAAGTAGCAGTTGATGGATTGCCTTCATTCGCAATAGTCAAGTGTCGAATGTGAGAATTCCATGCAATGAATAGATTCCGATGACTAGGAAATGACTTGTACATTGACTTGTTCAGCAATTTCACATAACCTACAGCTTTGGATAACCTTTTGTTTGCTTGTAGTGCAAAAGTTTATACATAAATGTTCAAATGCATCCATATTAATTTATCTATAGACATGCATATCTATGTGGCGCATGCATATCCATGTGGTTTATAGAAGCAAAATGGATCAAAATGGTAAATGTATCATTTAAAATAGAAGATGTAGAATATGCAAAAAAACGGAAACATCTATTTTGCAGTTTGATGCATTTCAAAAGTAGTGTATTGAAATTTGATTCAACATCAATGAACATAAGTGCGAAAAATCCTATGAAACAAACGTATTCGCAATAGCTTCTTGAATAAACAACATGAATTCATCCATAATTCTGGCTCCATTCCTCTCCGCGACAGGCTACGGCTGCGCCTTTGCCTCCGTCCTTTCCCTTGCCAGACTCGCCCTTTGCACCTTTCCCTCCCTTACCTGTCACAGGGGGAGAGCGTACCCTCCAAGATGTGCCCTGCCAAATTAGGGGACTCCCAAAGATATGGATGAAATCTACTACTATATGGATGATTTATCAATAGTTTCAGTGGTAGATCCTCTATTGCAAGTGGTAAAAACCATCAAATCTTTGTGCTATGCAATCAAATTATGGTAGATGTTTTATCTGTTGTGGTAGATCTAATCATGGTGTTTTACATTGTTTTACCATCAAATCCCAAACATCAAGAAGCCCCCTATACTTGATGGCAACACACCAGTGATTTTATGGTCAAACTGGTAGAGTTGGTTGATACAGATCTACTATTGTGCCGTGTAGCTACAATATTCCTGCCATGAGTGACTCAGCTGTACCTGTACTGGTCTAGGGATACAGCCTAGCCTTTTCCGTACCAATCAACCAAGGGCTTTGGAGCGCCGCGATCACAGTGGACACCACTTAAACAACTTCATCTTAGTGTGTCCATGGTCCAACTTGATCTTCTATCTGCAAAACATACCAGTTTTGCAAAAGATTTATGTGAAACTAACAACATGTATATATATATATATATATTATATATTTAAATCAAAACAAGACAATACACAAGTTCAACACAAGTGTCTCATATGTCTCTCTACATCAACAAACACCACCTCAGGCGCCCGCCTCCCCCCATCAGCCATCAGCGCTGCATGGCCAAGAGCGAACAATTCTGCTGCTAGGAAGACGTGACACGTCGAAGAACGCGGCGTGTATGCTGATAAGTTTTGTTAATAACAAACGGCGGTTTCTCAAGCCATAGGGGACCCCAAGAAATGGTTGGTTTATGACTATAAATCTATAAATGACTAATAAAGGATGATTTGGGGGGCCCCTATTTTGAGAAACAGCCATATGAATCATGGGCAATTGAGGGGATAATCATGGTGCTGTTGATTGCTAATAGTGGTGAATGATGATGAAAAATCATGGTTACGATTACTTAGTCAGTGTTACTACAATCAGTTTACAAAACCATGTAATCACATCCAATAACTACTTACATTGAAGATATGGAAACAAAAAACACATGTACTAATATCAGGTGATGACATGTGATGACGATGGTCTACATGTTGCAATGGTCTACATGTTCCGATGCACACATGTACATGTGGTGGATGCGGTCCCATCTTCACGAATACAGGGGGCAGCCGGAACTTACCAACTGTCGGATAAGGAGTCATATATGGATGAAGGCAAACTTACTTGCAGATTTTGATAGATTTGGTCACCTCCAAATCATTCATGGCATATCATTATGACCTTTTGCTATCTTTTCATGGTTGATACATAGTGATATGCAGTCGTTAGCTTCCAGTCAAACAATCCTGAGGCAAGTTGCATTTGTTTGTCATGTGTCTGGCAATATGTTTTCTCATCAGAATTTCAATCATGTATCCGGCATCGCATCTAAACCTTGTGAGGCCTTTCGATCCCAAAGTTCCCGGATGTTCCAAGGCATCTATGCCATACCAACACGGTCAAGACTCTCTTAAATAAACATGGCAAACTAAGCTGGAATTTGGAAACACAAAACGAACAGTTAAATCAGTTAACCCATCTCTGCATGGTACTGTAAATATTCATGTTTTTTTTCCCTTCCAGGTTGATTAGTTTACCAGAGTGTATAAATACTTCACCTACGTTCCCAACCATAGGGTATCATTGAGTGCTTGTCGCAGCCTTAGTGAGATGACCATCCTTTCATGACCACTTTGATGGCTCGTACATCACCAGTGGAGCGCGTCCAGTGATAGAAAACAAGTTCAGTGATAGAAAAGCCACTGGAGTGAGGTGAACCCACCATCAAGGGGTCAGCTTCCAAGCACTGTCAGCCCGTTGGCTATCGTTGGTTTGCCTTGGTCTTAAGCCACCGGTAATATCAGCGATACAAACGTAAAGATATCTGAAGGCTCTACTAGAGTGTAAGACCCGAGTCGTGTGATCAAACTGCATTTGACGATCGGTTCCCTTATAATCAGCAATTTGGTTATAATCAGTCATTGTGATTCGAACCTTTTGAATCCTGTCGCAACTTACCAACTGTGAGGACATCGTATGCGAGAGCCCGTCCATGTGTCCCAGTTGTCTGCGCTTATTGTTGCTGACGATGACACCTCCATGCCTCATTTTTTTCTCCCCTTGACAGATGAAACGCTGGTTTCAAACCAATCATTCCAATCATTTCACCTGCCTGTCTGGTGTTTTCGTTTGCCAAAACACCATGAGAGAAACATCCCCAGGGATAGCCCACATCTCTGCCAATCTTTGGACACTAAAAGCAATGTGCAGGCTGAGCGCGTCAGGGTTGATCCGGAAACTGACTTCCTCAAGTGCGCAAGGTCCCTTTCCTGCATAGCCAATGTTTGCTAGTGGCACTTAGGTGCGGATGGTACCAACACAAACCACTTAACAATTACAGCACCTAGACTTGTACCTCACTGCTCAGTTGCTTCCATGGATCCTATGTCGGAAAACCTATTCGAAGAATTAAGCAAGTGTCCTTCAAGAAACTAATGATTAATGTACTTTTCATATCATACCCCCAACCACCCCAAAAGGCAGTCGAGGCAACTGTCACCCCTCAGCCCCTGCGGCTCCGCGCAAACCGGTGTTGCCGGAACTCGCCAATGTCAAGACCTTTGCATCCCGTGAGTCTCGTGGCAGGCTGGTTGTCGCCCCAAAATGTTGGCCTGGCAACCATGATGTGATCGTAAGCAACCCGAAATGCCTTAATGGATCGTTGCTGAATTGGAGGTTGTCATGTTGCGCGACAGCCATGGGACTGGAAGATACTGGAAGTTGTTTGATGGTCCTCATAGATATCTCCAGGTCTCTGACAGGCACCTTCCCCTGAAAGAGGTCTCAGCGACGGCTCTTGCCCTCCATCGACATTTTGGCGGAGTTGATCACCTATTCCTTGATGTAGATCTGTCAACCTTTGGCCCACCACGAGTGGCTTGGTTTCTTTGGGAGGCCAAAGTCAGAGAAGGCCGTTGATTTTGGAATCAAAGAATCTGTTGAGGGAGTCTTCGATGTACTGCGGGTGGATCTCCAGCGCTGTCGGCTCCACACCGTCGGGCAGTCTGATGGGGGAAGCTCTGAGTCGTCGCCTTGCCCTGCTTATCCGAGTTCCATCTCTTTGGATGTGTTGGTCATAGTAAGACCGTAAGACCCCCAAATAGTCACGGTGGTTCTTAACCTCCGAGTAAGACAATCATGGTTGTGTTTGCCTATCAACGCTGATGAATCAAAGGATTACTCATGGCTCATAATGGTTAATGATCTAGTTGCATCATATTCACACTTGAGTCTACCAACAACGAACCACCACTACTTGTTTGTCGCAACTACCTCTGCACATGGTTTAGTAGCAAGGACGTAAATTTCATCTTGATCAACAACTGAGCATGCACGCTGCGAAAGGCATGTCCAAAACACGTTGCAGTAATGAACGATCATATAGGGGGCTTGTGTAAAAAAAAGAACCCTAACATATATGTATATATAGGTAGTTTATTATCAAAAACGATTACTATGGTAAGAGACCCCCCAAATAAGAATCACAATATAACAACCTCAATATTAAACCTTGGTGTTGCAACTTCAGAGCTGAGATCTACCATGATATCTCATCATCCTTTCGGTTGGTCCCATTAGCCATTAATTAAGCACTACTGCAATCAGCCATTGACTATCCCTTGATTATCCATCAATTAATTAACATTTCAATACGCAAACCATTGTTTTGTGAATGGTCAAGTGTATGCATGGCTTTGGCTGCCAAGTCACAGGGTGCGGAAAGCGTGGTGTATCAACCGCAATTGGCTGTGATTTCAAATTCAGTAGTGGTAGGTTTTGGAGGTTCCCGAAGAATGATGACTCTGGAAAATGACTAGCAATAATTAATACTTGACAGATAAAGACCACATATATGTAGAGAGAGACAATGGAAACTAGCACAATCACATACAACATATACACTAGCTACAATGTACACCAGCACATCCTGCTTGCTGGCATCAACACTTCCAAAAAACACCATTAACAACATGATTCTCACCAGTGATTGACCAGTTGGCTCATGTTCGACCAGCTGATTGCTCCGATCAACAGATCAACAAGCCTGTGACCATGGTTCATAGTCCACAGGTCGTCATGAAGAACAACTGCAAGTACGAAGTTTGAATATCCAAACAAACACTTGTACCATTATCAACAGCACCGTTGATACACGGTTAAATATCTGCGTACTCAAAGAAACTATGAAACTGATTGTGAATTAGCAAATGTTTCATGAAATAAAGTAATATTGATGAGGAATGTTGTACAATTATGAAATAATAGACATCATATACATAAATGGCAGTGTAAATGTGGATATTAGATTGTAACTGGTTGGTGGTAAAAAATAGTAGTCAACCAACCATGTGTTAATTATTCGGAAAAAAAATATGTCAATCAAACTTAATCAAACCACCAACCAGATTAATCTAATAGCTAAGTGCGGTTCACACCGCCAACAACTCTTGGTAGGGGTGGATCCCTTGCTAAAAGTCCAACGCCTTTTAGTGGCGAAAAATTGTAAATCAATCATATCACGAAATGCATAAAAAGCGAAGCGAGTAGCTGTAATCCACCCAGACCAGTGGTTGCTGAACTATTGTCGTTGGTCAGTTTCCCCTCACAACTGGTGAAACCATTTTCCTAACCAGGGTTAGCCAGTAGTAAGCCACTATTTCTGTTGGTGAACCATTACTACTGGCTATGGCTTACTACTGGCTCATCTACTATTACTAATAGCCAGCTACTGTTCCCCTAACCACTGGCGGCCAACGAACCAACACCAACGGCGCAGCTCAACTGAGCTGCCGCGCTGCCACGCGGCTCGTAAAGATCATTCGCCGCATCACTGCCTAAGCACGTCCCCCACCCGCTGCAACGGGCTTGTGGGTCAAGCCATGACGGGTACACCCCAAAACCGTCACGGTTTCCAAGCGATTTTCATTCGAAAAAGCCATGACTTGGGATTTTCATTTATTTTTGGATTTTGTTGACTTGCCATGACTTGGGGCTTAACAATTTTGAGTACCCCATGTGTCCACGGTGCACTGGATTGGTGACCAGCGGGAAAGCCCGGATGTTCAGCATCAAATGTTGCAGCATGAAAACAGGAATTCATGTGGTTTCTTGCCATTACAATAGGAATATCAACGGGTGGTTTATCAAAATAGCACGATCCCCAAATCATCCTTTATTAACCATTTATAGTAATAAACCAACCATATGTGGGGGTTCCCCATTTTAAGAAACCACCAAATATGTAAAACTGGGTTTCCGTTCCTCTCTCACCATACCAAAACCAGGTTTTCCTTGCCAAAAAATCATCCATAACCCCCGTTTCACCAACTCTAGTCGTTGGGTTGGAACTAGGGCAACTACCAGGCAAATGGAAGGTGTACCTATAGTCAAATGACCTTTTAAACTCATAGACCAAGTGATAACGTCTGGGGGCCTCACCTTGACCACATTTCCCAGCCATCACCACGAACCCACCATATCCATCAATATGCGATCCATTGGCACATTAGCCATCCATTCGCCATTGATCATTATGACTTCCCAGGACCTGGGAAGACCTCCATGCCAGTACTCCGCACGGGAGCTTGGTACCGGGAGTACAGCCATGGATCGCCAACGTGAAGAGATGAAGGCGTTGCTTTTCTGCGTTGGAGATTGATGATTTAATATGATCTAATTTTATAATTGGAGATTAATTGGAGATTAATGGAAGATTAATGGAAGGCAAACATTTTCTAAGCTTATATGATTACACAGTCCACATTGGCATGCAAACCAATTGGGATGTAGAACTGGTTCACAAAATGAGACGATTCCTCTAACTTCAAGTGCCCGGCACTTTCAAACCCTGCGCGAAAATAGCTTTTTGAGGTCCCCGCGAATTGATTCTTCTGCAGTTCTTTGCTCCGCTCGCCTGCCATGTAGTTGCGACTGGCAATGAGGCGGATCAGTTTCGATGGCGTTGAGTCAGAGATGCCATAGCTTAGCAGCTGGTGTTTCCTGATGACAAGCTGGTGCTTATCATGGGCCCCACAAAGGCCTCTCAAAAGGGAGGTCTTTAGCCTCCAAAAAAAATCCTAAACTTCCCTGTAAGAATGATAGTTGCAGGGGTCAATGGTAATAGATATATTTGGTTTTACAGTACTGGTGCTGACAGTCAATGGTGGCTAGGGAGTAGGGATGGTGCTGGGGTGCAAGAGTTTTCATCCTAAACAATCTGACCCCATTGAAGTGAACAGGACCATCAGCAACCAGGAGATGGAGCCGTACTGCGGCCAAAACGTTTTTGGAAGAGGCAACTGACCTGGAAAACATACAACATGAAGTGATGCTACACATGGAGCACCAAGAGAAAGACATGAATTAGACATGAACCATAGATTTATAGAATCATGAGAATCGGTAATTCATGTCAAATTCTACCAATTGACATCAGAATCTATATGTCTCACAAATGTTTGATAGATTTAGGTCTGATCCTGCAGATCAGACATGGAAAGTGCTGACAGCTTTCAGTATGTATATTTCCATTGGCCCATGCATGTACCCAGCAAAATCACAAGAAGCACCCCAAACATGCAGCAATCTCCTCATTGATGGCCGCAGCCAGGAACGACAGTGAAACCTGCCCAATGATAGCACCACTGGATCATACTGGATCCATTGAGATCTTCAAATAAATCCCTTGGGTATCCATCAATGGTGGTACCCAACCACCCTATGTCACCACGGTGGCCCCCACTAGCCCGCTAGGGATGACGTCACGGCCCTCGGTCGCCACCGCACCTGTGTAGTCAGCCTCCTGGGATAAAGAACTGGATCTACCATGCATCACTCGAAGGACGGTACCCGATTTTGACCGTGACTTAGCCGTTGGGCTTCAACGGTAATGAATTCTTAACGGGGTTTTATTGATTCACAATTACCAACAAATCCAACAATCACAAAATGGGTACCGACAAATGATACCCAATTATCAAGAAATATGTTCGATTGTTCATTGCTAATGAATTACCAATCATTGTTTGAACGAATCAATAACAATCAACAATGGTGGAGAATTAACAATTAACAATGAATATCAATATCAGCAATGAATCGTTGTATGAACAATGAATCATAGTATCAACAATACATCATAGCATCAATTCACAATCGCATAACTTCCCAACGATCTGGCAAATGTTAATGTTGTTGAACAAATCTTATTTTTTGGAACACATCAATAGTAAACGATTTATCATTACTTAATCATCAATAATGAACTAACTATCATTGAAACAAAGGTGAGGGTTGGATACAAGGGGTTTAATTCAATAAGGTGTTTCACATTACAAATCTCTAAGCAAAAAGAAGACTCAAATGTGAGAAAATGTGCTTTATCATGCTTTGTTCAAAAGGCTTCTTTCAACAATTGGCCATCAATTCATTGTCATTGGCCATCAATTAACCATCAACTGCTAATTTACCATGTATTGATTATCACGGCTACTGTGTCACTGGCCATCAATCAATCAGAAGTCAGGTGCCATCAAGTACGGTGCCGGACAGTCAGCTAGAATCTGGATTCAAGATATGTTTTACGTCAACGAAAGGGATTTTGAGGTGACAATTCTAACTGCTAAAGTCCGGATGCAAATAGGATATGATATCAGGAGCTATTATATGAGCTGTTATGTATAAAGCACAGTACTGGAACGGGATGATGGTGGCCCAAAATCCCTAGATGTACCACATGAAAAAGCAAATAAAATATGGATCTAAGACTCAGACATGTTATATCTTTTGGCTGTAGTGTGTTTTCTTGTTGTCCCCATATGCTATGTGCAAGCTGATTTGCTTATGTTCCTGTCATATTCTATTTTTTCAGATTCTATCTGAATCTGTCCATCCGACATAGTAACTATGTAAGTCAAAAGTCATAAACAATCATAAGCAAATATTTTCGAACCGTCACTAACCATCATCACTCATTCATCAGTCTCAAAGGGTTCAGGGTAGAAGAAAGGACCTGGGGGCAACGGGGACAACTGGCTCTCCACAACCCTGCCGTTGTTCGTGAAAACGCACCTTTGCACCAATGGGAACATACATTGACAGTTGCCAGTATCGTAACCCACACTAAGGCAGCATCACTGACCACCAATCTTGCAATCCTTCACCAGGTTCTGAATCAAATCAATCTCTAACCAGTTGGATACAGGTCATAACGGTCACCAAGCAACCTCAAAGAATAAGTTAGTGGTTATGACTTATGACCATTTTATAATTTGTAAACAAGACTAGTTATAGGGGTTCCATTAGATCATTAATCATTAATAGCAGTGCATAATCATTAATTAACAATAGTGAAGGTAAAACATCCCCGAACAAAGGCACCCAACAAAGGTGTTGGGTCACTAACCGGGCGGCCAACCACTCCTGACTCGCCAACTCCATGAAATTCACCTGCCAGGTTGGCAGCCAACCCAGCGCAACCGACGACCATCACAGATCTGCAGCCACCGACTGGTACATGGCTGGCTATGTACCGTCATTCTTGAGAGCATGCTGGTATCTGCTAGTGCATGCCAATGTTGAGAGAACTGCTTGAAACATCAGTCAAAAACATTAAACAAACACAGTAGTGAAATTTATCAGTAGTGAAACAAACCAAACAGGGGGTCTTTATTGATCAAACGATTCGAACGCATATTTTTTGATGGTCATTCACAAACGATTTAGAGTAGACAGGGAGTAGCTTACTAGCATCTGGCAGCTGGATCTACAAAATACAAAAAATCATCGGACATGAATCTCACCTCCATTGCAGGAACCGCTGTCAATAACAGCTCTTGTCGCTGTTGGTATCCAATGATCAACACATCAAAGTTGGATCGTCCACCCAAACATTACAGCGGGTTACACTAACGTAGATGTGAAGGACCACCAGGTGTTGATCGTGGTTACTGTTGAGAATGGCGCGTCAGCCCACATCAAGCTGTTTGTGCAACCCAGAGCACCAAGCAAAATCCACAAGTATCTGTGAACAAATGCTATGTCGTTTTCATACGTAAACCCATACCGTATATCTGAACATATCCCTGGATGCGTGTCACAACACAATCTGAATCTTAATGCGAGTAGTTCACGTCTCGGCAGGCTGGCAATTCTGTGAAGAAGGCTACAGTAGTACACCTGAACTAAAACACAACCATGTGGTGTGAGATTGGGCGTCTTTTCCATTGATACCCGTAATTAACCAGCTCATTGGCAAACTTAAGAACTATTTGAAACCGCTGCCGACCATATCATACCATACCATACCATACCATACCATACCATACCATACCATACCATACCATACATACTTATCATCATGCCACACTATCTGACACCCATTTTGGCATAAATGATCAATGACCATAAATGGCCATATGCTATACACATCCATACACGTGTAATAAGAATCATTCACTCATTAGGTGAGTATTCATCAGCAGGAAACATCGTTGGTAGTAGGTGGTCACGATGTTTTAATATTGGCCATCAATCTACACCAACCAATCAACTATATGATCCCCCACTATCGTCAATCACGTAATATTCATGAACATTATCACTGGCCCTTCACCGTTTCCAACTGTCAGCACTACTTGCACACCATTAGCCATCATCTGAACCCAGCAACGTATCTGCCAATGATTAGTCATCGATCGTTTATTAACCATTAATCCCTTCTCCCTAGTGCTGAACCCCACGTCCCAAATTAAAAGTGCCCGCCTATGTTAATTCCAAAAAGTACCTCACTACACTTTCTAAATGGGAAACAGGACCACTGGCAACAGCAAAATTGCCGAGCGAAAAGCAGTGCTTGGGGATCAGCTTGTTCCAGGACTGCCAAGTCAACAGAAACCCATCGGAGCCTCCTCGTCATCTTCGCCCCAGTACTCCTTGACCTTTTGAAAGATGCTTTGCTCCACGATCTGGGCCGCAAGTGAGAGCTGGTGCGGGGTGCATTGTGAGTTTGTTGATGTTGATTGGATGGATAGTTGCTTCGTTACTTCGTTAGTCAAGTAGTTAGTCAGTCACTTGCTTAGTTAGTTGGGTAGCTAGTCAGTTAGTTAGGCAGTCAGTTTGTCAGTTTGTTAGTTGGTTAGTCAATGGTTGACTGGCCGCGTGTCTGTCCAATGCTTTTGGGCGGTGCTTCCCAATAGTCAATCGTATCTGCGAATCTAAAGTCGTTGTGTTTTCTCTTCGAAGGAATTCTCTCCCTGCAAAATGAGACAATAATGCGTAACAATGGGTAATCAAAGGGGATAATAAAAGCAACAATTTGACCAATATGGGGATTTCTCAAAGTTTTTGGGTACCCAAAAAATGCTTGGCGTGCTTCTCAAAAGAATTATCACAGTGATGATTGAGCGTATCCCAGGCACTCCATGCATACCTACCTACATTTACATATAAAATAGCCCAAATGTAGGAAAATATGCCATACATGGGGTGTCTAGGTATGACTGTGGGTCAATATTCACCATCAATGATCGGGATAATTTCACGAAAAACAATACGGAATACGGCAGTTAATGATGCTAGATCAGAGATACAAGATTTTGACCCACAGACATAAAGCAACCATGCAATACACTGTATCTCTGGTTGTTGCCGTCTAAAATCTGCATGCAAAACGGCCAACGGTTTGTTGTAATTGCCATTGGTCTAGGAGGGTACCACATCCAAAAACACGTAATTAAAAGTAACCAACATCACCCCAACAATCTCGACTCACTGCTATGTATCACTACCATTGCTCTTCAGTTTGGGTTTGGTGTTGGTTATCCCCGGGATTTCGCCACCTGTTCAACCATAGAATTCACCAACAACTCATGGCGGCCGTGGCATGATCCGTCGGCTGCCACCGGGCTCGTCACGCCTCCGTCGGTGTCAAGGTCGTGCCCACGCGGGCCACCGCGACGCCAAAGGACTGTGTCGGGTCACGGGCGATTCGCGACGGTGGAGGACTTTGGAGGTGAAGCTAATAGCGGGGATATGGCGAGCTGGGTCGATATGAATCCACCAACTAATGGGGGATTTCCATCAACAATAGGGAAAAGAATGGTTAATAAGGATATAAAGTTAGCGAATAGCTATTAGCCGCGGTCCTTGTATACAAAATAAGCTGATAGCTAATATTGGAAACAGGGGGTCCTGCAGTTGTTCTTGCAGCAATGGGAATGATTGACGCTGATTGACTACATGTATCGATTGATTTGTAACATTGCTTACCTAAGTCATCCCAGTGGGGATACTTCAACTGTAGATTAGTGAATGTTGAGGTCAAGTTTTTTTGAGATGATGATAGTTTGCCAACAGGGTGTAATGAACGAAGTATTCAATCAAACATTGGCGGAACCAACTTCTTTTGGGTAGAGTCAACCAACTTGACGAGTAGCCAACACTCTTGCTGAAATATATCGATGATTGCTAGTTGATAATCAAGAGTATAAGCAATAGTCAGAGCAGTATGTGTTGGGATACAAGTCGTTGGATATGAATTGTGGGGTAAGAATCCACACAAACACTGGTAGGGATAGTCGGCGGTCGAAAAACAATCATTTGGTTGCTGTTAGTATCTTGGAGGATAGAACCAGTACAGCACTTGGTAGTGATGCGTCTCTTTTGCTCTTGGAAACTACATGAATTGCTAAATGTTCATTTTTTGTGGTGTATATACATATATATCTCATCTCTATCCCTGGGTAGCTATCAAAATCTTATTATCTACCAATGATTTCCGACGATTCGTCTCTACACAACTATTTGATAAACGTAGGGACTAACTGCTAGGAATGTTTTTTGATCGATAAAACATATGTTTAACAAATCAATCTGCAGGCATCATTGATGCTAAGTGTAGGTTTGTTGGTAGTGGGAGTATGATGTAATGAATAAACCACCGAATGACAAACAATCGATACTACCCTTCAATTCAATGCTGTTAGTGTCCTCTTGGGATGGGTGCCCAGCTGCAAACTGGGGGTAAGAAGCTGTGATATCTACGCGCTCGTTGGCACTGGGTCGAAAACCTCCGAAGGGCACTGTTTCGCCGTTGTTGATCCCAAATTTGTGGTAGAATGAAGCAGAATCCTCTACAATAGTTGTTCGGATCTTCATCTACCAATTGTTCCTTTTTTGATGTTCTTGAGCCCGACCCGCTCTCTGAACTATGCTAAGTTGTCTAATTCTGGCTTGTGGGTGGCAACCCGGCCGAAAAAAAAACATATGGCATCGTATGGCCATTTCGATCTTCTCAGATGTCTGGTTGATGATCAGTGGTGAATCCCAATTGCCACTGGCTATGTATATGCCCTTATTTCCCAAGCCATTGGCTGAAATCGACAGCGCCATATCATCCTAGATCGACGGGGTGCCATCCAATCTTTTGATGATGGTTCACTATGAAGGCTGTAGTGACAGAATAAAGAAGACTGGTTGGTGGTTTGAACCCCTTTGAAAAATATTAGTCCACCAACCATTTGTTGATGATCAGTAGTGAAAATAAAAAGTTTGAAACCACCAACCAGAAGAAAGGAAAGAAAAAACAGAACAAAAAAACGGGTTGAACAAATCAAATGATTTGCTGTACTGTAGTTAGTTAATTGTTGAACACGGTTGAACATGGCGAAGAAGCCCTGATCCGAACAAGGTTCGATAACCCAAGTCCTGAGTCGCTGGATTCTGGTGTTGAATCTGATGCGGATCTCATGGAATCTCTGTTCTCTAATCATCTGCCCACAAAAAGCATCCCTTGCGGTTTCTTGTTTCAAGGAAGGCTCAAGCTTTCTTGTTCCACACATCAGACATGACTGAAGCTGAAGAATTGCAATAAATAATAACATCACTGTCATGAAATAACCCAAGAGGGCTAGAATATTTTAGAATATTCGCAGACACCCAGGCAGCATACCACTTGCTTCCTCCTGCCCCAGAGACAAAAGTTTGCCCGGTGAATATGGGAGAAAAGACATATCGACAATGAGGTGGTTTGGTTGATACATCCCCATACTCCTGCAAAAACAGTTCGGTGGCTTTCTTGCTCACTGGCATCACGCTCCAACATTCTAGCATTACCATCCTTTAATAATGCAGTTCCTGTTACTGCTGCCGATACTTCTTCTACAACAACAACGGCGACAGCATGAATCAAAGATCCACAAAAAAACAACACTCCCAGGAGCTTTGCCATTAAAAAACTATTCCAAAGTATGGGCAACATATTGACAGCTCAGCTAGATCTAATCATCAATTACAATGGCGACCATTTGGTTAGGCACTCCTCATATTGAGGAAGGATACCCCGAACTCACCGCTCCTAGCGGCCTCCAACCACCAGCCAAATAGCTTAACCAAACACAACACCAATCCAGCTCCAAGCAACAACCACCAGCTCCAACGGAAAGCTTAGCTGCGACCTCCAAACGTCTGTGCAAGTTCAAGGCCGCCGCGTGTGACTGGGTGACGCACAGCACTCGCTCCTAAGCGCGAACGTGGGATGGTTGTGACCCTTCTGGGGCAACGAAGATGGGCTCCTGCAAAGGAGGGACTACCCCTTTTACCGTTGATAGTTACATAAGGTATGTAGATTGTCAACTACATAGACCAATAATGACCCATAATCCCATCTGAAAATCTGAACATCTTTGACCTTCAAAGGAGGCCGGCGGAGGGATCTGCGCGACGTCAGCACAGCCTGGTGCTGGCATGCCAGGCCTCCACCCTTCGACCAGCACGCAAACATGGTGCTTTCGACCTAGTCACTGGGGTAACCCCAGGACAATCATCTCATGTTAACCATTGATAGTAAACAACCAAGCATTTTTGAGTTCCTCTATGTTAGTTACCATTGTCAATCAATATAGCTATCAGTTTAAATTGACCATCTTTGACCAACCATCTGCGACCATCAACCAGTCTCAACGATGCGTCATGACATCTGTCAACCGTCTATCATCTCTTGTTGAGGCCACAAGCATCGAACCACATTGCAACTCTGATGATGATATACATATACCTTGATTGAAAATGCCACAATGGAGAATATGGACAATCGCAATGGTGGTACCTACTAAGAAACCATCAACCAGCCTAATGAATACTATTCATAGGGAAACTGCGGCAGTAATTCGGGGATACCCCACTTTTCGGACAAAACCATATGGCGGTTTCTCAAATTAAGAACCCCCAAATCATCCAGTTCATCAACCAATCTATATGATAATAAACCAGTCATTTTTCAGGGTTCCCGTATTTTGAGACACCACCATATACCTGCTATTCTCAACTAAGCATCCAATAAATTTCAACAGTGCCAAAACTAAAACGCCACGTGAAATAAAGAGAGTGAGCAGCGGAAGCCGGAAGCCTAAAGCCAGAAGAATGGCGTGAATCATATGCAGCAAAAAATGATGGCTGGGGAGATGATATGATGCTTTCTGATGATTACAGTATGGCAATTATCAACGACAACACATATACATCATAAAAATGGAAATATTAACTATGTGCGATTAATTGATGTGCATGATGACCAACAGATTTCAAACAAGAACCAGTCCTCTTTCATCATGTTGTCACTGTATCAACTGCTAGCTGTGGCGGTGTAAATTACCATTCCCAAAACAGTCTCAATAAAGGACTGAGGGACATCCGCAATCAACCAAAGGATACCAGGGGATCAACCAACTGTTGTGCACCACAATCAACGCCGCCATTGCCAGCATCAACAAGATCAACACTAACAACAACAACCACATGCACATCAGCATCACCGCAATAATGTATGGAAAATCAGCATCAATGACACATAATAACACTACGACCTCCCTGACCACCAACATGACAACAACACGATCGTGCAGCTTCACTCCTTGTCAGGCAGATTCTGAGCAGCAGCCAATGCGACTGCAGCTGCAACATGGGTCTTCCCAGTTCCTGGAGAAGGAGAAATACCATCAGCCATGATGATGGTGATACCCGTCCGTTAGTATGTCATAATTTCAAAGGGTCGTATCATGGAACTAACGATGGCTAAAGGATATAGCATCGTCAATAGTAATTGATAATTGATAACCCACAGCCCCTGTGGGTTAAATTTGCTCACATTGAAAGCAATGCTCATCATGGACGCTACCTCTGCTGTCAAGTGGTGGCTTCATCATCTACCCAACCAGTAGCGACTCCAAGCTCTGTCTAGCAGCATTTTGCGAAAAAAGCATCCGACATGTGCATCCAACAAATGGGGTTGTCCATCATAGATAGTGGTACCCCCAACTATCCCTAAATGATCCTCCTCAATAGGGAAACCAACCAGCTATAGGGGTACACCCTTTCATCCATTTCTGAATAAATCAAATCAGGAGATATTATCCTCTGGTCCTTGGAATCAAAAATCACCGGGTAGATCCAGGGAGTAGATGGACTGCTGCCATTCTCACCCCGGCAACCGACGCTGGTTCATCCTGTGGCTTGCCACGAGGCACAGGATGAGCTTTGACCACCCGTGTTCAACCCATGGATCAATCGTTCAGAATCAGAATTCCCACCGATGAACCATTGATGGTAGCTATCTTGCAGCAAAATGTTGTTCACAATCCCTCACCATACCGTTGTCGTTTGACTCGTAGCGGATAATAACAATCACTCTTCGAACAACAGATTGCTGGTCATTAATCTAAAAGATTGTGAGCTAATTGTTGGAATTGGGAATTCTTGATGAAAAAGCCAGCCTCCTTTTACACTCGTGGCTGTGATGCTTCTCATGTGCTGTACAGCACTACATAAAATGCATCTGGCTCAATTGGTGAATTTCAAGGATCACTGATTGCCGATCTAATTTCATCAATGTCCAAATTCTGTCATGACACCTCCTAACCATTCATTCTCCATTATTGACAATCAAAAATCACTTGTAGCCGGATTTGATTATATCAACCTTTGTTAACGAATTGACCTTCAAATCACAATTAATAAGCCATCAATTAAGCGATTAAAGATCAGTTCACCAGCAATTAACTATGCATTCACCGTCATCAAACCAATTATCAAAATTGCGTACAATTCAGAAGGACACGACCGTCAACTAACCAATTGACCACCGATGCACCATCAAATTCACTGTCAACAAGCCATGAAGTAACCGATTGGCCTACAAATACTCAACCCACCGGCTGATTAGCGAGTCGTTGGATGTGGTTTCGCCAGAGTCTTCACCATTGGTCATTGCCTAGAGAGGAGCTGACCCGTCGGATCGGTTACCCTGCTCCAGGTACCATGAACTACCAACCATTCATCATGACTCAACCGGCTCAACCATTCATGCATCCCCACTTCACCATCACTCGACCAGAATGATTGACCATCATTATCATTATAAACCATCACTATTCACCATCAATCATAATCAAGCATTAATCATTTAAGCTAAAACTAACCAATGGTTAATTCAACATGAACTTAGCCATAGTGAAACTTTATTACCAAACCATGAATCAATATTCAACATAGTTCAACATAGCCTTTGGCTATGGATTCATCACCGGCTAAGGGATTAAGATGGATTCACAATTGATTGGCCATGAAACTCGACCGTTAATCCCCTAGCAAGTCATTAGACCATTCACCGTGATCGACTCGGTCCCACCTGGCGGACCTCTTACCAAGCTGCAACGACGCGACCTAGGCTCAGCCAAGACCCGTGGGCCCGTGCGGGGGAGTGGTGGTGCTTCAACTGATGAAGTGAATGGTTTACTGAATGGTCAAGTGGTTCAACCCATGGTGAAGTCATGGTGAATGTTTGGTGGTGGGTGAACTCATGGTCTCATGGTCTCATGGTGCCACTGCATTGTTAATAGTATTGTTAATCAATGCTTCAAAATGGTGAAGAATGGTGGTTTACAATGGTGAATCATTGTGATTAATCAATGCTTAAGTGAGCAGTGCTTCCACTACCTGGTACTCAGCAAAATGTGCTTGATAATCATGGTGAGTCGAGTTGATGATGGTGAGTTACTGTAACCTGTAAAGCCGTTTAATAATGGTCAAGAGTCACGAGAGTAGTTATTAGTGCTGAACAATGATGGGCATAGTCGTTGGTCATAGTTGGAGGATGTTGGTGCACGAGTCAAATGAGTCACACACGCTACCCTGAATGATGGGAATGACAAAAACTCATGACTAAATTATCATTAACCATGATTTACTATCATTACCATCACTCCTCATAATTAACCGCTATTGACCATCATTGAGCATCATCAACCATGATGAAGCCATTACCCTCTGGTAAACTAACCAGGCGATGGAACATCCAACACTTTGTGATTTCCCAGGGTTTCTCTGTAAAATATCCAAATAAATTTATGGTTAGTTTACCAAAGGATAGTCACCAAGCATTAGTAATTAACCAGTTCACCGTCAACCAATTAGCCGTCATGAATACATCGAACCAACCAGCATTCGACCTGGCAACGACCTCATCTCCAATCTGTTTTTCCGGGTTCATGTGCCATGAGTTTCTCGGTCCGGTTGTTCTCCGTCGGAGTTCAATCCGGATGAGAATTCGTACAAGGGACGGGTCCACGGGCCGCAGGCAGTTAGAACGAGTGATTTTCGCCACAACTGGCAAAAATCAACCCACCTACCCTTGGCCCCAGTGCCATCATCTTTATAGGCTATAGCAGTTATAACTAATGTTTGGGAGTGAAAATCCTACCTTTTTTTGGGTTTGGGGGGCCAAGGGTATGTTGAATCTATTGCTTTGATCTTGCTTATGAACCATGGATTCTAACTGGTGCCAGCCCGGCCACGTTGTAAACAATTCACAGCCCTGGTCGCTGTCACTGGTGTTCTTGAGTTGTTCGCCACCAGCTCGGATGCCATGCAGTGCCGTGCCCTAGAAATATCTGTTGCTTTCCCCAGTTCCAAGCACCCCGCCAGTGGGGTCCCAACACTACTCTTGGGGTGGAAAGCAGATGGTGGATTCCAATCAACGACTGCTGCTTGCCAGTTATGGCTGGCTAGGTGACTCTCACATGGTCGGCTATAGAGCCCTCACATCCTAAATGGCATCACAATCATCAACGACTGAAGACTCACTTGCTATTCTGTCAGCGTTCATCTTACCACCAAACCAGCATCAACCATGAATTGAGTTGTAGCCTCTGCTCCCTTGGCAAAACTTAATGCAAAATGCTGTCATGATTGTCGCCTGCGTCAGATCCGTTTCCCCGCAACCTGAATGAGGCTGTCCATATCCCGGATAACAATCTTCAATGGAGGTGAGATCAATATCAACTCAGGATGGTTAACGACGGCCAGTCATGATGAATCCTGTTGCATAAATATTCAAATAATTTTAGGTTATAATAGACCAACATACTGACAATTTAGAAATACAATACCGATTCAAGTTCCAAGGGAAAATATGGTGGTTGCGCAAAATGTGGGTACCCCCAAATCATCCATTATGAACCATTCATAGCAATAAACCAACCATCTCTCGAAATCTCCCTCATTTTGAGAAACCACCATTTTGTCCTCAGTGCGTATGATGAATCATGAGTCATGAGTCATAGTACCAAACCAACCATCTGCCATGATTCATTCTACTAAACCAACCATATGCTGCTCAATGATCCTTGCGAAGCGATCATGGCAACCAGGGATGGTAGCATGATCCAGCTGGATATGCCTTGCTATCCACTGAGGGACCTGCTAGCGATCAAACATGGCTAGAAAATCCATCATTTCATGCACCGTCCACAAATTATTTCCCAAGGTTTTGTGATGAAAATGGTGTGTTGTCCTGCCATGTTACCGGAGAGTATACACGAATGGCAATGATTCATGCCGAACTGATTGACGAAGCTATTGAGAAACCCATAATATGAAAACCTAGTTTCAGTGCATCAGTGCATCGGCTGCCAGAATTTGGTCACTTTCTATTAATCGATTGCAACTACTGTAGTTTGACAATGGAGTTGATGACCAACCCTAGGTGACAAATGGTTGGAGTTGACGACCGACTCTAGTACTTATGGCCGCGTTTTTGCGACAAATGTTAATGGAACGTTGAGAACGTATAACCTGTGGACAAACTTATATGGTTCTGAGTTATATCCAAAAATCACCCTCAAAGATGGGTATATAAGGCCATCCTGGAAAAAACAACAAAATTCCAACATATTTTACTTAATTCCTAAATATATTCTAATAAAGGAGATGTTCGCCAAAGGTCCAGAGTATTGAGCCACGGCCATATTCTTCTTGTCTATATCTTCTGGATCACGACGGCAGTTGTGAGATGGTTTTACAGCCCCAAGTTAGTACATCGCTAATACTCAGTAGAATCCCATCGGCCAAATAGGTATAACTCATCACCCTAAGTCAACCATTACAGTAGAAACATTGCCAAGACCCCTGGTGATCTATGTCCAGCATCAGCCATGTCAGTATCATGAATTTAGATGGTTAATTCACTATCATTAGTCCTGATTGATCAATCATGATTTGTCATCTAAATTAAGTATCCATCTCAATGATCATTATAGACCAGGGGCTTATCAAACTATGTTCATTATTAATGATAGAATTCTAAACGATCATTCTTAATGATTATCTGTTTAACAATGTCTTCCTCTATTCAACTGTAATCTCAAATCTATCAATAATCAAACCAATGCAACTGCGACGGGCTCACTGTTAAGAGCATTTCGACTGTTCGTTCATATGGGAACAGTTCGAAGCGCAGAGTGGCGCGCGCCACGCCACTCCCGGGCTCAGGCCCGAGACTTGCAGCCATGCTCTGGCAGCCAGAGATCTCTGTGGGGAATGGTTGATAATGGTTCATCTTGGTCGGTCAACTAGTGTTTAATCAGTGAATCCTTTGTGGTAAATAATGGTTCATTGGTGATTAAATGGGTTGAACATGCTTAATGGCACATGCTTCATAACAATTAATTTTGTTAATCATAGTTCATAAATGTTGAAATGGGTTTGTGAATGGTCAACAAATGGTGAACACATGATTAATGATGATGCTTCAATGATGATCAGCCTCTGGTGATCGCTCGCCGGTGAGAGAAAATCCGAACCAATAAACTTGACGGTGTCCAAGCAAGTTTCCTTATTAAAACAACATGGTGATCTTCCAGGTTTTCTATGGTTTTCCCTATCAATATGGTGTTGTTCCAGCCAGCGAACTGTGAACGCTCACCGGGGTTTAGATCATTCACTGCTGTGTTGTTCGCTGTTGAGCTCTTCTTCTGCCATAGCATGGAAAGTAATTAAGCAAGGCACACACTTGGCACAAGCGGTGTTGTTGGCATTTTGCCAAAAACACCGTCAGTATCTCATTGTCCTAAATTCAGTTGAGTGCCACTAAATCCACAAATCACCCATACTGATACTGGTTTGTTTCAATGTAACAAACCCAGATTGGCTTTGTAACCTGCTAGGCGTTGATGAATGCTTCACAAGTGAGGGGTCCTGTAGGATTACCAGCGCTAGGGAAAGGAATCAAACCCAGCCAGCTGCAACTGCCGTGGCGGACCCTGTCGACTGCCAATGGATTCTCACATCAACATGATCTCTACCCCATGCCAAACATGTCAGTCAATTACAACTACAAATAATCATCCCCAGGCATGGATGAAAATGCAAGAACTGAAACCACCAACCGATGGTCACGATTCCTATGAGCCAGGTGGCTGTTCATGAGATAATTCCAACAGCGGCAACAGCAATCCACAAAACCATCACTGGGGACGTCAAAAATTACCGCCAGCAAGACTGGGTGGTCCAGGGCCAAAGGTGGTCAATGATGAGTAAACATGATGGATAATAGTTTGTCAATGGCAGTTCATGTAGTTCATAATCGTTAGCAATGGTTGATTGGTGAGTCACTTTCAAATGGTGATCAACAATCATAGCCAACAACAATATAGTTGTCACCAATTGTGCGATAACAGCTGATTACGTTTGTTGTCTGTTCATGTACCAATTTCCAAGCCTAGCCTAGCAGTGTTTGAAGATTGCCTGGTTGCTTGATGATCTCGGGCAAACGATTTGTTGATGGCAAAGGAGCACCTGGATAGCATTCATCCGGAAAACTGAGGGTAAACCCCGGGAAAACAGCTAATTAAATGGTACCAAAGAAGAATCACTCAGACTTGTTATTATTTCACATTTTTTCCAACGATACTGTTTGTTGAATACAAACACAATTCTTGTCGCAATGTTTGGTCATCGGTATATAATGATAATGAATCAATCAAACTGATGCTGAGGGATTGATAAATCAAAATGGCGTAATTAGTGATTGATCATGACATATCATGACCAACCATAAATCCCAATCAATCCATCCAACTAATGAGGCCCCTAAATCATCCAATATCAACCATTTATTGTGGAGTAATAAACCAACCATTTTAGGGTAAACAGTTCTTGTGTTTCAAGACATTGCCTAATGGAAGCTACCCCAATAGTCCAAACAAGATTAGTTCGATGATCCACGATTATTTGTGCCACTAACATTGCCGCTCTTTGCCATGCCAATATTGCCAACCTGTCTGCCTTGCCTCCGCAATGGAAAACGCAGAAACAACGTGGAACTGAAGGATGACGCTCTCTGCTTCGAGCAGCTGGAAGCTTTCGAAGTGCATCCATGCCATGCTTAGAGTCCCATCTGAACTAAAACAAAACAATGGTGGATCATGTGCATATTGCTAAGCCATAGGGTGAGCCCCACCCCAAAAGGATCATTCTACGAACGGAAACCATTGGTTTTTGGGGTACTGCCAATTATATACAACTATTTTGGCACATACCCATGTTGTAAATTCTCAACCAACCACCGTTGATAACGTTGTAGCTTCTGAACCAACTGCTTTCTTTTCTCTGCTTGAACACAACAAACGTCATGATCGATCCGGCGAACCCGACAGTTGAGAAAACAACCACTGATCCACTCGTTCTCGCGCAACAAGGACGCTCTGACCATCTATGACCATGTCGCCTTGTATCCAACGACCCAACCAACCATGGCATTCTTTGAATCGCTGACCCATTTTTAAGACGCATCCTTCAGCAACCACTGTGTGGCCATTGAGCAGTACGGTAGCAACATCGCAATTTTCGCGGTGTGACCGGTGGTGTCTTGTGGTGTCACGTGCGATTCTGGCTTGCAGAACATGGGGGTCTTGCTGGTTGGGAGATGGATTTTCAGAAACCAGCAAAAATTGTGCGAGAAACAGCTCGGGTTTGTCTATATAAGGGCCTTTCACGTGGGATCACTAAATGGCGCGTTCCATCTCCTACCTAGGAAACTAGGGAATGTGGAGCTTGGGATGCCCAAATACACCAACAGTGTGGCATCAAGAAAGATAGATGCATGATTCAGTTGAAAGTTTGAAGCAATGAATATGGGTTCTGCTCAGCAAAGGTGCAAGTACCCACCTAAAAAAGTTCCCACACAAGATCATTTGTAGCGTCATGAACAAACCCACTCACACTGGGCTATGAGTCAAAATGCTGTTGCTCTGGTGAACATCCGGCAAATGACCAATTTCCTGCAGGTGGAAGGTCAGGGGCTGCTTGGCTGGGTTCCCCAAAGGACCAAACTGGTCTTTGTTGAGATATTCACCTATCCATTTGACGGTTTCGTGATATTGACCCCACTGCACGTCTTCATTCAAGGCAAAAGCTGCAACGTCACAGCCCAGGAAAAAAACAGTGTAGATTAGTATTACGACCATCATTGGATCATACAACCAGGTAACGGTATACGTCAATATATTAAGTACATCGAAATAACCAAAATGGGTTACATCGGAAGCATAACCCCCTTGGGTCATATTTGCTCAATGGGCAATAACTCCATTGAAACTATCAACCAATAGCGACCAACCAAGCAAAAGCTAGCGATTTGATGGATTAGCCAAATACGTTCCTCAAATTGTCAATCAAAACAAATATCTGCACCGCAAAACACTCCCTATGCTTCCAGTTACCATTGTAGTAGGAAACCAGTTGGTTTCTACCATTGTTGTTTGGGATTGAATACCTACTATAATGGTATCTGGAAGCATACTGAGTGTGAGTTGTTTGTCTTCAACATGCTTGAACCATCCAGCTCGTAAATATGGAACCCGTTATAAAACATACCCAAGTAAGGCTCTATCTCCCTCTGGAATATTATTTTCTGTTCAGGAAACAAATGGTTTCCCGGTTTCCCGGTTTCCCTCCTTACTACGTATCTCCCACTTCATGGCAAAACCGGGCAAGGCATTGCAATTGCTGTTGTGGCTTGAGGCTGATCGCTAAGGTACCAACAAGTTGCCATCTCAGGCTGTGTCTATGTTGCGTATCTAGATTGTTTTTTAGATTATGTGCCTATCTAAGTTATGCAACTACGTATATGTGTATATATATATATATATGTATATGTTTTGAAATTCATATTTACATATATATATATATATATGAATAAAAATGTAAATATAAATATATGAATTTATATGTATATAAAAATATATGAATATAAACGTATATGCAAGTATATGAATCAATGTATATGTATCTATATGTATATATTCAAATGTAATTTTGAATACATATATACATATATAATGTGTTTGGAAATAAATAAGTAAATATATATATATATAAAGGACAAATAAATATACATGTAATAAATATAAATATATGTATATATTTTTGTATATTTTCGAATTTGAATATATATATATATATATATTGATAAAAAACAAATACAGTAAATAAATATCTTAGTGATACAAAAGGGTATACATTTGTATACTGTTCAGATTCGGGGGATCCCCCAAAAACCCTCGCAAAAAAACTGTCAAAGAAACCAGACATTGCCGGGAGCAACCCATGATATCATAGACTTCTCATGTTCTCATCGCCACATCCAGACACCGCAACTAGCGTCCTGTTTAACAGGGGGTACAGCGGCTTCGGGAGTACCCCCACCTAAATGGACATCCCCAAATTTGTGCATCACTCTAGCGGCATTTTCTCAAGCATTGAATTGCAGCCTGGCCCAGCTGCTTTAGAGCACTTACCATTGAAGTGTTTTGTCGGACTTGGAGACTCCACAAAAACTTCTTGACAAAGCCCATGAGCCCATACTACACGGGAAATTGACAAATACTTGATCCTACAATAAGCGGTGCTGAATATGAACCTACTATCCGTGTCAATGACAACTGAAACTGCTGTTCACTACATATTTAAAGCATGCATGATTTCTCGTGATTCTACAGAATCAAGCGACTCTAGCGTCCTCTATTTCCGTGATTTGTCAAAAGGCACGCGTCATTAAAAAACGAAAGTCTTTTGGTGATTAGTCACAGACTGCTGAAGCTAAAAAAACTCAATAACTGGTGCAAACC
Source organism: Symbiodinium kawagutii (assembly GCA_009767595.1). Lineage (NCBI taxonomy): Eukaryota > Dinophyceae > Suessiales > Symbiodiniaceae > Symbiodinium > Symbiodinium kawagutii. The sequence continues at coordinate 73,444 of VSDK01000381.1, forward strand.
CCTATCTCCCTAAAACAATCCCCCCTTGAAAACTACTGGGAGTCTAGACAAATAGCTTCCCCTAGTTCGTTTGACAAAACGTCGTGGCAAAGAACCCCACACTCCTTACTATGTCTCTATCCACTTCTCATTGTGATTCTCTTCTTGTGCTTGCCATTTTTATCTCTTCCTCTCCTTCTCTCTCTCTCTCGGATATGTTAGGAGCCTAGATGGTGCAAAATTACACCCCAACCATACCCATGTTGCAGTGGAACATGTTGATAGTGTCCGTCCGCAGCAGGAAGAGGTACTAGATGCTCGATTCCACAATTTGCATGTGGTCTGTAATCATCTTGTGAAGTGTGAAGGGAGCATTTGCCAAAGGTCGCACCACATTCATGACCTACTAATTGACTGGAATGAATCATCGACCCTTGATTGACAAGGCAACCTTGTCAGTTCTCACCAACTGGATTCCAATCGTTCAAGGTAGTTTTCTTCAAATCTAGTGAACCGGCAGGTCTCCTGCACTGTCTACAAACCGGAACTGCTCGGAGGAACGAGATGGAGAGTCATTGCTAGTTGAGCCATGTTGAACCTGCGGAGCTTGTTGTACTAGCGGTACTCAGCACATACCATATACATCCACCATTGTTGTGAATAATTACTACTCCAGTACTGCCAAACTAAGATCCATAACTAGTTTCCACAGCTGATAGTAGTTACTGGATGGCTAGTAGTTGCCATGAGCAATAATCATCCACAAAAACCTACTGGTAACAGCCATGGTCATCCACAACTACCACAACTGCCAATTACAATGCTTGACCATCATGTCTGCAGTTACCATTGGTAATCACAACATGGTCACCACTACCAACAGCCATTGGGTTCACAATGGTTGACCCATTCCACCGGCTGTTCGCACCGCCGCCCTGGCCGCCTGCGAGTGGCCTCAAAAAGGCATCACCCGTTTTGCCACGGCCAAGACCTCTGCAGCACGGCGTAGATATGACCAAACACATGAGACTGATGGCGAACAATGGCGAACAATGGTTACATAACAAGGGTGAAATGACCGTTGTTCAACAACAACGATAGGGAGCCTGCCAACTATGTAGTGTCAAATATGCTATCTACCACTAGTATTACCGGCAACAATACTACTACTGCTTCTGAAACTGCTACTCAAAGTGCTATATACTGACGTGAATGCTGACTTTGCTTTGTCACCGCTTCTGCTGGCGCCAATACTGCCATCGGTAATATTGCTACTGCTACAAAATTCGACACACAAAATGCAAACACGAGTATTGACGCAGATTTACTGAAATCTGGTAGCTTCCCTGTCAAACATGACCCTCTTTTTCTGGATATACCGTTATGAATGTAAGTTATGTATACCAATTCTGTGACTGAATTGAGAAATGTGTGGTACAAAATACTCAACATAATTAATCACTTCGCCAATGAATAACTTGGTCGCTGCACAGCTCTGCGGATTTGCTGGACAACTGATGGCAATTCCAATATGCACGACGGTCAAAACATGCATGGTACTTATTCTATGGTCATCAACTACAGTAGTTTCGCTCCTCAAGGTCCCCCGTCGCTCCATACGTTTTGTTAGTTCCTTTGTGTACGTTTTGGTAACGGTTGTCTTGAAATAGCTCCTGCGAATACGATAGGAGAAGTTCCTTATTCCTTACATGTCTTTTAGGGAGCTGGAACTTCTTGTTCGGATCCTGCGCGCTGGTTCTATTGTTAATCATCCCCAAGGAAGCCAAGGGATAAAAACATATTTGTAATCAACCATGCGTGTTGGTGACTCGTGCTCCCTATCACCAAGCATCACCAAGCATCATGGTTGAACTGCTTGATGGCTTCATGGTTCATCATGAAACCATGCACCACCAAAACTCACCATGAAACCACCATGATTACAACCATCGACCACCATCAACCGCCAAACCTCATACAAACAACAAGCATTGACCATCATGAACTATCATCAACCATCAAAACATACCAAACAAAGACCATCAACCATCATATACGGTTTCTCAATATACGGGTATATACCCCAAAATCATCCATTATCAAACGTTTATTGTAATAAATCAATGATCTATTGTCATAAACCAACCATTTTGATCCATTTTGGGGGTCCCTTATTTTGAGAAACACCCAAATGAAAACCGCCATGTAGAACCACAAATCAGCCAGCATCAACCTGTGCTTCCAAGCGACCGAGCGAGGCAACCATTGTTGGGGCGGTAGCGCGGGCAACCCAGTTGGTTTGAGGTATGGTAGAATCAGTTGGGCCTGCGGAAGGGAGGGCCATCAAGGAGGTGATGATGATGATGATGATGGTGATGATGGTGGTGGTGGTGGTGGTGTTTTTTATTTCTATGTTGTGATGATGAAAAAAGTTGTCATTTCGATTCACCAAAGCAAATATGCGCTGATCACTTGTCATATATCATCAATATGCAAGGAATTGCAAACTAGTGGTGATGCACTATTAATGACTAATGACTGAAGCAGTGGCTGGATTGATGCTGGACTTGCTGGATTATAATCCTCTCTATGATATTTTCTGATTCCTGAAAAAATAAGCCCATCCACAAAGAAAGCAAAGTGATCGTTTCGCCTGAAGGCAACACCCCTATAGATTGTCAGTTTCTGTTCATTGTCCTTCTCTACAACCGCCAATGATCCATCAATCAAGCAACAATTCAACATCATTGGACCATCATGTAGCCATGCAGGGCCATGCATCAATGAACTGTTATCAATTGACCGTTCCAAGCTCGGGCGCCTGATCATCTTCCCCACCCATAGGCCCTTCCACTACGATCTCCGAGTGCGTGGCGCCCTCCTCGAAATGAACCTGCGAAGTGAGCTCAGGATGGCTTAGGGCCTTCTATTGAGCTGTGGCACTGTTGGAAACCACAACGAAGCAATGGAAGCAATCATGTAACTAATGATCAACATTAACAATTGCTTATTGAAAAAGTTTTAATGCATTGTATTGCATACGCTGGTTTTGTATGGTTTTGGAAGGGTGTTCAATGGTTTTATAGTGGCTTCAAATGGCTGTATGTATGATGATGGACTAATGTCCATGGTGTCTGGTGAGTGTTCAAAACTGTTCAAAACTGTAATGGTTAACTAGCTGGTTAATGGTGGATATTGGGGGATAATAAGCAACAACGAATAAAGCATATAGCAACTAATGAATCAACCAACCATGAATGTACCATGAACCATTTACTAATCCACCAATAGCAAATACCAAAGCTGTGGGTGTGGGCCACAGGAGAACATTGGACCAACCTGCTTAGGCGAACATCCCAACAGTTTGGCACGGCGAGGTGACCTACAGGATGTGAACAACCAGGGTTACAGGGTACCATAGCCATATCAGTCCATGTGATTTGCGTAATGATCAATAAGAATCAATAAGATTCATTTAAGCAAGTGTACTATGAGACTAGAACTAGAACTGGAAGCTTGCTAACAATTTCACCATTCAAGTCTACTGCTCAGGGATCCAAAGCCTGAAAGGGCGCGGAATGCCAAGGCCAGTGCAAAGGGCGGCCCTGAGCGACAAAAAATACTGCACGCAAAGGCTGCAGATGGTGAGGCTACGGTCAGTAGGCTCGCTGAAAGAACGGCAAATAGGTGACATTGTCTCAGGCCATTGCAACTAAACAACGCATCTCCGCAAAGAAAAACCGAAGCGATCCAGCCGCTGATCCGAGCACATGTGGCTCCAGCCAATGGGCCAATGGGAAAAAATCCGAAAACCTTCAGCTGGATCACCATGGTATACCATTTTCCCAGGACAGATGTTAACTTTGGCTCCAACGCTGTGCTGGTCTCAGGAACTGTGAAATTTGATCGTGGCTCATCCTCCAGGAGCGGCAGCCAAGGCCACGGCAAGATTTTCGATGCAAGGCCCCTTGGACGACCGTCATCTTCCACAACCACCGCTGCGCTCGTCATGTTTGCAATTGAGTCGAACGCTTCAACTCGGGTGAGATCAAACCTGTCACAGCCTTTAGAGAGAACCTGAAGGCCCGTGGCACCCGATTTGTATACTACATGTTCTCCATTCCTCGTTTACCCTATGTAAAAGCAAGAACTCGCGATATGTCTATCGTGCTTTTGCTCATCACGAAGTTGCCTATCACCATATCTGTCATTGGTAAAATTGTTGTCCCGGTCGATTTAAAAACCAAATTATCTAACTGCTGGGGTAGCACTCTGCACACTAGTTTGACTTATTGATAGTTATAGTTATCGCAAATAGGTTTTGGCCAACTGCTAGAGATTACTCCTGTCTCTGCAGAGATCGTGATAAGATTTTGTATTTGGAAGGTAGCTCGGAAATGCCGTTAAAAGTCCATCTGACTGATCACAAGAAATCCCACAACCTGCATCTTTGGTCACATCTTGGTGGATCACTCATGCATGGGGCGAGACCATAACCTACAACCAGGAAGCTACCCAGCACCATGAACCAAACAGGTTTACTCCTACAACTTCACATCTAGTGATGCCTCCAGGTTCAAAACCTGGCTACCACCCAAACCACTTCTATCCAAGAGGTAGCCTTGTGGAAACAAAAGAGATCATCCCAGTTGCTAACTGTGGGTGACCATTCATGTGCAAAATGATCCCCGGGGAAAAAAAAAAACAATTGCCACATGTCATTGTCAATGGCGCTTATAATGCAAAAACCACATTTCAAGCGAGTACTTCTTAGTGATTTCTTCTGTGACAAAGCATTGCTTTCAGCAAACAAAGTGGGATGAATGAGGAGCTGCCAGGGTGGGCTCAAAACGAGCCAGGCTCTCCGCTTGGTTGGTCGTGTTTTCTTGGGGAACTGCCTGCGCTTGGTTGGTCATTGATGCTGCCCTTGCCGGGGATTTTCATGGGGCTCCGCACCTCCACTGGCACATTGGCCTGGATGGAACCCTTCAAAGGAGGGAAGGTCAGGGAGGGTGGCCAGGTTCACAAGTTCCATCGCAACCGTAACTCGTAGCCAGCAACAGTGCAACCAGGTGCAACCAGGTGCAACCAGGTGCAACCAGGTGCAACCAGGTGCAACCACAACTAATTTTCAACCCAACTCTAGTTTGATTTAGCTGATCATAATCAGTACCCTCGGGTAATTTAACATGGCAGTGGCAAATCCACCATTTCAAAGCATCATTTCCCAGGGTTTCTCTATAAAATATGATTTTCCACTGCCATATGAATTTACCGGAGTTTAACAGTGTAACCAAAATTCTCGGGCAAGCAGTTTTCCCACTTTTAATTCAAAATAGTAGTTGAGCTGTTGATGCAACAGTATTTGGTAATCTCCACTCAAGGCCTCTTGGTATAATAAGCAATCATCCATGAATTTCAGTACAGTATGACAACATAAATGTGTTGAAAAAAATGCACAGTTCTTGTTGTTTTCTTGGTGGCTTGTAGATCTCTTGCTCAAATTTATATTCTAAGTGGATATGTGGTGAATTCATCTAATCCCAAAAACACTAGAAACCTAAGTCGCTGTAAGCCACCTAGTTTTGCACGATTGATCATGGTAAATAAACACCGGCTACTGTCCGTTCCAAGGTCCCCTGTCTGAAACATCGAGTTGCCGTTTATTCAGCTCGTTCACCTACGATTCAACATGGTGATCAGTATAGCATGATGTATGTAAACGTACGGGGTTTCTCAAAATAGGGCATCCACAAAACCGCTGGTTAGCTACTATACATGATTAATATTGGATGATTTGGAAGTACCAATGTTTTGAGAAACCACCATTTGTACACACACAGGTATGAACATTACCAAATAGTTTCATCTTTGAAGATATTGTTGTGGATGCTGATGTGCATAGTGGGGGTTCTCAAAATAGGGACCCCAAAATGCTTGGTTTACCACTGAAAAAACCGTAGTAATGCATGATTTGGGGGTACCCCTATTCTTAGAAAACCATTTGTGAATTTGTGAATAAGAAAAATAGTATATACTAATAATAATAGATGGTCTGCATGCAAAAATTAAAACGCTGACATATATACATGTATATATATAAAAAACAATATACATATATAAACATGTATTTATCAATATATATTTATATATATATATACATATATTAAAAAATATATATATATATATATGGCACCTCCCTCCCAATAGCTACCTTTTTGCCGTGAATTCTGTACATTCTGCACTTAGAGCATCAAATAGCTGTAAAAAGCACACGCACACACATATATATATATATATGCAAATATATGAATATGTAAATATACACATCCATAAATGTATGTAAGTGTACATGTATGTATGCTTTTAAATATATAAATATAAATATAAATATATATATATATATTTCAAGATACATATCAAAATCAAAGATGTACCCCTCACATCACCTATCACTGTTGTTTATCTGTTCATCATTGATTGCAGAGATAGAACAACCGATGACCAAACCTTATCCGGGGTCCAGTATAACTATAGGTCCCTTGATGGATTCACCCCGTGCTGGTCACGCCATTGGAGCAACCAATATGGCAACCTTTGTAGGTTCATTGATCTTGAAGGTGAATAATGATTAATTAGCAATGATAAATGATAATGAATAGTGGTTGGTCATGTTTGATAATGATTGTTTGATTAATGGGCATTCCAATAAGATTTAGACAATGCAAATCTCCAACATGTACAAATTGTTATTAAAAGAAAGGCACAGTCACCAGGACTTTTGTCCCGGTGCCACTTAGCCAAAAATCCCACATGTTACATGTTAGCGATTTCCCATCGAACATGTGAGCAAATTATGAACCACAACAACTTAGTTCAACATATGAATGAAGTGTATGACCAACTTACGATCAAATACATTTTAATGGGGTTTCTCAAAATAGGGGTACCCCCGAAAATGAATGGTTTATTACTATAGATGGTTTCTGTTGGATGATGGTTAAGAAACTGGATGATAACTGGGGGTATCCCTATGACAGCCCCAGATCAACCACAACAACTTCTTCACGGCTGCACCTTCTTTAGAGCTTTCGCAAAGTTCGCACTCATTTCCTTAGCACGCGCCCCGGGCAAAGCTTCACCCTGTGGCTATGCCCCGTGCGTAGGGTTCATGGGTGATCCTGGAGAAGGTCATGGTGATGCTTAAGATTGGTTGGACTCCTGGAAACTAACAGCTTGACCCTCTCAGAAAGGCATTGGACGACCAATCGCCCATTGGGATAACTTTTGGTAGGGTCCATTTTGGTGAAAAGCAAGCGATGATCATGGCTAACACCTGCTTAACAAATGGTTGCTTATTGATGGTTAAAACATACAAATATTGCGTAGTCATGGATAGTTACGTATAGTGGCCAACAGGCAACAAATCGATTAGCGAAACGTGCACGGTATGAACCAGATCATCAACCAAATCATCAACCAAATCATCAACCGTATCATCAACCATATCATCAACCATATCATCAACCAAATCATCAACCATATCATCAACCATATACGCAACCAGATCATCAACCATAGCATCAACCATATCATCAACCATATCATCAACCATATCATCAACCAAATCATCAACCGTATCATCAACCATATCATCAACCAGCTAATCAACCATATCATCAACCAAATCATCAACCGTTTCATCAACCAAATCATCAACCATATCATCAACGAGATCATCAACCATATCATCAACCATATCATCAACCATATCCGCAACCATATCCGAAACCAGATCATCAACCAGATCATCAACCATATCATCAACCAGATCATCAACCATATCATCAACCATATACGCAACCAGATCATCAACCATAGCATCAACCATATCATCAACCATATCATCAACCAGCTAATCAACCATATCATCAACCAAATCATCAACCATATCATCAACCAAATCATCAACCAGCTAATCAACCATATCATCAACCAAATCATCAACCGTATCATCAACCGTATCATCAACCGTATCATCAACCATATCCGCAACCAGATCATCAACCATAGCATCAACCATATCATCAACCATATCATCAACCAAGTCATCAACCATATCATCAAACATATCATCAACCAGCTAATCAACCAGATCATCAACCAGCTAATCAACCATATCATCAACCAGATCATCAACCGTATCATCAACCATATCATCAACCAAATCATCAACCGTATCATCAACCAAATCATCAACCATATCATCAACCAAATCATCAACCGT
>VSDK01000381.1:82954-93981 GCA_009767595.1 Symbiodinium kawagutii
ATCATCAACCATATCATCAACCATATCATCAACCATATCCGCAACCATATCCGCAACCAGATCATCAACCAGATCATCAACCATATCATCAACCAGATCATCAACCATATCATCAACCATATACGCAACCAGATCATCAACCATAGCATCAACCATATCATCAACCATATCATCAACCAGCTAATCAACCATATCATCAACCAAATCATCAACCATATCATCAACCAAATCATCAACCAGCTAATCAACCAGATCATCAACCAGCTAATCAACCATATCATCAACCAGATCATCAACCGTATCATCAACCAGATCATCAACCATATCATGAACCAGATCATCAACCATATCATCAACCATATCCGCAACCAAATCATCAACCGTATCATCAACCAAATCACCAACCATAGCATCAACCATATCATCAACCAGCTAATCAACCATATCATCAACCAAATCATCAACCGTATCATCAACCAAATCACCAACCATAGCATCAACCATATCATCAACCAGCTAATCAACCATATCATCAACCAAATCATCAACCGTATCATCAACCAAATCACCAACCATAGCATCAACCATATCATCAACCAGCTAATCAACCATATCATCAACCAGATCATCAACCGTATCATCAACCATATCATCAACCATATCCGCAACCAGATCATCAACCATATCATCAACCGTATCACCAACCGTATCCGCAACCAGATCATCAAGTGACACCGTGACACCAACAGCAACCATCAACCACCGGCTCAGCATCGCTGAGTCCAGGCTGCTAGTGGAACGCTTGTGTCTGCCTGCGGAACGTTCACCAACGCGTGGTGTCCCCAAGGCTACCCCCAGCGGCCGCCGGTTAGGATGGCCATGGTGATGAACCATAAACCACCATGCTTGGTGATTTGCTGCCAATGATCACCCATGAAACAAAAAAGAATGATTCAATATTCAACTACCATGAACTACCAATAATCAACATGACATGTCAGTTATCTGGACTACCATGGATAAAACCATAATCTTTATCATTCACTTGAATGCCATGGTATGATCTGTGATGTATCATGGTATTATTCAAGCAAATGCCCATTCAAAAACCAATTTGAACTGGTTGGTGATTACATCATGGGAGTTGTAGGTGACCCCCAAAAGGTGTACACCCCAACAATAAAGGTTTATTGAAGGATTAAGAACCCCCATCAACCATTGATGAGGATTTAAGCATCTATTTTGGGTGGATCACCTTTGCGGGGGGTCACCTATCGTACCCATGATTGCATATAAGCCATCCCCAACCTATTAGTTAATCAGCCAACTATCCTAACATTCTCCAGAAGAGGCACCTTTTTAACCACCAACTAGTGAATACCCAACGTGAACAATCAACCGGCTCATCTTGACATCCATCGCATGTCGGCTTGATGTCTTTCTGGCATCGGAAAATGTTTGCAGTTAATCCTTGCGAACAACGCCAGCCTGAACGATGTCAGCAGCCACAACATCACCCACACTCAATGTCCATTTACCAGCTTCATCCTCAACCAACCATTCCGGTCGGACATCGATCATTGTAAATCATGATGAAGCGTCCTTGGCTGTTCTTAATCACGCTTAGGAAGCAACAATCATTTCAAAACATTTTAAACATCACCATGGTCAATCTTCATCGACCAGTACTCCATAGTTTTCATCAATGTCAATCACCATTCATGAACGACTGTTGGCACCCATCGTCAACCAATATAAAACTGTCAGTATTGGCCATCAATTAGCAATCACTACTTTGATGTGCAGCGGGAGTTATAGCCATCGCTAGAAACCCTATAAGGTAGCTTATAACCCGAGCAGCCATGGTTACTTTGCAGTTACCAACTGGGAATTCACATCCAATTACCCTCTGGTAAACTAACCTGGCAATGGAAAATCCACCATTTATGGCCGATTTCGTAGGGTTCCCTTTAAAATAATAGTGATTTCCCATTGCCAGGTTAGGGACAACCAGACTGTATCCATTACCAGTGATTCACCATGGGGCCACGTCATGCTGCTTCGCGTGCGCAAAGCGCACCCACAAACGGCGGTGGCCTGGCCATGGAAAAGATGCACTTGCGGAAGGTGCTGGCCAGCAGCCGTTGAGTAGCGTTCCTCCTGAAAAGCAAAAAAACAAAGACCAATGATCAACAAAATATCAATGAGTCATCAGAAGCAATGATCAACCAGAACTACAATCAATGATAAGCTGAAACATCACTAATCATCAACATATCCTCGAAAAAAAAAAAAAGGTGGTTAATTGCCAGTACAGCAAAAGGTTGTCAAACATCATTATCAAGGATCAACACTAACAACAATGAACCATATCAAACAGTAACTAACAACCACTGTTGTTGATGAGAAGGGCTAAGAATATTCATCATGAAGCAAAGGAAATCTAATGCGCATGTCCGTAGCTCATGAAAACCATGGTCCACAGTAGTTGCATTTCAAACGAGCAAATGGTGGGGATCTTAGCCAACCAACAGGCAGGCAGGTACTCCCTTCTGGAATGGAACATGTTGGAAGGTGTTGGCAAAAGGCACAAACATACATGTGCATATTTACACCTATTCCATATCGTAAGCAGCGGCCAGCACACCAGAAAGTCGCTGCACCAAGGTTTGAACTCTTGGCACGAAACATTCTCAAAATTCTGGCGACATTTTCCCACCAACCCCGCGCATGTCGAAAGGAGATTAGAAACCAAACCTGGCACAACCTGAAGGTTGCTGATGGCCTCCAGCTTAATGATGCCCGCAATTTGGCGATTAATTTTCTTGAAAGGAAAACACAAGTCTTGCCACGTGCAAATTTCCAAAGCAAACGCAATTATGAGGTGGAGTGCAACACTCATCTTGAGTCTGTTCTGGATTCGTTTCCTGGTGGCACAATGTTTCTACACTGAAATCCATATAGTTGTCACTTTCAAGCGCAAAAGGCTTGAAGCAAAACGGAGGAGTGTGGCATGCCTGCTCCTTGTTCGTTTGGATTTGCGTTTCCATTGAGTGGTACCTGAACCTTTCGGAGCGAAAACGTCGCTTCACCACCTACATTGTTTGGATCACATTCTCTGACAGCATTCCACAATGCTGTGCATCCGTCTTCCCACTCTGCGTTAGGGTCGATGCTTTTCAAGCGCTACAACTACATCCGCGACATCTCAATTTCATACTGCAGAAAACAGTTCATGAGCTTCCGGCTCATGTGGCATTGTATGAGTTCAGCAGCAAGCACAGCTTCATACCCGAGAAAAAAAATTGCTTTGGCTGATGTCCTCTCTAATTCTGTTTGTCCTTCCAGCATCCGTCTCATGCGCTGGGGTGCTGGATACTCTCCATTCCAAATGCAATCTGTTCAGCTAGTGGCCAGGGCAAGCTCCCGTGCTACCACAGCCAGGTCGGGTGACTTATTCTTCCTTGCGCAAAGTTGTCGCTCTTACACTGTACTTTAGCTATGCCTGTGAATCGAGGCAGCCAAATCCTGCACGCAATGAGCATGGCTACGTTCTCAGCCGAACAGGATGGGTCATCATCAAAAGACCAATTTTCAAAAGTGTCATTTTCTGCCGGGGCATAAGCCTTCCTTCACCTTCAGTTATCAGTTATCAACAATGAGTATCGGTTTGAGCCCTTTCACTTTGTGACATGTTTGGTCTTCCTTGTATTGGTTTGGTCCTCCATCCCGTCTGAGCTTTAGTGCATAAGTCCGAACAATACCAGCCACATGATTGGTCAATCATATTCGTAACCATTACATGCAGTGATACAATAACCTTGGTAATCACTAAGAGCCATTGATTGACAAACATAATGGCAATCAATAACCATTGATGAACAACCATTAACATCCATTAACTACGATTCAATGGTTGACCATACTAGCTAATAAGCGTAGCCTATGGTACTCATAGTAACCATACTTGGCAAATCAATTACCACATTATGCTAACAATTTCCCCAGAAGCCCCAGAAGCAGCCCAGAAGCCCCAGAAGCAACCAGAAGCAGTCCAGAAGCAGTCCAGAAGCAGCCAAAAGCAGCCAAAAATAGCCAAGAGTAGCCAGAAGCAACCCAGAAGCAGCCAGAAGCAGCCAGAAGTGACAACAGTCACAGAGATCGTCGCCGGCACGAAGCTGTCGTGTGAGACTTCCTTCATTTTTCAATTTGTCAACTTGAAAAAGCCACAGCAGTGACAGAGATTGTCACTTTCATTCTCATTGCTTTAACTCTCAAAGCTTTAACTCTCATTGCTTTAACTCTCATTGCTTTAACTCTCAATGCTTTAAATCTCATTGCTTTAACTCTCATTGCTTTAACTCTCAATGCTTTAAATTCCCTTGCTTTAACTCTCAATGCTTTATCTCTCGAGACATGAACTGCCCAGTGTCTTAACTCTCGAGACTGTAAGTCTCATTGCTTTAACTCTCATTGCTTTAACCCTCAGTGCTTTAACTCTCACTGCTTCAACTCTCAGTGCTTTAACTCTTAATGCTTTAACTTCCCTTGCTTTAACTCTCAATGCTTTAACTCTCAGTACTTTAACTCTCAATGCTTTAACTCTCAATGCTTTAACTCTCAATGCATTAACTCTCAGTGCTTTAACTCTCAATGCTTTAACTCTCATTGCTTTAACTCTCATTGCTTTAACTCTCATTGCTTTAACTCTCAGTGCTTTAACTCTCAATGCTTTAACTTCCCTTGCTTTAACTCTCAATGCATTAACTCTCATTGCTTTAACTCTCATTGCTTTAACTCTCAATGCTTTAACTCTCAGTGCTTTAACTCTCAATGCTTTAACTCTCAGTGCTTTAACTTCCCCTGCTTTAACTCTCAATGCTTTAACTCTCAATGCTTTAACTCTCAGTGGTTGAATACTAGTGGTTGAATACTAGTGGTTGAAAACTAGTGGTTGAATACTAGTGGTTGAAATACTAGTGGTTGAATACGAGTGGTTGGAATACTAGTGGTTGAATACGAGTGGTTGAATACTAGTGGATTGTTAGTGGTTGTAAATGTTCGTAACACGGAATTTTCGTTGAAACTTCCTTTGATTAACAACCATGCTGACCACTAATAACTGCAATTGACCAACATGAAGCATTGCTAACCATCGACGCACTGCCAGGATCTTAGGGGATCATGAGAGGGTTAGCCATCTTGTGCTCACCAACCGGCGGGTAAGAGTTTATTAACGGATCTCGTGAATGATGGTGGCTCACAGTGGATGATGAAATAGGATGATTCATGGTACACCGCAATGACTCAATCCATTTACAATGATGAATGGAAAAAAACACAATGTTAATGAATGAATTAACGACAGTAATGATGGATAGCCACTGTGATTCACCTTGAATGGCTGTAGTGATGGTTAATATTGACTATAGAGATGGTTAGCAATGGAAAACAGCGGACAGCAATGGCCATACATATACATAAACACATGAACAAACAGTCTCCGTACCAGCAATGACAAAAAGTAACCTTCGGCAACCAACCACCAGTGAACCGTGAAAAACAATCACCTGTTGAACCCAACCAATCAGCCAATGAAACAACAAAAAGGGTACGACAGGTACCTCACGCAAACCTGGAGCGACCCACTCATGTTGCACCTGGAGCATCAGGGTGGGAGAGAAGGAAGCCAAATCATCCGGATACACCTGACACCCGGACGCACATTTTGCGGGTTCCATCGCGTGGCCAGTGGTGAACCATTGCTAGGTTGGGTTCATTCGTGGTAAACCAATAATGGTAACAACCATTCATTAATGACGTTGTTTACTAACCAACCAGCTTGGACGAACTAAATAGTTCGGTTCATTGCTTGTGAGCTAGTTGTGATGGCTCTTTGCGAAGTGACCAACCAGCTCTCCAACGATCAATTGTAGATCTCTAGCCATCGTTTATATGGGTGCCTAATCCAAGCATTTCATTTCTGGCTTAAGGTTCGCAAGGGAGAGCCCAACGTGGGGCCCTCATGGCTTTCAGCGTACTGGAACTAGCAGCTACGAATGATGTATTGATCTACCATTTGGTTAGGGCACTCCTGGTAGCTCCTGGCCTCGCTCTCCCTTTAAAGGGCCAGAACGGGATACCCCGAACAGCTCCTGGCCTTGCTCCCTCCCAACCACCAGGCAGTGACACGGATAGCGATAAGATGGGATAAAAACATGGCTCCAAGTTCCCATTGTCGCTTGCACTTGTCTGGGCACCCAACTGTTGAGCCATCAACATTCACAGCTTTTTGTGTTGCCATGGAAAATCCATAACAAAACAGCATGTTTAATACATAACATTGTGAAAACTAAGACATCATGCTTGACAAACCATGTTCCATTAAAATTTTTAATCGTACTCTATGAATCACCCTTTGACATTAGTCCACAACGTTTACCTCAAAGAGCTGGCATTTTCCATTCCACCGCAGATGGTACGAATCTCCCATTGACGCATTGCGCAGTGGCTGGGAGCCTCTGGTACCCAGAAGTCGTGGGAGTTTGTCGGTGGCCCTGGTTTTATGGAATTCCGCATCAATGCTCTCATGAAAAACAATATAAATATAATGATAGTAATAATATGATAGAATCATCATCATCATCATCATCATCATCATCATCATCATCATCATCATCATCTGGCACACCAGTCATGGTCTTGGCGATTTTTGCACCATGGTTTTCGCCCAGTTTCTTCCCCTGAGATTCCAACCTACAAAACAATCTGGGTCAAAGCCTTTCAGCGGAAAATCAAACCAGTAGATGATGGCGTTGCCCTTAACGAGCTTCTCAGCCGTTGTCTTATTGGCGTTTTCTCAAAATAGGGCTACCCCCGCAATCATCAAATCATAAGCATCTATAGCAATAAACCAACGGTAACTTGGGGTATCCCCCATTTAATCAAGAAACTCCTATCTGGGTATGTGCCAAAATAGTGGTACCCCCCAAAACCAATGGCTTCCTTATTTAAGGAACATGTTTTGTGGGTTGTTAGCTAGTCTATGGCTTGGCACATACCCATATGAACGATTCTATGAAAGATTCTCCAAAAATATTGATCCATCATCTCAAGTCCCAGCTCTGGCTACAAACATACCAAGCTCTGACTACTCGGACATGTTGGTGTTTCTGAAGTCATGACGGGGTACCCATGAAGTCATAGGGCACCCTCAGTTTTCATCATTTCTTGACCATTTATAGTAATAAACCCACCAGTTTTAGGGTTCACCATTTTTAATAAATCACCATTTTGTGTCAGAAACACATTATCAGCAAAAATGTGGGGTCATACATAGCTCTGCGAACCCTAGGAACCGATGGCTTCCCTATACTTAAATGATGATTTATATTAATATTGCTTGTTTCTGCTTTGGATCGTGGCAGATCCATATTAACACGCCAACACAAGCCACCAGCAGTGTAACCTTGGCTAGTGACAAAACATCAAATATGGCGGGACTTATGAATATAAACAGCTGGATATTGCATTACCAACGTTGGTAGATATCCTCACATGGGATCTTGGGCATTCCCTGCACACTTTTGACGTTCAACCATTCGCGCGGGTGAGTACTCGCTGCCATCAAGGAACAACAAGCTGCGAAAGGAAAGGAACCATTCCGATTGTCTCCAAATGCTCGGCCTGTCTGGGAACCCCCAAGAAGTGCAACCCAGAAAACACAGGTATAAACTTGGGCGTGGATCCCCACTGCACGGAAGTGGTTACTTGCCACCGTGAACCTGGGGCTACAACTACAACCGAGGTAGAAGAGAGTGATGACACCTTGGTTATGTCATACTAGCTTTGTCTTAGCTGCACTTCAAGTAGGAGGCTCAGAGTATAGCTTTGGGAACCATGTTTAGTTGATTGTGGGAACAAGACTCATAGAACATCTAGTTGGTGGTTTTGAACGTCTGTGTATTTTCCCAAAAGAATTAACATATGGTTTATTGCTTGACAAGCCTATTGTTCGACAGGGTGATTCAACCACCAACCAAATCTGAAATGTCATGTTTGCAAGCGGGGAGTTATGATGGGAACACAACGTTTGGTGCTATCATTCCTTCGGATTGACACCAGTATGAATCCACACTGAAAATAGCTGTTGTATCTCCAAAATCCACGATTATTGGATTATACCCCGTACTACTTTGTACTTAGCCCTTAACAAATGAGACTTGAGCAATACAACTGATTTAAGCACTATGTTTGCATCATCTCATCATGCATCCCAAAGTATCACGAGATATATAGGG
Organism: Symbiodinium kawagutii; assembly: GCA_009767595.1. Classification (NCBI taxonomy): domain Eukaryota; class Dinophyceae; order Suessiales; family Symbiodiniaceae; genus Symbiodinium; species Symbiodinium kawagutii. The sequence goes on from VSDK01000381.1 coordinate 91,255, forward strand.
ACTGTAGAAAAGGTTGATCTTTCGTGAAACTGCAAACCATAGATCTCGGGATGTCTATATTCTAGTATAGAGACCAAACATGTCAACATGAGGGTGCATGCGTATACAAGATGACAAACATGCGACATGTACACAAGAAAAATGTATTTGTACGTATACATGTACATATATATAAATATATATACATAAACCTGTGTACATGTGTAAAAAACAACTATATTAACATGTCTAATCTTTACATGTAAATAGAAAAATATACGCATGTACACATGAAACATAAAAAGATATATCTATAATGTGTGTGGTTGTTGGTAAACACCTTAAGCATCCGGCTGTCCATATTTGCCACAGGACTGGTTTGTTGGTTGAGTATTCACCTGGGACGCCCCTTCCATGCCTGCGTCATACATATGTGTAATCAAATTATATCAACATTCTACACGAACCAGCTTGAATAATGAATGAACAACACAACAAATATCCGACTTATTTTGATGCACCAATGTCTATCCAAAAGTGCTCCTTGTATGGTATATTTCACGCTGAGATGTGATAGGTGTAGATGTCATTTGGCTCTCCGCTACAGTACCACTCAGCAGTTTCCCACACCTTTTGGTCTAATCCCGCATAGGGGAATTCCCTCAAAATGGATGGTCTCCAAAAAAGCAGATCTCCAATAAACATGGGAGATCATCACTCATTTTGACATTATCTATCTTTCCATTTCAGGGGAACGATAACCCATCATGACATACATCATCCTTTGATTTGGGGAAATTATCATCCATGATCTATGAGATAATCCATCTTTCAACCAATTGGTTTACATTCAAAAAATCACAAAAAACACTATACAATTTGTAAATATCCCAGTTGAACCAGGAGATTCGGAGATTGTCCTGAGTCACCAATTCCTAGGCTCATTAGCCATGCGCAAGTCGCCTGACAAACCACCCAAGGTCTTCCCCAAAGATCCCCAAAGCCATGGCTGTTGCCGCTCCCAGCACCTCCATGGGCAAGTCGTACACGCCGGATACGCCTACAAAGACCTAAGCCGCCAGGCAACCCGACCTGGGTCCTCGGAGGCATGGATGCGTATATGTAAATACATGTAATGTTGATAAGTATGCGCAGCATGCACCTTTTGACAATGCATGTATATATATATATATATACATGCATGTATATATGTAGATATATTTATTTGAATATAACTATGTTGTTATACATATATATATATATATATCTAAACCCAATAAAAAATATTATATTATATATATATATATATCATGTCTAAAAATCACATGTGTAATATTGCAGGTATGAATTTTACATTTTTTGAACAAATACATATATCAGCAAAAATGTGTATAAAAGAAGAAAGGTATCAACTGTACTTCTATGTGCCGACAAATGTGCATAATTATTCTAGACATCCCAAACATGCAAATGGCTGCAAACATGAGCACTCCAACAAACTCAACTATTCTGAGTTCTGAGTACAAGGAAACCAAGGGATATTTGTCGTATGCCATTGACATATTTACACACATCCATATGGATGGTTTGATATCAAAAGCTGAAAAACAAAAACATTGTATCAGCTGTACGAGAATCGGCTACCACCAACACCACGTATCCATCATCTTCATTGCTCTCATCAACAACACATGACCTCAAAATAAATCAGCCTAGACTTAAAGACAACGCCATGATGGGACCAATTACACCCAAAAATGATATGTTTGACCAACGGTTGTCACGGCCGTTCCGTGTTCGTATCACCGCTTGCTTGACATGCGACTGCCCTCGCTCGCTCGATGTTGATCAGCGTATTTCAACCATCAACCGTCACTTACCATCATTCACCATCATTTGGCCATGGAGTATCGTGGCTCCAAGATTGGTAATACAACAACAATTTCTATATTCTCCCCGATTGCTTCACCACAACTATTTTGGTCATGATGAACATATTGCAGCCCATGGAAGCCACGGCTTGCAGTGGAAGCTGCTCGCATTGCAGTTGAAATCATGCATTTCCGAGGAACCAAGCGAGCTGCAGCATGCTGGTGATGCATCCCACCATGTACACCCCCAAGGTTTAGATCTCCCTCCTAAACCATGTACTTGCAAGGGTTTCATGCTGGGAAAGCGATAGACATGGATGAACTTCTCAGCGAACCAGCCCACAAAACCACGGCCACCCCGGTCCTTGAACATCGAGGGAGACCAAGGGAGCTTGGCGCCTGCACAGCGCGCAGAATTGGGAGGAGTTGAATCCCCAACAAAGCCTTGGCTGCAGCAGAACCATCTCGGGGTCGCTTGTTTCAACGATGGTCAATTCGCGGTTCATCATGGTTAGTAATGACTACTGGTGAATAGATGGTGTATACATGGTCTTTACATGCGGCTTAAATGATCATTACTGGATAAACAAACATATTAACCAGAGTAATCATCCTCACTGGTTGGCGGTCTGAAACACTCTGACCAATATCTTTCTCGATCAATCAACCGTTCAAACATGTGGAGAAAATAAACCATCAAGATGGTCAATATATCAAAAAACACCAAACAAAAATCAACAGCGACTGAATCAACACTCACCAAATCGAATGTTGATGCGATGCACCTGTGGATGTGTTTGAAGAAAAAGGGACTACAGTACAAGTTTACAAAAACAAAGAACAACAAGCATGCCAAAAAGCACCACCACCACCACCA
>VSDK01000381.1:94390-108110 GCA_009767595.1 Symbiodinium kawagutii
CAACAACAACAACAACAACAACAACAACAACAACAACAACAACAACAACACCAACACCAACACCACCACCACCACCACCACCACCACCACCACCACCAACAACAACAACAACAACAACAACAACAACAACAAGGACAACAAAAAAAACCTAACCAACAATACCAGCCGCACAACAAACTTCACCCATATGACTAAGCATAATGACAACAGCAATGGCATTGGCAATAACCACAACACCGACAAACAAAACGCTTCACAAGTGAATATTTTAATGAAAGATGATTGTCAAATGGTTTATGGATGTTCATGTTAAGCATCATCAACAACCAGTCCACCAACGATTATAGCGGGTGATATCCTACCATTGTTTATAGCAATGGCAAATCCATTAATCATTGGCGGTGTCCAAGGTTTCTCTATAATATAATGTAGTTTTCCATTGCTCCATTGCTATGTTAGATCACAGGTGATGTAAATTCTTGCAAACTAACCTTGAAATTTTAAATCGCCACTTTGCAAAAGTAAAACACTGAAAAATCACAGTTTCCACGAAACCAGGTTGGGTTACCGCAGTGCCCCTTTTGTGTTGGTCATTATCGCCGGATATCAACAATTAAGCATTCTTCAGCATCAGTATCAACCACATCACCATCAATACTGCGATCAACCATTTGCTTGGAAAACTTCTGGTAGCTCCAAACCTCACTCCCTCCAAAGAGACACATGGTTACCCCTGGTTCCTTAGCTCCCTCCCAACCAACAGCCCGTGATGACCCTTCTTGCTGGACCAACCAACGCCCGAAGTGCCCGCTGTGCCTTCCAAATCATCAGCGGCGCGACGACATTGGCGCAACAGCAGCCTGGCGGCTGCCGGTGATATCGTTACCATCAATGGATTTTGATTCTGGGATGGATAATGATTGATGGGTTGATTGATGGTAATTGATGGTTGGCAAATTTTAACGGTTACCTTTTATGGATAGTGGCCAATTTTCATGTTTAAAGCCACATGGAAATGCAAATGTATACATAATGTATGCGTGTACATCAGTATCTACGGTAATTTCTGGTTGGCAAATCTTGGTTCACTTGCATCAGAACCAGCACTGGTTGGTATGACGATTGTAGTGGATATGCAAAACTATTTGCTTGCATGGTTGGTTACTGTACTGATAAGAATTACCAAACATCAAAACCATTACATTTACAGTTTGGTAAGGTGGTTGGGAACGACCTATGGTAGTAAAAGGATCTATCATTACATGGGTAAATATGCTATATACCCCGATATCTATGACAATGATCAGCATAATCTATGGTTACCGCAAAGGTAGTAATTGCTATGGTTCATACTGGGAAAACACCATTTGTCATAAATAACAAATTTGATACACGGTAATTGGTGATGTGTCAAAGGTTATGGGTGATGGTAACAATGGCAATAATGAAATCAATGCGGCAAGCATCCAACTATTGGCACCACATCCCTGCAATGTTTCCTTCCATATTTTCGATATCTTCCTGCAATCTTTTGCCAGCTGTCTTCAAGGCCTTTCGAAATGGAAGGTCATGTTTGTCAATTGTCTCTAAGTCTGCCAGATGCCATGTTGACCTTTCATGCAAGCAAACATTCATGGAATGGAAGTCCGGGTAGCAAGACACGTCAGAAACGAGGAACCGCTCCGACATCAACATCTTCGCAAACAATCGAGCCAATTTGCTGCCTCCCTCTTCCTCGCGTAGTGCGGTCAAGTCCTTCAAAGCACTCGCCATAGTGGCCCAACGAATTTGCGCAACGATGAATCCACTTCTATAGACATCATTATTGAATTCCTGATTCATTGTTGATTCTTCTTACCTCCATTATCTCCATTGGCACAAACATATATTCCCTTTCGTTGCTAGTTCCACAATAATTGATAGTGTATTACAGCGGTCTTTCGACCCCTACGGTGCTACTCTTATTGGATATTGTTCTTGGACGTCGATGGTATATGTCAATTCTGATTGCTGCTGGCAGATTATTGCTGGTAACTGCCGCCTATCATCCCTGATCCTAGTATGCAGCTAATCGAATATTCCCCCATGATTCCTGCATATATAATTGGAGACTCTTCCTGGTAGATTATGGTAGATTGCTGAATATACCGTATGTCAGCCATACATGGGCGTTTCTCAAACTAGCGGACCCCCCAAATCATCCAATAAAAATCACTCCACTTCTTGCAGTCCCGTCACCCAGCTGCTGCAAAAAGGTCACCGGGACCGGTTTTCCTGCCAAAGGAACATAGATCCTTTTGAATACTAAACCAACATAAACCAACTATTCTTGGGGGTACCCTATTTTGAGAAACCACCACATAGGTTCTCTGATATGCTTCGTTGGTTTCCTATAAATATCTAGTAAACCATTGAATTTAAAGCTATTTAACCACATACCAGCTAAATAGATCTGAATAGATCTAAATAGATCTAATAGATCATATAGGATCTGGGTTTTGAGCACCCTCTCATTGCCGCGCCGCTTGCTCGGTGGCCCCTGAGACCCCCGGCGCGGCCGCCAGCTGTGCTCCAGCAGATTGAGCCACCAGCGCGGTTGGAACGTCCAGGTTGGCGCCGTAGGAAGCCTGGGGCCCCCGACGGGCCCGACGCCACGGGGTGGAAAAACATCCGGGGTGACACATCGACGTTTGGCATTGCAGTCATTGGCTTTTGGTGCTTTTTTGTTGCTGCTTATGGTTGGTGATTGTTGCTCTTGAGTTGGTGATGGTGGTTGATTTTGCTGGATCTTGTTGGTTCTTTTGTTGGCTCGGGCAGAATGGTTGATTTCATGCAACACATTGAATGAAAGATTGGTTGATAAGTCAACTTTGAGGAAGGATGAGGGATGCGGAAACATCGATGATGACGACGGGTTTTGAAAGCTCAAGTGGGATTCTTGGTCCGCTGTCTCGCGCCTAGGTGGCAAGGTACCAAGGTGGCAAGGTACACAACACGCTTGGCAAGGTACCTTGAGTGCTTCTCCAAAGCTTCAAGTTGCTGTGCCTGGAACCCGGGCCTTCCAGGGCCTTCCAGGGCCTTCCAGGGCCTTCCAGGGCCTTCTAAAATGATCATGTCATATCACAGCTATCCCACTAGCCCACAGGGATCCCCTCCTGATCCTCCTGCCATTTCTAGTTTTATCTGGCCCTTAAACTACCGGCGGGAACACTCCTGGTAGCCCTTCACAGGGATATACCCCTGGCTCCCAACCACTCCCAACGTCCTGCCAGGGAAACAATGCCTGTAATTATCTGCATTGAATGTTGTCTTAGCACGTCTTGCGTGCTAGGTCTAGTCTGTACTGCCGTGAAATCACTCATCGAGACAGGACCGGATTTGCACCGCAGAACAGGGAGAATTGCAGCGCCTTGCAAGGGGAGTCAAGCATCTTCGGCCCTGTGTATCATACGTGATGCATCTGGTGGCTGTTTTGGAGTCTCTCGCAAGTCAAGCACTATACAAATCCCGAGAAATCTAATCCAATATCTCGACGCTCCGATATCTTAGTTTCTTGTCAATATCATTGTTCTTCATGGGCGGTTGTACTACTTGCCAAAGGCCTGCTAGTGATGAAAAGCTCAAGAGTTTCGAACTATGATCCAAGTGATCTGGTTGGTGGTTTCCACCTCTATGAGAAATATTTGTCAACCAACCAGCCAATTGCTAATACATTTGGAAAATCAAGCATGTCAATCAAACCACCAACTAGTGGTTGTTGAACTATTATAACCTGTTCAAAAAAGTTTCAGTACAAAGTGCGGAACTTCCGTGTTACGGAGATTTAAAATACATCACATCAACAATACATCACATCAACAACACATCACATCAACAATACATCACATCAACAACACATCACATCAACAATACATCGCAACTACAACAACACATCACATCAACAATACACCACATCAATAATACAGTACACCACATCAACAATACACCACATAAAAAAAAAAAAACACATCACATCAACAACGCATCATATCAACAATACATCACATCAACTATACACCAGCAATACACCAACAATACACCACAACAACCCCACACCACATAAGACATAAATAATACAACCCATGTGATGCAACGTGGTGTGGTGTGATCTGCTGTGGGTGTAGTGTGGTGTGGTGTGAGCTGCTGTGGGTGTAATGCTTGACTTTGTGTGGCAGGCGTGGCATGTGGTGCATCTGGACTTGTTCTGGAATGGCTTTCCGCAATGGCAGGGCTGTTCAAGGTGATGGTGGAGAAGTGTTGGATCCTGACTTTGCGTGGCAGGCGTGGCATTTGGTGCTTGTTGATGTTCTTGCAAGTTCAAAAAATGGAGCAAGTCTCGCACAAAATGTTTTTTTCATCGACTTTGACCATTAGTTTGGTCGCAAAACCTTGTGTTTTCTGGTGGAAATTCCGTCGCGAGATGTCGAAAAGTTAGGTTCCGAATCGGACGGGTGCGAGACGGTCTCGGTCTGCTTCCGGTTTGGTTCCGGTTTGCTTCCGGTTTGGTTCCGGTTTGCTTCCGGTTGGTGCCGGCTTGTTTCCTAGGACTGTTGCCAACGTTGTCACGTTGACTGTGTGTGGCAGGCGTGGCATTTGGTGCATGTGGACTTGTTTTGGAATGGCTCCAAATCTCTTTCCTATAGGTCCTATAGGCTTTTATAATCTTGGAAACTTCCGCCCCCGCCTCGTGGTTGTTAAACTATTGTTGCTACATAGTTTGCCCGACTTTGTCTGAATACATAGTTGGTTGCTACATAGTATTGGTACGTAGTGAATAGCTATCACCGCACCAACACTGACCCAGATCGGAACCGAAGTCCCAACAGCTTCTCCACGAGGGCGGCACTGTAACCCCGTCCCTCCTCGTGGTCCGAGCGACCAAGTTCTGCTTGATCCACGCCATGGCGACGTCAAGGTCATCCAACATCTCCGGCAGGGTGGCCATCGGAAAGTTTCCTGGGAGAAATGGCGGAAACAGGTCAAGGCTTTGCCAAACCAATAATAACAATAACCAACAAAAATTTTGAGAATAGGGATAATAACCAAGAACAATGAGAAAAACAGTTCTTTTTCTATGAGAATGGAAGGCAATAACCAACAAAATCCAACAAATTCATAGGGAAAACAATGGTTAATGATCGGCGAACCAGGGCGACAGGGTGAACTGACCCACTGCCACATCCATGGGATCTATGGCATCTATGGATGATGGTTATCGCTCATGGTGAAAGATGTAAACAAACCATTTCATGGGGTTCCCTATGGCTTGAAAAACATCATCTTGGTTCATGAAAAAACAAACCTCTCTTTTTCATCAGTCACTTCCCCATCAAACCACTACGCTTTTCGTGTTGCACGTCTATCCGAAGACCCAAATGGAACCCGTCCTTTCCAACTCTGACGCCGAGGGTTTGGTCACAACAAAACAAAATATACGGGTATGTGCCCAGCCTTAGACTAACCAATGGGCCCCACCAAAAACTGATCATTTTACGAGCGGAGGCGGAAACCACTGTTTTTGGGGGGTGCCACTATTTTGGCTTATACCCATATGTTGAGAAAGTGCAGGGCAACACATGGCAAAATGAAATCAGGCGAGCACATTCAGTAAAGTTTGGTTAGAGTAGAGCAGATTCACCAACAATTGGCAACAATTGAACATGTTTAATTAATCATTTTTCTGTATATGATGAATTGTGATATGAACAAAGTCAACAAACAAACGTCACACAACCTGTCGCAAATCCAACGTAACTCAGTGCAGCTCCAAGCCACGCCAGAATGGTTGCTTACACAGGCGTTGCTTGGGGCTTGGTTTTACCGTTATATCAAACCCTCAGGAATGGACATTTCATATCCCTCACTACCATTTGCTTAGAAGCTCCTGATCGCTCCTTGGGATGGCCTGGGGATACCTCAACTGCTCCCAACTTCGATCCTAACCAACAGCCAGCGGTCAAATGCCCTGAGACCCGTGACATTTTGTGCCCGAAACTCGGTTGGCTCAACGTGAGGAGAGGTCCATCAACGGTGTACCCTGAATCATCCCTCAAGAATAGGTTGCTACACTACATAATGCTTGGGGTATCCCAAAGTTGTCGGTTGGTTCATTACTACGAATGGTTAACATAAATGATAAGAACTGGGCCAGCTACTAAGAAAGCACCAAATCTAGTAGAGAAACTACCAAGCAAACTCGCGGACAACTTGTTCTCAGTTTAACATTGTTGAGTAAACGACATTTTAACATGCGTATTGTCATTTTACAGTGTAAGACTTACTGAGTGCTTGATCTCATGATTCAACATTATTTTCCAAACAATTACATACATATGGGGATTTCTCAAGTATTTACTATCACGAAGCATTGTTCATTCCCATGATTTACCATAATAACAGTTGACCAGTATTACTTGGTTGGTGGTTTCAACCCTTTTGAAAAATGTCAGTCAACCAAACAACCAGCCATTTGGTGATACTGAGGAAAATAAACCCGTCAACCATATTATATATCACTTCAGTAGTGCAGTTCCACCATCTTCACCATTCATGGTCCCCTAAAGCCCGAGCACCCAAGTGGTGCAAAGAACAATGCGAGTCAGCCACTGACCACTGCCGAGAGGACGCCCATACGTGCCGAACACATTGGCTTATCAGTGTCTGGTGAATGGCATAATTAATCGACAAGCAATGGTTTATCATGCTTTGTATCTGATCAGCACGAGTGATGACACTCTAGCCTGCTAAATTGGAAAAAAAAGTATCTGATTATGATACATCAATTGGTATATGGTGCCCATGGATGGTTCAATCATCCATGGTGTTCATCAATATCTGATGTGTGATGTATATATTCATATAGCCTTAGCTACGATGTAACATTGATGGATACCCCGCAATTTAGCCTAATATAATTCATGGATGCAAATTCTTTTTTGTGGGATTATCAACTATCCATAAATCCACCGTGGGCCCCCAGTTCAAAGTCATTTTCATAGCTTTTAACATCTTTTGACCCTTATTTTGGAGGCTAAAAATGTTCAAAGTACGTCCCTATTGTGGCCCTTGGGGGGCATCACTAGGGCGACATGGGCGTCCTCATGACCAGTCGAGGTAGGACTGGGGATGGCAGTCCACTCCTTCGTTGCTTCACATCCCAACGAGAAGACACTCGGTGGGGCCCCCTACTTGGCTCAGTTTCCAACAAGAGTACATAAATGATCATACATGTACATGATACATCATGTACATAATTCATAAAACCTGTTGTAGATATGACCTTGGATACCTTGGTTGATTGACCTATGAACCAACTATGTAACTAGGGGGCCCTACCTTGGTTCACTGCCTGAAATCTCGAGGACGCCAGGTAGGTCGACTTGGCGGAGGCTTCGCCGCGCGAGGATTTGCTACGCAGGTGAAACGTGTGGCGCATCACGGCACATCGACCGCGATTCATCGCACGCGGTTGCAACGCAACTGATCACCGATCTCTGAGCCATGGGAGGTCGACTTGTGGGATCGACGACAACCAAAGTGTTGGAGAAGCGATGGAAATGAAAACTGGCAAAATGATTTCCAAAAACGATCAGGGCAGTTTATCACAACTGCCATTGCAAGCAATGCAAAAATTGGTACAATCAGCTTTGGATCTTGGAACTCAGAGCCTGGTGGAGCAACATTTTCCTTTTCAAACCTACCCATGCCTTCTTGTTGCCACGGAAGGCTTAAGGCTGGCAATCAACCCCACTTCCAACATATATTTTACAACAAGCTGGTAGAAACCCGAACTGGTTACTTACGATTTCATGGTACATTATACAACTGGAAGCACAGGGTTACGGAAAGCGAATCACCCCAATGGGAGATGATGGGAGTTTTGTAGTTGAAATTATGTAAACAATATCCGACTTCGGAACCTTCGAACTAATAAAATCACCATTCCGAATCGTCATCCTCGGCAATTTCCCAGTCAGATTCACCATCGTCACCTGCCCGGCTGATCCCAAGTTTCACACCATGACCCTGTGCCCTTCGTCACCTTCGTCACCCTACGTCAGATGATCATCTGCAACAGCCGCGTTTCGGCCGCCCGCTGCGGACGAAGGCATCCTGCTTCATCAGGTCGCGCACACGAGGCCGTTGCTTCGGATCCCGCACCAGCAACTTCTTCACCTGGGACACGCCAGCGAAAAGCGAAGCGGCTTCGCGACGGCCCCGTAGTGGCCATGGGAAGAACTGGATGTGAGGCGTTGAGGGATACAACATGATACAAAGAATGATCGGTTGACGATGCTTGATGATGCTCTTGATGATGCTCTTGATGATGCTGATGCTTGTTGATGGTGGATGCTCAATAACGCTTTGGTGATCAACAAACATCAATTGTTGCCAACGATCAATTCCTTCTTCCGATCATCCAAGTCTCGGTCCTTGAGAAACGTGATTGAAGCAAACGGAAACCATGGGGAACCTCATATCGTCACTTTGTCCATTGTTGGGACCTACCATTGTTGGCCATTAACCGTTCCGAATCTGTATTAAATAGAATGAACGACTATGAAATAGTCACGACCACCTTCATAATCTTTCTTGTGTTAATTGTGTACCATCTTATGTCTGAACATAATTCATTGTGATTGAGGTGATGGGAATCTATTACCAGCCACTATTTCCATCTTCAATTGTCACTACCCAGAATCAATCATACAAAAAAGACAATAAGCTGTAACGAGCAAAAACAAACAACGTCTTGATAGTCCTTAAGGACAACCACTTGCATCAACGAGCAACAAGCAAATCAAAGTTCATCCATATGCTAGTGGTGTGGAAAGGTTGCTGAGGGTGTTATGGAAAACCCATATTAATTCTCAGTCCATCTGTGATAGCACAAACAATTGGTGGATATGGTAAGCCATCAAGGTTATCAATATGGATCTTCCGGTCGCTGACTACTCTCACACAGTAGTAGCCATTGAATGCAAATCATTTCTAGAAGCACTACGTACTATGAATGGGGCCTCCTCATTTTCCAGGCGGCTCCTGAGTTGCAAAGGGCCATGGTTTAGCGAACAACCATCAATAAGCACGATCAATTCCCTGTGATTCCCATTAATCACAGCTCCTCCTACCATGATTGAGCCCTTCCTACTCCCAACCCTCCTCCTACTGAACTCCTCCTACTTTTGGTACCAAGCACTATCAGCAGCCAGCATTACAAGTATTACAACTAGCACTAGCTGTTAACCAATCCAAGGCATTCCAAGGCATTCCAAGGCACGAGGTGCTGATTCTTTCGACTTCGCAAGTCCCACCTCCTGAAAGACAGTGAGGCTGGACCGAGTCAGTGGCTGGAACTCAATCTGCTTGACATCTGCGAATGAATGGTTGGTCGGTGGCTAGTGATGGAGTCATGGCTATAATTATTAATGTCATGAATGATGAATGGTTTCTGAATGTTTAGTTGACTGATTGATGAATGGCTGGTCGACAGCGAATGAATGATCCTAGCTTGATTAATGTGAATTAATGTGTGATGCTGATATATGCTGATACAATGAGCAGTTCTATCTTGACCACTACAGGAGTCACTACAGGAGTCACTACAGGCGATGTGGCTGTGGTGAAGCCGCAGGTCGCAGCCAGGTTCTGAAGCTCGTCCACCATGAACCACTATGACTTGTGCTTCAATGAGTAGTGGTTAACTATGACTAGTATATGACTAGTGCTTAACCAGTCATGCCAGTCATGTTGGTGAAATGTGTGGTTTTAACCGATTTCAATCATTGCCCATGTGTAAATAAACCTTAGTGGTTGGCAACAAATCGACAACTACTGAATGTTGTTAAGCACAATGACTCACCTGTGTCACCTATGTTCAAGCGACTTGTTGAATTGATCAACCAGCTATCAACAATTATCAGCTATTACTAAGCATGGTCACTGGCAATCATGAACCATTCCAATCATCCCAGTATTGGTGGTATAATCATCGCTAATTATTGATAGCTACAAAGACTACAAAAAAAGATGATGTATACTGTATACCAATGGTGAATGATGATCAATGCCTAACAAGTGAATGGGTGCTGCTCACGTCATACATGGTAGTGGTGGTAAGTCAGGCACGCTCGTTTTAAGTCAGGCATCCTACTGCGCTATTCTTACAATCCAAATCCCATAGGAACACCCACTGGCATCCAATTCAGCAGCGCTAATCCACTTAGGAACACCCACTGGCATCCGAATTCCCGTATTACAACTTCTTATCCCCTATCAATAACCATTGTCAACTATTGCCAGCCACTGTACACCAATCATAGGGCCTCCCCATGGCTTGAGAAACCACCCTTTCTTGATTGGACCGTTGCAAGGAGCCGCGCTCTCTGGGAATCCCGGGTGCGGCCATGGTGGTGCCGCCACATCCACAACACACCGGGAACTGCCCGGGTGACTGGAGCTGCTGGCTAATCCATGTAATGAGTAGATGGTGATAGTTGGGGTTCGTAGGGGATATCAAAGTATCCTCTTGAAACTTGTTCATGGGGAATATCATAGGGTTCAAAGGGTTCATAAGGGATACTTGTTACTTGTTACCGACCATCGTTAGGGTAGCCTACAGTACTGTGTGTTCAGTCCAGGTATAGTTGACCAACACTTATCAGGAGTTAAGCATTATCAGTACTGATCCATCCCACCCCCATACATTCCCTGGGCCCATTACCGAACTTGGTTAATCTTCCATTCACCATGGACTAACAATCTGTTAACTTCATCCAATAGCCGTCAACCAACCATCATGCATTCATTAAACCTCACACCATGTACCATCCATTCTCATATGTGTGTATGTAAAGGTATATACGGTGGTTTCTCAAAATAGCGGTACCCCCAGTTATCTGCCCCGCTTCATCTTTATTCCCAAACAAAACATACTTGTCATCTATGAGAGTGTCGTACCCCCCTTGTCTCCTGTCGTGGTACGCGATCTCAAAGTTGGGGTCCTCGTTGCGACCCCAGAGTGCCCAAGATGGACAACCAATCAACTGGGGAGGTGGATACCAACAAATGATCATAGAAATATATGTCAAGTGGAATCGAAAATAGCAAATAATTCCGACTATATTTCACAAAAGCGGTACTATGGTTGGTAAAAAAGAACATTGCATTAAAAGCCAACAGAATTAAACATCCAACTATATGTACTATGGGTGTTTTTCAAAATAAATGACCCCCAAAGTGGTTGGTTTACTACCACAAATTGTCAATATTGGATGATTTGGGATAACTCCATTTTGAGAAACCACAGATGGTGTACCCCAAACCTAGTGGTTCCTCCTTTTATCACGGCTAGTATTGGTTGGTTAAGGGGTTCCGTCATTTCTGGACAAACCCATGTACCAGTGGCGCAAGTACCAATGGGAATGATATAACCAACAAATGACCATAGAGATACAGGTTAATTCAAATGGACAAAGGGGTTGTAAAACCACTACAAGTAAGGATTATGGTGTACTAAAATGGATATGATGATAAGGTCTAATTCAGTACAACTATATTAGGGTATGCAGCCGATGTAGCTGACAAACCAACCAATGATCCGTATGATGCTAATGATTGACTATAGGTCAATCATTTAGCTGTATAGCTGTACTTCCAACAATCAGAAATATAAGCAATATGGAAAGAAACAATCATGATAAGCGGAGTACGACTAACAAATGACAAACCATTATCAGATCAAGATCGATAGTATAACCATGAGGGTGAGAGTATACATCGCTCTCGGTAACAAATGGTAACTTGGTGGCTTCTAGATCCCCTGCCAAAAGTTGATTTGTTAGTGGATATGTCTATGTGGCAACTAAATCTAATCCTACAAACGCTAAAAAGCTAAGATCATAGCTGTAATCCACTCAGTAAGAACATAACAAAAGCAACAAACACTTTGGCAAACTAACCTGTGGAAGTGGAAAATCTACCATTTATAATAGTTCTGCTACTAGTATTAAAAATGTTGATTTGTAGCTTCCCAGTTAGTTTAACAGAGTGTAACCAACCCAGCCGCCAAGCAACCAAACCAATTATTTGATCTGCATGCTCGGGATTAAGACTCCCAGGGCTCGCAATGGATTGACGATGGTCACTAATGGTCAATAAGGATTAGCAATGGCTAGTGATGGCCTGTAATGCATAGCAACGGTTATATATGGCTTCATAAAGGTCAATCATGGTGGTTCAGACAAATCAATGACCTTTATCAAGCCATGCATAACCACCATATACCATTATTCACCATTATTATTGACCATATCGATGGAGTGATGGTGAGTACCCACCTCCGCATGCAAGCCCCCACGAGTCGCGACTGTGTAGCACCACAGGGTTGGACTCGCCAAGCCCAAAATGCTGCTGAACTTGTCGCATCCACCGGTGTTATCCTATCTTTTCTGGCGGTTTCTCAAGCCATAGGGGTACCCTAAGAATGGTTGGTTGATTCGTAAAAGGTTGGTTTCTTGTGGATACTAACGGTTAACAATGGTCATTAGTCAGGGGATCATGACCAATGGTGGGGGATATACCAAGTATAATGGGTCGATTTATTAGTAAAAATGGTTGGCTCATTTTGCGGTTTATTACGAGAATTTGGGATATTTGTGGTATCCTACTATCCCATTATTTGGGGCACCCTCAAAATGGTTGTTTTTTTTTCCAAAAATGGGATTAGGAATAGATGATTCGAGGGACCCATATTTTGAAAAACACCCATCTAGCGTACCAGTATCCCTTGTTTTTAGCTACTGACTGTATGGTATGACTCGGTTTCAGGTACTGCCTGGATGGTATTACCCGGTTTTAGCTACTAACCACCTAGTTTCTAGCCTCCCCAACAACCAGCATATCAACCATGGTTGGCCCACCACGAATATTGATCCGTGTGGGTCATTGCTGGTATCAGCATCCAATATTGCAGGGGTATCATTGATTTTATCATACCAAGCAATGACCAATGCTATCATGATATCATGGGATTTCATTTCCGGTCATCATGGCATTTTATACCAATATCAGCAAGCAAGTACTGTATCATGGGTGTCTGCTGGTCTACATGATTGACCCCCATTTGACCTACTGCAAAACACTACTCATCAAACTGACAATGACTTTTCTAAACCATTCTTAAGCAATAAGCTGCTGTTTGACCAGTCTTGTTGCTTACTCTCCCCTATCATTAATTAAAATAAAACCAGCAAAAAAACACCAACTATCATCATTCACCAGTATATGCCCCTACTTACCATGGTTCATGATAGGAAATCCAACGGTTTTGGTTGAGTGGATACTATTATATAAAATCAAACCCTACCAACATAGGAAATCCAATGGTTTCCCTACGGAAATCATTGAAAAAACAGTGATAACTAGGCTGCAGATGACTGCAGCTCCTGCAAGGACGCATAAATTTCGTTCTCGTCCATGTATCGTGTGAGGCACGGCGCCACCCATGGTTCTTGACCTTGCGGAATGCCACAGGTGCGGCAGCAAGTGAGGCAGGGGTGAGGCAGGGGTGGATGACAGGCAAACCTACCTGACATGTCTATATGGCTATGAGTCAATATGAACCAACAGTAATAGGGAATAATAACCAACAATAATAGGGAAAACAATGGTTAATGATAGG
>VSDK01000403.1:960-30835 GCA_009767595.1 Symbiodinium kawagutii
GTCTCTGAATCGCCAAGTCGCAAAGAGGAGCCCTGCAATGGTTGCAACAGCTGCCCGGTCACGCCTGACGTGTCGCGGCTGTTTACCACCAAACTCACCGCCTGGAAGTCCCAGGCATAAGATCCAACGTGATACGTAGATTTTGTAGATACGAATCCGGAATCCAAACTTAGATACTGTAGATAGTCTATATCTTTCCATATCATATCTAATCTCTAATCATATCTCATCACATCTATCTGGATATATTCACCTAGGAGGATGAGATTTCCCTGTGACATCTGGGTCCCTTAGCCGCCCGGGCACGCGCCTCTCGTGCATGGGCGGCAGAGCTTCCCAGGTCCCGCTTTGGGGGTTGAAGCGCTCGGCAGAATTCAAACGCCTCGGCCGGAGCAGCTTGGTTCAGCGAAGGCATCTCTCAGTTGCCGTAGTGAAACCATTTGGCTTTGGGTTTATTTCTCAGATTGTTTAGTTCATTATAGTTTATTCTAGTTTATTTGGTTTATTTCTCAGGGTAAGTGATGCGAATGGGACCATTATGGACCAGTGATCCGAATCTGGCGTCTCAGTGTCTCATTCCGACCATAGGTTGCCAGTCCATGGGTTGCCAACTGGATGATTCCACCACCCTTGGCTCCCCAAGCTATGAAGTGAAATGAACCCGTGCCAGTGAAATGAGGAGCCGTTGACGAACAACCAGGCATACTTGATTGATCAACTGATATCTTCGCAAAGCGCAAGCAACGTCCCAGAAACTTCACCGTTCAATGACCCCATGCCCCAGTGCTGGATCAGAAACAACTTTCCACAGCATGAATCATTTGCCAAGCTTTCTACTCCCAGCATACAATACTGCTGAGTCGTTTCAACCCCTATGATAAATATTAGTCAACCAACCATGTGTTAATAATCACTAGTTAAAATAAGCAAAATGTCAATCAAGCCACCAACCAGTAGTTGTTTAAACATTCTTGTTGCTTATTATCCTCTATGAATAACCATTCTTAATGGCTATAACCCATATCAAACCCTATACCTATTATAATAACCTATGATTAACCATTATTAACCACTATACCCATTATAACCATTAAAACTATTTTGTTTATCAACCCCTAATGATTAACAACAATCTTGATGCTTATACCACCCATTGATGGTTGGTGGTATAGTCATACCTGTGTTTGAAACCACCCACCAGCACAAATCCTTGCACCAACCATCCCAGGTCTTCGCCGTGCCGCGAGTCCTAAGGCTCCAGCTGTCGTCCGTCCCAACCACCACAGACATAGAAACAGCCCGCCACCGCGGCGGCCTCAGCATTGCTAAGGAGTTGAGGAGACCAATGAGGCAAGGAATCCTCCCTGGGGAGATGGAACCAACAGGTTTTATCATAAACCAACAGGTTCCTTGGATCAATAAGATCATGGATCCAGGTAGATGACCAAGTAAAAGGTTTTATAATCCAACAGGTTCCTTGGATTGATAATCCAACCTTTATAAAAATAGATGAAATACCTTGGAGTTATAATCCAACAGGTTCCTTGGATTTATAACCAACAGGTTCATTGGACCTGAATCTAACCTTTACAAAAATAGATGAAACACCATTCTGATACAACCGCTTCATGGAAATAGAGTATATAATATAAATATAAACCATGATGACCAGGATCTTTAATGATTCTTGCAGGTTGTAAAGGTGATATAACCTTGGATACGACGATAAGGTATAGGCGAAGCAAAGAAAGCCGGTTCATAGAACATGTTTCCTGGAATGTCCAGGATGTTGTCAGGCACAACGAGAACCAGCCGCCCACGGGCTGACGTGTCGTATGGAGTTGTGCTAGGAGTGATCTCTACAATCTTTTTCTGACGTATTTGTTGACGAAACTCTGAATTTTGAATGCCACAGTAAATAATACTACGGCATCATTTGTGGTGGTTGCTTGTGCATTTTCCCCTAAACAATTGGTGGAAACATTGTAGTGGCAATAACTTCCGATTACTTTGCTGTTTGCTCTGATAAGCCCACAACTGCTTGGACACTCAAAGTGAAATAATTCATACCAGTCCAAATTCGAGGCACCCTCCTATCACTAGTCTGTTCTACTTATCATTGGTTCATTGATGCTTAATCGATGCTCAATTGATGGTTCGTTGATGCTTCATTTCTGGTTAGTCTTTGATCAGTTCATTGATGGTTAGTTTATCCTTCATTTCTGCTTACTTTATGGTTGGTTGATGGCTCATGGATGCTTAGTTTCTGCTTGGTTGATGGCTCATTGATGGTTGACCTGCTCAGCATTCACCTGAGGTCACCACTGCAGCTCCTACTCTCCGAGAAAGCATTGGAGGGAGAGCCTGATGACGCGTGGTGATGTACACACCTTGGGGGGTCCACTATGGGGTGATGGTGGTTGACCATAGGGGAATATAATATTGAAAATACATGAAAATACTAGTTTGATATTAGACATATTGTAGAAGATATTACGTATATATATATATATATGATATATTTCATGCGGGCACCGCCCTCTGAACTCCTGCAAATTGGAGAAAAATACGCAGGCATGTGGAGTATATCATTGCAAATACGATATAGCCTAGTACATTCATTCGCAGTTATATATTGGTAGTAGGAAATCGTAGGGCGGGGATGCTACTATGCAGCTACACGGTAGTTATGGATACTACCACGATTGGGTGGCTTCACAACACCTTCAGAAACTTGACCGCTGTACCGAGACTTGACCGCATCCACCGTCAGTGGATCCTGGGATCCCACCGGTGGTTCCAGCTTGGAACGTGGAACCATTGGAATCAGCAACTGACCAGCTCAACGTGCCGCCGCATGCCGCCTCCCAACTCATCTTCTCTGGATCAAAGCCTTGGAATGACTGCAGCTGTGCAGTTCATGGCGTAATGATATTGGAAACCATATTGATAGTTGTATGACCTAATCATACGTGATTTAACCAGCAACCAGCTTTGCCGTAACCAGCAATGCTTGACCCGCAACTGGAAACGGCGCCCCTCCGGCGACCAGGTGGAGCTGCCGGTGAAAACGGCTGCGCAGCCGCGGTGACCCCAAGGAGTCGTGGGAACGCCCATGAGAATCAGCGAAGGAATTGGGTAGTCAAAGACCGCTACTAACATCAACCAGTTCACCATCATTAGCCAATCATTAACAACCAAACATGATCGTTCATACTAGTCATGATGGTTCATAGTCGTCATTGACCAGTATTTACCATCATCAACCAGTATGAACCATCATTAACAACAATTTACCACCCATACCATCTTTAAACATTATCAACCATTCTTCACCATTTTTAAACATCAGTACCCATTAAGTGACCGTTAGCCATGACTAGCCATCAACTAATCATGAATCAATGGTCATCAACCATTATAAACCATCATGAACCATATCATCCAACAATCCAGTTGGTTGTTAGTTAGCCAACCAATCCCAACCATTCTCACCATCATAAACCATCAACCAATCATCATCACACCTTTAACCATCATTAGCCATCATCTATCCCAAGATCATTAACCATTCACCAACCATTTACCAACCATCAAACAACCATTGACTTAACCACTACAACTTCCCCTTGTGTGGCCAGCGCCCAGAAACGTTCCGCAGAGCTCACGACGCGCGCATCGTCCTAAAATGGAGGGGTTGAGTGGTACCACTTCGTGGCCAACGGTTCGAATGGTGGAGAATGATTAGCCATTGAATAGATTGACAACAACTAATATTAAATACTAGTAATGGTTGGTTACTAATACTAATACTCGTATTGATTGTTAATGGTTGGTTACCTTAGTAATCAATACTAATACTACGGCAAGACTCCATGGTTTGCCCGGATGCACAAGACCTGCCCAGAAGCTAGTCTTGTCAACTGTTCAAAACCCTGCGCAGGCCCGTTGTTTTGAAACTCTGAGAATCAAGAAACCCTAAGCCCTAAGCCCTAAAACGGTAAAACCCTAAACCCGAAACCCTAAACCCTAAAAACCCTAAAACCCTAAACCCTAAAACCCTAGACCCATGCCAGTGTTTCTCATCGATTCTTGGAGCAATCAATTGGTAGGAACAGCCGTGGTTTGCCCGGAGGGCAAACCACGGCGTCTGTGCGTAATACTAGTATTCATCATGATTATTGAAAGATCATGCAGATATGGGTGTTTCTCAAGCCATAGGGGACCCCCAGTTGTCATCCCTGTTCTAAGAAACCACCATATTCGTTCGAGGTTCGATTGACGAACGTGTCATGCGAGAGGCGAGTCCTGTGAAACAAATGGTTGATAATGGTTGATATTATAAGA
Source organism: Symbiodinium kawagutii (assembly GCA_009767595.1). Classification (NCBI taxonomy): domain Eukaryota; class Dinophyceae; order Suessiales; family Symbiodiniaceae; genus Symbiodinium; species Symbiodinium kawagutii. Next base: position 5,308 of record VSDK01000403.1, read on the forward strand.
ATGTTCGAAAGAACGTAGGTGAGCATTCTGTGGTTCATATCCTGGCTATCACGGAGTCAAGAATGGCTCATAGTCAGTATACTGGTTCGATGATGTTGGTTCATATTACTATTCATATACTGGCTATGAACTAACCATGGCCATATGACACTACTAGTAATAGTGCCTATCAACTATTAATGGTAAATTTGAATGGCAATGAATGGTAATTGTAATAGACAATGATCCATAGTGAGTAATACTGGTAATGAATGGCATGAATGGTAATGAATTGTGATGACTGGTGATGAATGGTGGTGAGTAGTGATGAATGGTAGTGAATGGTACTGAACAGTAATTAATGGTAATAGTCGATAAAGATTGTATAATAGTTGCAAGAATATGAGTTACTCATATTGGCTAATAATATTGTCTGACAATGGTTGATTCGGACTAGTGGTTGGCCATACTAGGTCAATAGTGGGTAATTACTATTGATAGTTAGTAATATGACTTAATCATATGTGCCAATAATCGTTGATACGGCCTCATGCTTGATGATACTTTAATACTTGCTTGATAATGAGTAATCACGACTTAATGAAGGTTGATAATGTTTAATAATGATCAAACAACATGACTCATATCATCATTAACAATGACAGTGAGTTCATGTTTTGTCATCATGATAATGATGATTACCTTACAGTGATCAACAATGTTGGCTGATAATGGTTGATAATGAATCATGCTGGGGAAATGTTCATGCTGAGAACGGACCCTACAGTGTGTACCCTGCCGTTCACCAGTCTTTAGTGTTGCTTCCGTAAACCAACTCACGGCATAAATTTCAGTGCCATGGGGTCTACATCCGACAATCCTACAACAGGCGCAAATCGAGTCATCTAGTGCAGCCAAATCCCACAGCACTACATCAAAAAAAAGAAAATCCTAGAAAATCGATCCCACGTTCTTACACACATATGATTCAGCCAGTCCTACAGTTCAGCCAAATCTAAATCCCACATCATTACACCCAAAAAAAATACAAAAAATCCCAAAAAATCTTTCCCTCATTGCCAAAAAATCTCCTGGAAAATCGTCAGTTGGGCTCCGTTGCCATCCTCCCACGTCGTTGGATCCCCGGTGGGTGCCCCGTGGGCGTTGCTGCTCCCTGCCGCTCCTCGCTGCCAAAGACGTAGAGTTTCCCGTGAATCACCGCAGCGGCACCTCGGGGGACCCGCCCGGGATGTGGTGAATGGTGGGATGGGTGATGGTTGATGAATGGTTAATGATGGTTAATGATGGTTAATGATGGTTAATGATGGTTAATGATGGTTAATGATGCTTAATGATGGTTAATGATGGTTAATGATGGTTAATGATGCTTAATGATGGTTAATGATGGTTAATGATGGTTAATGATGCTTAATGATGGTTAATGATGGTTAATGATGGTTAATGGTTGGTTAATGATGGTTAATGATGGTTAATGATGGTGGCTGATGGTGGTCAACTATATGGTTGATGAATGGTTGATGGTTGGTTCATGATGGTGATGATGGTGATCTATAAAGGTTAATGGTGATGATGGCTAATGGTGATTCACCAATGATGGTTGATGAATGGTTGATGATGGTTAATGGTGGGATGGGTGGATGATCGTAATGATGGGATGCACAAAGGTTCATGGTTGGATTATGATGGTGATGATTTTGATAGCAGTGGCCGTGTACCACACCACCACTGTAGCTAGGGAAAGTCGCTGGCTGCTGAGAATAAAAATTTGATGGTGATGATGTTACATCTTGGTCAATGATGGTAATTGGTTGGTAAATGATGGTTTCGGTTTATGATCGTTAATGATGGTGAATCATGGTTTACGATGGTTTGTATTGGTTTATGGCTGGTTGATGATGATGCTGAATGATGATTGATGATGGTTGGTTGGCAATGCCTTTTGTGGCTGATGGATTGTCAATGGAAGATGGTTCATGATGAGACAGCAAAAATAGCTGCAACCACAGGTAACCATCCGGCATTTGGCTGGTCTCAACGCTGCACTGCACCCTTTACCAAGGAGCTGAGCTGAAGGGGGCCATCCGCCATGATAGACAATGAGAAAACAGAGCCAGAAACCAACGGCGAGACTGTTCCAATCCAGGTTGGTTCGCCTATAAAACTATACTCACTAATCATCAACAACAGTGTCAAATAGGGAAATCACCCACCAGTGATAAAACCAAAAATTGCAAAAACTCCCTGTCAAAGTCTGTACAATGAAAGCAATCAACAATCAGGTCACACCATCATGTCACCTAGGAAACTGATAGGGGGCGGTGGTTTCCCTATGGCACTTGGGATGGTTGGGGCGCCGTGGATACCTGTAGATATCGGGCATTTCTCATCAGGGCTGTCTCAAGCCTCTGTGTTTCAAGTTCTTCCTGATCGTCACCATAACACTAAGGCGGGCCCACGCAGTCATGAGTTGGGTTGCAACCTTCTGTGCCTGGCAATTCACCAAATCCAAGTTGCCTATCAAGCGTATCTGATGAGGGTCCCCCGAAGGAATCACGGCACCCTTTGCAGTGTGGTATGTGGTGCGAGCCAGGCAGTCAATATGATGTAGAACATCCCTCAGAAATGTACCGCGTATCATTGAGGAGCATGGTTGCTGACCCTGAAGAGTCAGCAGAAAAATCCTCACAAATGAGGGGTTTATTGGTTTTTCGGGCGGGAGGAATCGCAACTGTTGTAAATGGCGCCTGGTCATACCTACCGTTGCAGTCTCCACATTCAAGCCGATGACTTAACCCAAGAGTTTGTACGCTCGGCGACCACCTCCCCGAACCGATGTTAGGTTGAAGAAGTCCTGAGCTTGACCCCCAATTCACAACTCATTCTGGCGACAAATGCATGAAACATCATTGACCACTCATCAGCCACTCATCAACCACCGATAAATCAGCAATAAAGCATGATTCATCATTAGTGGCTACCATTCACCATGCAAGAAGCAGCAACTGTTGACCATCAGCCATGGTTCATTTCAGCGTGATTAGTCAGTGGCCATGGTCACTGATAAATTTCGCGAGTGAGGTGGTTTAGGCAGTGAATAAGTGTTTTCAATGCACTGTGTGGGAATATGTGTTTCTCACCAGGGGTCAGGGGCCACCGCGTATCCTCCAGTGGATCTTTTTTTCCCAATCACCCGCTTGGCTGCATTCGGCTATACAACGAATTGGTCAGATCTCGTCTGATACAGCAACAACGGTCAAATCCTTTGTGCGACATAGCAAGTATTGCGCCCTATCGTCGGGCATTAATTTGATCCTCCAATGATGATCCGTGTCATCAGCCATCTTCTCCGAAATCAAAGTATACTTTCCCGTGCGTAGGCCATTCCTGGGATGGACCCCACAAAGAAGAGACCCCAACAAAAGTGAAAGAAAAAACAGCAAACCCATATAAATATCCGGTATCGGTGTCAGTAACGTGTGATTATTACCCATCATCCGGTAATCCGGTAATCCGAATCCAATAATCCAACTCAACAAATTGCTCTAAATGTACCTCCGAGGCACATGTAATTTTGAAGGATCCTCAAATGAGTCTTTTCCCACTTTGTGTTCCACGCAACCTTGGGATACACCTGAAAGTTGCGAACCCATACACTCTTGTCACCTCTCCACGGGCCACGAAGGGACAATAAAGCTCGAGGATGTCCATCCGCTTTCAATATGGATGGCATGGCAGCAAGTGAAAGTGTGAAATCTAAAATGATATATTGACCCTGTGCTATTACCATGACGTGCATATATCTGTATGGTATGAACATTAACGATTCATAGTTTTTACATGCATGTTCTTGACACATCATTGTTATGATAGAAATATGAATGATTAATAGGTTAAACATCGATGCCTTTGGGTGTGGGACTGGATCGGGTCATCGGGGTCTGGGTCTTTTAAATTCATGTTATATATTTTTATATATGTTGCACATGGTCGCCAAAAATCTTTAGCTTCATCCCACTTGCAATCTGAACCGGAACTGAACCCTCATGAATCATGAAACAAAATCATTTGGTCATCCGGTCTGGGCAGCTGAATCAGCACGTATGAACCTGTTTGCCTTGACATGAGACATGACATGATCTTTGTACCTTCTCAAAAACCTTTTCATGCGTAAGATCTACATCGAACTGCGTCGCGGTGTATGTATGACGACATTGATTGACTGACTGCTGACTGGAAAAAAATCAATTGTTTCATTTTTTCTGGAAGACGCTGGTGCTACACTGGTCCACTGCAATGAGACGCCAGCATCGTGTGAGCTGACTATCCTGCAGAAACAAAAGTAGAAAACGGCATTCGACAATGCTGCGGCATTGCCAGCGCCACTGCCTCCCCATGCCAAAATCACAGCCCACTTAGGGCCCAATTACCCAATTTGCTTCTTACTACTTACTACGAGCCGACTTTCCACCAAACATCATTCCAATGTCCTTGGAAGCTGGTGGATCTTTTCGTTTCTTTTCCTTCTTGTCATTCTTGTCCGACTTGTCCTTCTTCACTTTGGGCTCTGCCTTCTCTTTCCTCTTCTCTCGGCTTGTCTTTGCAGTCAGCTCTTCATGCTTTCTCTCCTCATGCGCAGCCTCCTGTGTGGGGACCGTGGCTTTCTCTTCAGAGCTCGCTGCCTGGGCAACTTCAGAAGCCCGTCCTGCTGATCCTGCTGAGCCCCACACTTCATCCTCCAACTCGGTGGCATTGTGAACAGATGCGGGTTCGGGCTGTGGCTTGTGGGCCTTCTCAGCTCCTTCATCCCCGTCACCTGCCCCAGCCTCTTCACACTTTTCAACTGGTTGTTTGAGCTCATGCTTTTCCTGTTCCCCCGCTTCTGCGGCTTCTGCTTCTGCTTCCCTCTTGTCCTCCTCCTTCTCCTCAGCTGCATCCTGCTGACCCTCAATCTCCTGAACTGCATCCTGCTTCTCCTCAGCTGCAGCAGCCTCAGTCTGTGGGGTCTGGATCGGGTCAGACGTCTGCACAGCCTCAGTGGAGGGCTGGTCACCTTCAGCTTCTTTGTCTGGAGCTTGCTGCTGAGGCTGTTCCGCAGTTGCACCCTCTGCAGCACCAGCTTCATTGACTTTCACGACTTCATTTGGCTTCTCCATCCCAAAATCTAAAGGCGCTGCCAGCGCCGCTTGCAGTTGCACATTTGTCTGAGTCTCTGCATTCTCTTCTGATCGAGCTCGTCTCAACCTCCTCCGTTTAGGACTTTCTCCAGACTCTGCTACGGGCTGAATCACAAGTGCACCTGCCTGATCTTTTGAGTCATCCGCATCCCCTCTCTCAGAGTCTTCGTCCTCCTCTTTCAAAGCCATTGACAAGAAGGACTGAAGCAGGGGCTTTGTCGGGGCATCTGGAAGAGCTTTAAGCATTATCTCCAAGTAGCCCTTCACTCGAACCTGAGTCGAGCACGTGAACGAAACAAGCAGGACTAAGCTGGGCTAAGCTGCGTTAAACCGTGGAACTCTGCAATCTTGTATTTAAATCCGTGACTTTGGCTTGTTTGATTGACATTACATTGCATTGCTGATTGGTTGAATTGCATTGCTTCTGACTGTTGACCATTGAGTAATCTTGGTATTAAACAATACTAATACTTGCAAATAACAATCTTTGAATATAGTAACTGATGCTTTAACCGTAACCAACGACCGCCCCATCTAATAGCCAGAAACTATAATAACCATAACATCTTTATCATTTTGTGTTGGTCGCCGGTCGCCGGTTGCCGGTTGCCGGCCTGGTCTGACACCAACCGCAGCGCTGCATTGGATTCATCTGGCACATGCCGCCCCAGAAGCCTGAACAAGGCAAGAAATATAAACAAGAAAGATAGAAGTGTTGAAGTGGTGGTATGTAATACCCCAAAAATATGGTGCTTTCATTGGTTTGTCTAATGGTCTAGCGCTAAAGTAGATAAGCAAATGGCTCAACCCATGGCTAATTGATTGACCGGGTGACCGGGTGACCGATTGATCAATAAATCAATTGGTTGACGGTTGATTTAATTGATGGACTAATTGGTCTTTTAATTTTTAATGGTTTCCCTTCAACAAAAAAACAGTTCATGCAGTGTGAGATGGTTCAAACCATTTTGCCCCCTCCCACTTGATAGAGACGTCCACGTCATTGATTGCTTTCTCGACCAACAACGATCCAGCCGGCACGTGGAGAACATCTCCCGTTCGAAGCACTGTAGCAGCGAAGCATTCGAACATAGTCTGATCGGGCACATTTTTGGCTTCAACCTCGCAAAGTAGGGCCTTGAGTTCGTTCATGTTTGTGCTCTTCCACGCTCGGGCGGCTTCAAGCGCTGAAGCAACCAGGATGAGCTTTGTCCCACTTACCTGGCATCCCAACTTGTGTTTCGACATAAACGTGTAACCACTGCCATCATTGCAATGTAGCATCAGTCAAATAATGTCAAGTAACTTACAGTAACTGTAACTTCCCCGGGCCCCAAGGCCCAATCAGGTAAAACAAATTGCCACTTTTGAAATGTTTGTCTGAAAATTGACTTTGACCAGGCACATCCTATATATATGATACATATAATATCAAATGATCATGTATTAATTATGGTCCATGGCCCTGGCCATCGGCCACCACCCATGGTTCAGTCCTTTAGTCAACCCGGCTTTTGGTTGGCCGGCCTGAAGTCGCAGTGTGGGAAGGGCCTGCATATCAATCCCGACGTGCGTGGTTGATTCTGGTGAGCCACTCAGCCAAACACCGTTGAAGAAGTCAAGGGCCTTCGAACCATCGTCCATCGTCTTGCTGGCTTCCAGTAGTTGGTTGTCCTGTTTGGCTTGGCAGCAGCAGGTCTAGATCCGTGAATTTTGCCTCATGAGAGTTATAAGATAAGAGTTCTGTTTTGAGTTCAACTGAGTTCTGGTTCATTCACTGATCAAATAGGCTGGATGAAAGTTGCCATTTGGCCACGGTAATGAATCTACGGATGACCCGCCCGGATGACATGACATGAATTAAACATTAAACACATTTTACATACCAACCAAATCCAAAACATGCTTTGTGAGCTTGCGATGAACTATGTGAATTGAATCTTTGAACTCGGAAAATGTATAGTGAAATTGAGGTTTGATTGAAGCCCCATACTTTAACATGATTTACTTTCTTTTCATCGCTGTTGAGTCCTCCACCAGGCAAAGATCAGCCCAATAGTTTGGAAGGAGGTCAAACATCACATCTCTGGCCCTCTGGCCGATCTCGTCGTGTGGCAGAAAAGCTAGCCTTCTCCTGTCAGCTGACTTCTCTTCGGTAGCTTTGACAATTGTATCTCTGAACTCTTGCAAAGCTTTCTCCAAAGGCTTCTGGCACTGACCATGTTCCACAATGGATTTCAGAACCGCCCGGCCCTTGCGAACCTGAGGATTCATGCCGCTTAGAAAAAAGGAGTCAGAATGACCGGACAACATAACAAGAATCACACAGCACACACATACACCAAATAAAAAATGTTAAGGTCATCAGAAAAATCGTGAAATGTAATATTTTGTTTTATATTTCATTGGGTCGGCCGATGATCCGATGAGCCGACCCATCCGACCCGACCGCTCCGACTGCGCTAGCTTGATTGACTCAACAGCTCAGTCTGGCAGGCTGGCTGGACTAAGTCGACTAAGCCTGAGTCTGAGCCAAGGGGCCACCAATGGCATGTCCGCTCCCAACTCACCCTTCTCCGTGTCATCCTTGGAAATTACAGTCATTGGGCGGGCCTCTGCGATGTGCTTGAAATGCTTGAGCACCTTTGGGTCGCCTTCATCGACGACCTTGGCAAAGTTCACTCTTCCAATCCTGAGGCCGTTTTCAGGGTCCAAGTATGATCAAACAATGGCTTAGAACCAACCAACAAAATGTCACCACTGAACTGCAACCGCATTGAAATTAAAAAAATGTTGCCACAAGTTGATGATCTCTGATGACCCTAGTCTCTAGTGGTTGATGACCAAATCAAAATCATTGGTGACTGCTGGCGACTGGCTGGTACAAACATTGACCAATTCAATCACATATATCATTTATTTATGAATGCTATTCATCAAATGAGCATCATTCAGTCGTGCTGGAGTTTACCATTTGATTTGATGAGATGCCATAAAAATCAAAAAGCATAGATATTGTTACTGAAATCCGATATCCCATCCCGGCGAGAACAAAGTTGAACAAAGCCAAGCCAAGAAATGCCAAGAATCAACGTTCCAAGCCGCTTCTCAGAGCTTACGGTTTTGTTGGCAATGGCCTCCCGGGCCTTCTCCACAGCCTCAGATGTACATCGGATTTGTGGACCACGGATATCTTTTGGTGTTACTTATACGTGTATCATAAGGTTACACTGTTAATGTTACACTGCTAAGGAATGATAATGATAAGGATATTGGATATTGATTTTAAGGATATCAATATTAAAACAAACACCAGTCTTGGAGTCTTGGATTAGGCTCAGACACCTTGACCATGGAGCCGATTTCTTTGACGCATTTCCGCAAAGCTGCTGCAATCGTCTTGGTGTTTCTGGCACCATCACACAGCTTTTTGTAGGCATCAGTGAAGTCGCTGCGGGCAGTGCAATCATCATAGAGATCTTGTCGTGCAAGGTATGTGCAAGCCAAAGGATGCGGCGCAAACTCCAACAGAACTGGATCTTTGGCCACCAAACCTCAACTTGAGCGGCTGAAGTTGGCCCGGCAACCATCTATGTTAATGTCTTGGGTCTTGATTGACACTGGTCATAGTGACACCAGACACCAGAGTAAGATTAAGACCGGAAAGATTAACCGTGTCAGCATGATAGCGATTAGCAGGAGAAGAACAACTGGAACAACTGAACAAGTGAACTAAACACTAAACAATAGACAACATCATAACAAAAACAAACAATGAAAAACATCAATGTATACCGAACTGCTGAGGTTTAGGTTTTAAATCACCGCTCACCCGCCGCCGAGAGCTTGTTTGCTTGACCAAAAATGTTTCGAAATAAAAACATCAATTATCTATTATCTACAAGCGAGATGCTTTCCAATGTTTCTTGGTCCGCTTTGCTAAGCTTGTTGAACTCTTCTGACGATGGGTCAGGCGGGTTGTCGGTACCTCCTGTCGCTGGCACCGGCAAAGAAGAGCCCAAAGCAGCAACCGAAGCAGCCTGACGCTGGCTCAGGGCGTAGAAGGCTTTGAAGACTCCTGCTTGGTCGCCCAGTTGCAAGCTCTTATCCGACAGAATGCGATCCTGCCCCATTGAATGCTGAAAGCAGTTCATGTTAACTCAACATGTGTAAGATGTATCATATTTTGTATCATGGTAATATACAAAACAAAATGGCCAATGGCCAAACGGTCCATGGACAATATGATTCTGATTACGATTGCGATGACGGCCACGGCGATGACGGCGATGACCAATAACCAATAACCAATATCATGGTGGTGAATTTTATTTAAAAGTAACATTGCCCAAGAATCAAGAATACTCGAAAAATAATAAGTAATACTGTCGCAACAACCTCAAACCACAACTGCGGCCACAAAATTTATGTTAACTAGCCACCACTTAATCACTTAATCAACTTAATCACAACGGACCACAAACAAACAAATGCCAAAACGGAGGAACCAAACCCTGGCGCCTCTTTGACACCGTTGGCTACCAATTCCTTGTATTTGGCGTTAAGCGCAGCGTGGGACTCCAAAAAATCCTCAGCGGCATGCTGTGCTTCTTGGTGTGCCTTGATGCAAAGCTCTCGTTGACTTGTCAGCTTCGCTGTGTACTGAGTTCTCAGTAGGGCAACATCCACCAACTTGTCAGGCTTGGCTTTCTTTTTGCCAAGGCTGTTTCTTTTGCTGTTTGCTTTTGCTGATGCCGTTCCCGCACTCCCCGGTTGGACAAACTCGTCATCCAAGAGATGTGCTTCAAGACCACAAGGTGTCTGGTAGATCTCATCATCAACTTTCATGGATACCTTATTCATCCGTTCGAGTTGAGGGGAAGTTGGAATAGATGGGATGGAATTGCATTGCAAAGGCTGCAAAGGTATCAGCTGATCAAAATATAAATGTCATTAGTAATAACTAGAAAATAAGGATGTGAAAAAATGGTAAAAAAAAAAAAGTAATAATAATTATTGTAATTGCAATTTGCACTTAGCCAAAAACTTGCCAATGATTGACCATGTAATGTGGGGTAACAAAGTAATTGAAACTTGTAACAATCAACAATGAGGTGAGGCAGCGAGGCAACTGGCAACTGGCAACTGGCAACTACTGGTCAACAAATCAACGAACTGAAATTTAAATCTGAATCTGAAACAAATGAAACAAACATCAATCGTCAACCAATCAATAATGTTCGCTATGTCGGACCTATGGATCCTAGAACTAGACTAGAACTTGAACACTAGACCCAGACCCAGTTTATCAAGATCTCAAATTGGGATCCGAGATACAAAGCCCTGCAAACGTTTGTTGATCCCCTGCATCACTGCTGCAGTTGGCCGGTCGGATACAAACTGCTTGCTACCAGACTTGCTGGTTGAGCTGTCTTCGTATTTTTCACGGCGCAGTTGTCCAACTTTTACCCATACAGCGTCCTTGAGCTCGGTCGTCCCAGTTCTCTTGTTCTCTATGGGGGTTCTTTCGAACAAGTTCTTGTCGCATATGTCGCCTCAGACCCGCATGGAGCACAATGAACTTAACTTGAAGCAATGTTTGACAACGCCTGAATTGCCAGAACCGGAACCCAAACTGTTCGTACTTTATCATTGCTTGCCTAGATATCCAAGCTCCATTGTTACGCTGCGATGCTATTGATGCTATTTCTTTTTCCCTCATGGCTGAAGTGCGTGAACCTGTGTCTCACAGCGGGCCTCCAAACTCCAAACTCCAAACAGGGTGGGTCGGGTTAAGACAATAAAACAAAATAACATTATAAAAGTTTATAAAATAGAAAAAATAGAAACCAAAACTATACTAGCCAGTTTGGGTCAAGGTTCCTTGAGCCAAAATTGACATATTAAGTTTTGGACAAGTAATGATAGTCTGATTTGACCCGGTAGCGGCCTGATATGGTATCACCCATTCCCAAGTAAAGGATGCCAAAACATTAACACATACCATGTACTCCCGTGGATGCCATGCGTGTTTCCCTTCAACTATGATATCTGTTCACCCAAGGCCTGCCAACCCTGAAACAGTGAGGAACAAATAAAGTCCAGTCACAGTCTCAGTCTACTAAAATCTAAAATTAACCAAGATCAAATCAAACAAAAATAACAAAAATAACAAAAATAACAAACAAACAAACAAACAAACAAACAAACAAACAAACAAACAAACAAACAGACAGACACAGACAGACAGACAGACAAACAAACAACTAACTAAATAAATAAACTTAACTAACTTAACTTAACTAAATCTCTTAACAAACTAAAAAAAATCAAAAAGACTAACAAATCTCACAAATACTAGAACAACAGAAACGCAGTGTCACCGTCACAGGGACGCAAACTGTCACAAACATTCAAACAAACAAACAAACAAACAAACTAACTAACTAACGAACTAACTAGCCAACTAGCTAACTAGCAGACTAGTTGACTAGCAAACTAGCATACTAAATAACTAACTTCAAGAAGAGAATCGGTTCCAGGAGTCTAGAGCTTCTTGTGAGGTCAACCGCTCTTGTAGTATTCCTCAGCTTGCTGTCATCGCCATTGCTGTCATGTGCCAAGTGCCAAGTGCCATTCAGCATTGCAACCAAAAATGCAAAGTTGGTTGATGCTGATTGGTTGGTGGTAGTGGGTGGCCCCTGGCCCCTGGGTGGCTGCTGGCTGGTGGTTCCAGCGTGGCTGCTGTAGGAACAAGTGAGGTGGAGTTGGTGCGGTTATCAATGAATCAATCAATAATCAATGATCAATGAATCAATGATTATCACTGAAGACTGAAGGACCCGGACCGAGGACCGAAGGAAGGAAGTTCTGAGTTCACCAATTTCAGCTTAGTGAAGACAGGGAAGGTGAAAACTGCTGTACTGAAGATTGAAAAACCGGTAACAGAAAGCCAGACTGTAGCCAGGCCTTGTCCTGGTCTGTCTCTTGAATCATCAATCATCAATCAGATTTGCCCACCCGCCATCCGACGATGCAAACACCACCACAAACTTTTGTTTAAAGGAAACACAACAACTATCTATAGATGATAGATGATAGATGATAGATGGTAATAGATGGCATAGTTTTGTTCTCATTTTTTTTATCCCTCCATACTTCTGAAGCTCACCTGCGTCATCGACCCAAACCAGTCATTTTTGTCCTTGAGTTTCAAAGCTTCTGCAACGCTATGACCACTTGGCAAACAAATGCTATGGCTTCCGCTGCCTGCTGATTGCTGCACTTCACAGCCAAAATCCCCCGCATGCTAAGAAGTTCTGCATGCGCAATTGTTGCCTCAAACCGTTGGCGTTACCTGACGGGCCCGTTTGGCGCCACCCTCCCCATGGTCGTCTCGGTCTCGATTGGTGATCGCTGCTGTCCTCCTCTCCAGATGGTCCCGAGCTGACGTGATCATCGCTTTGAAATCCTCAATCACCGGGCAGGTCAACTTGATTCCTCGGCTAGCACGGCAAGTCAAGGAGAACTGAACAGAAACTACTGTCCAGTTGAGGTGTCAGGTTTGACATTTTGACAAAACATATTATCATTACTAAACAATTTTCTGTATCTATTATCAAGTCATCAAGTTCATGATTCAACTAATTACAAGTGGGGATTAATGATAAGTACTGATTTCTGCCTCAGGATCATGATGATGATAGTGATGATGATGATGATGATGATGATGATCATGATGATGATGATCATGATGATGATGATGATGATGATGATGATGAGTAATGTAGTAATGATCATTGATGGCTGATGGATGATGAATATTGTTATTCTTGTTATGTTTGCCATTGTTCATTATCACGTAAGGACAATGTGAGGCCATGAGTTGATTGAGTTGATTGCTTTCGTGACTGAAATGCCCGAGCAATTCAAAAATGTAACAATGTCTCTTGACAAGAAAACCAAGAACAAAACATCCAAACAATAAGAACCAAAACAGGCTAGGGACTTTGCGTAAGAAGGTGAAGTTGCGACAATGCTTGAAACATCCTTCCCAGCTTGATCTGGTCGGGTGCTTGCATGTTGACGAACTGCATCAGCATAGCCGCATCATATGGAAACCTGACATCGAAGAGAGCCGATTCCTCCAGGTTGAAGTAATCGGGTGGAAAGCGATTGGCGTACAATTGCATAAGCTCGTCATCTTGAACTGTGAGCAGGACATCCAACAATTTGCCGCCAATCCCAACGCACATTGCCCTGACACCAGCGGCGCCGCAGCGCCGCAGCGCCAGCCGCCAGAGCGGAAGTAAAAACAATCACAACATATCACAACGCTGCTGACTACCGTCTGACTACCGACTACCCACTAAAGTCAGCACCAACAAGTGAAAACAATATGCATGGCATGGATCGTTGATCAACAGATCATTCCAACCAACCAACTCACTCAACTACCCAAAACTGAAAGATGTGTTTACTAAGTGTATCAGCTATCGAACAGTAAGCAGTAAGGGTTGGAAAAAACAAACATAACTTGACTATGTTTAATGTTTATTACTGCTCTACGTTAGGATAAGCCGTATCCGTATCTTATTTTTGTCTACTCTGACACTACGCTACAATAGGACAGTCCAGTCCTCAGTCCAGTAGTGAGTCCAGTCCGTCCATTATTGTCCATGACAAAACCAAAACTCATCATTATTAATTGTTCATAATTTATTTTTCGGTCTTTTAAGAACAGATTTGTCAAACTCCCAAAGGTAATCAATAACCATGTTAACTTTGTTATGGAACCCTTACCTAGCCTTAGCCTAGTTGTCTTTTTTGTTTCACAGACCAGTCATGCCTGAACTGCCTCAATGGCACCGGAAGAAGCGATCGGTCACCATCACCTGACCCAGGGATACTCAGCTCAGTTATCATGATTGAAAGTTGAAGTTGAAATCTGATAATCAATCAATGAACTATGAACCATAAGAATCAGACCAGAAGAAGAAGAAGCCAGTCGGAACCGGAACCACCACTATGTGAAATCACACCCCGAAAAAACAAGGCGACAACTCAACTAAAGTTACATCTGTGAAACCCAGCCTGCTTGGTGAAACCCATCAATGGCTGTCACCAATCCTGCAAACTGCTCCCTGGTGAGATACATGAGCCTGAGTTGATTCTTCGGATCCACGAATGATTCCAAATCAATTTCAAGGGCATTGAAGATGCTCCTTGAGGCCCGCTGACGCCATAGTGGCCAGTCTTGAATTGCTTCAGGCTGAGACTCCGTAGTACCAGTAGGATTGGCCATGTGATGGTTGATGGAACTGGTCTGGCTATCGAACTGGTCCGTATCACTATCCTGAAAAACCTTGATTAAGAATGGCCACGAGGGACAAGTGGGAAAAGCTGAGCCGGGCAGTTAAGCACTCACTGAGTTCTTTGATTCAACCTCCTTGATTGAATCTAAGCGCAGTGCAGTGAATTGAATATAAAGGTTTGATAAACCGAAATGTGTGATTTGATAATCATTATCAGATTCATTGAATTGATTGGTGTGGTCAAAGAACAAATTAACGTAACAATAACAACAAAGACAAATGCAAATGCTATCATCATCAAAGTTATCAAAGGAAATGAAACATGTAATCTATTCCCAAAGTGGTCTGACAACTGACCACCGTTTACATTTTAGCTGGTTGAGATTGGTTAGTGTGTCAGGGTGTCTGTGTGGATGAAAATGATTAAAATTGTTAAAGCCGCCGCAGCTAAAACTAGAGATCTAGATAGCCAATGATCACCACTAACTCCCACCCTGAACCATCCAAAATCCAGGTCAAAGGGTCGCGATAATACGGCCATGTCATCAGGTCATAGTCTGCTTTCTGACGCAATCCACGGGATTGCTTGTAGCTTTCTTTGTATGTGGCAAGATTGAATGGTGCAGACTTCCGAAGGTATCCTCCGGAGGACGCGCTCTTGTCACTTGAAACATCTGCCAAAATTTTCCTGATCTGCTGCGCCGCTGCTCGCTGCAACTTACAACTTACAACTGTCAACTGTGCAAAATTAAAAGAAATACCAACACCAACATATCCATGTCCATATCATATTAGTAAGAAAGATTCACAATAATCATTGATGCATTTGATTGGTTCCGGATCTTGATATTGCTTATCTCGCGTCGTATTCGTATTACCGTATCCACATTTCATTCCTTCAGATTACAAATGTCAATTACAACTCAGACTCGGAAATGGCATGAGTACACAAAATGACAACATGTGATTGTCATTGGGGGCTGGCGCTGGCGCTGGAGAAGACTATTTGGCCAAATGAATGTTTCAAACAAACAAACACATGTTCAAATGCTCAAAATTCAGAAACTAAACATGTGGAAAAAAAACATTTGCTGGCACAGGTGAGTAGCCGGTATTGATCGGGATCCACGATTCTCAAATTTTGAAACCATGCTTTGATCTCGGGGTTGTCCGACTTGCGTATGACCGATCTGTAGTCGGATGAGCATTTGAAACAATGCCCCTCCAACCGGTACTTCCCTTGGGTTTCTGTTGTCACCGTAAACTCCTTCTGGCAGACCACCGTGCCTCAGAGTGGAGAAGGCAGCTTGCGGTGGACACTGGAAAGTTCACACAATAATAATTGAAGGGTAAACAACATTGAACAATTGGGTTAACATCAGTCACAAACTAATAAGAAACCCATTGGTGAAAATAATAATGGTAATAGTAATGATAATAAATGGCATACCCAGAAAACTCTTGTGTCATAAATGACATGCAACAATGGTAGCAACCATGGCACGGACCGTAGCAGACCGTAGCCTGTAGCCTGTCCTGTGGGATGACTTCGAATCAAATCGGTTTCATATCAACATACCTGCTTAGATTAGGTTGGTTATTCAGGTTTGCGTCGCATGGGGAAGGCCCACCATTATATGTCAAGTGTGTCAAGTGTCACATTGTCAAGTGATAATAGATAATAAGTGAGTCATAAAAACAAAGATCCAAAACATCAACGAATCAAGAATGTCAAGAGTCAGGAATCGATGGTATTTCAACCAATAATAGTAATCACCAATGATTCGTGAGGACCGGGACTAGGCACTAAGCCCGCCACATCTTCTTCAATCAAGCAGTGAAGCAGCTAAAGAAGAAATCAACACCAGCTGAACCGATACATTGTTTAATGCAAGGTTATAAGTTTTGCCCAAGCACATGTCAACTTGGTGCCAACTTCGGCTGAAGCAGCTTCTGCTGGCTCGCCAGCACCACTAGAGGCCACATTTCGCGGAAGTACTGGCATGGCTCTGGAGAGAATTTCAGGGTTCGCCTCAAATATATGTTACAAGCCGAACAACGACAACTGATGATGGTCGCATCATAAAATGCATCTGTGAAATTCCACATTAAATCATAATGGCGGCGGCGTGCCGGCACCAGCCACAATGATTGCTAGCATGATTCACGCGTTTCTTTTTTGGGTGCTGTCCAACCCACTGGTCACTGGTCGTCACTGACCAAGGTCCCCGGACCACTGACCCCTGACGACCCCTGAGCATACAATGGCCACCAAAGAAATTGATGCTGCTGATCCACCGTATTGGTAATCACGAATTGGTCATCCTAAAACTGCAATTTCCACGCAAACTCTCTCTCTCTCTCTCTCTCTCTCTAGTCTTGGGGCCCAGCCAGTGTTGCTTAATAGGGATAGGGATTATAGGGATCAACTTAACACAACCAAACCACAATATCACTCACTACTCACGACCCAAGAACATCTGCCCAAAAAGTCAACCACTCTACTGGGTTCATAAAGTTGGCCCTGGTTCACAGGAATTGGGTTAGGTTCAGAGAATTGGTTCAGGGTTCAAGGTTTAGGCGCCGGCGCTGGGTCAGAGTTCAGGGTTCAGGCTTGGGTTGGGAGTTTAGGGTTTGAGCTTGGACGAAGAGTCTAACGTCTAGTGTTCAGGCATGTGTTTAAAGTTCAAGGTTTAGGCTGCGGTTAAAAGTTTGAGTTCAAGTTTGGGTTGAAAAAAAGATTAGGGTTCGGGCTTGGGTTAAGCGTTCAGGGTTTAGGCATGCGTAAAGAGTTTAGGGTTTAGGCATGGGTAAAGAGTTTAGGGTTTAGGCTTGGGTTCAGAGTGTAGGGTTTAAGCATAGGTAAAGAGTTTAGGGTTTAGGTATGGGTAAACAGTTTAGGGTTTAGGCATGGGTAAAGAGTTTAGGGTTTAGGCATGCGTAAAGAGTTTAGGGTTTAGGTATGGGTAAACAGTTTAGGGTTTAGGCATGGGTAAAGAGTCTAGGGTTTAGGCATAGGTAAAGAGTTTAGGGTTTAGGTATGGGTAAACAGTTTAGGGTTTAGGTATGGGTAAACAGTTTAGGGTTTAGGCATGGGTAAACAGTTTAGGGTTTAGGCATGGGTAAAGAGTTTAGGGTTTAGGCTTGGGTTCAGAGTTTAGGGTTTAGGCTTGGGTTCAGAGTTTAGGGTTTAGGTATGGGTAAACAGTTTAGGGTTTAGGCATGGGTAAAGAGTTTAGGGTTTAGGCTTGGGTTCAGAGTTTAGGGTTTAGGCTTGGGTTCAGAGTTTAGGGTTTAGGTATGGGTAAACAGTTTAGGGTTTAGGCATGGGTGAAGAGTTTAGGGTTTAGGTTTGGGTTAAGAGTTTGGGCTTTACGGTAATGCTGTATTTGGTGACCACATTGAGACAAC
The DNA here is from genome assembly GCA_009767595.1 of Symbiodinium kawagutii. Taxonomy (NCBI): domain Eukaryota; class Dinophyceae; order Suessiales; family Symbiodiniaceae; genus Symbiodinium; species Symbiodinium kawagutii. The sequence goes on from VSDK01000403.1 coordinate 23,207, forward strand.
ATACATATGATTGGATATGTTGTCTCGATGTCGTCTCTGGAGACAACATTTTGGAAATGTTGTCTCGATGTTGTCTCTGGAGACAACATTTTTGGAAATGTTGTCTCGATGTTGTCGCTGGAGACAACATTTTGGAAATGTTGTCTCGATGTTGTCGCTGGCGACAACATTTTGGAAAGGTTGTCTCGATGTTGTCGCTGGCGACAACATTTTGGAAAGGTTGTCTCGATGTTGTCGCTGGCGACAACATTTTGGAAAGGTTGTCTCGATGTTGTCGCTGGCGACAACATTTTGGAAAGGTTGTCTCGATGTTGTCGCTGGCGACAACATTTTGGAAAGGTTGTCTCGATGTTGTCGCTGGCGACAACATTTTGGAAAGGTTGTCTCGATGTTGTCGCTGGCGACAACATTTTGGAAAGGTTGTCTCGATGTTGTCGCTGGCGACAACATTTTGGAAAGGTTGTCTCGATGTTGTCGCTGGCGACAACATTTTGGAAAGGTTGTCTCGATGTTGTCGCTGGCGACAACATTTTGGAAAGGTTGTCTCGATGTTGTCGCTGGCGACAACATTTTGGAAAGGTTGTCTCGATGTTGTCGCTGGCGACAACATTTTGGAAAGGTTGTCTCGATGTTGTCGCTGGCGACAACATTTTGGAAAGGTTGTCTCGATGTTGTCGCTGGCGACAACATTTTGGAAAGGTTGTCTCGATGTTGTCGCTGGAGACAACATTTTGGAAATGTTGTCTTGATGTTGTCTCTGGAGACAAAATTTTGGAAATGTTGTCTCGATGTTGTCTGTGGAGACAACATTTTGGAAATGTTGTCTCGATGTTGTCTCTGGAGACAACATTTTGGAAATGTTGTCTCGATGTTGTCTCTGGAGACAACATTTGATGTTTTGCGGTGAAATCACTGATCACACATGAAAAAAACAAATGTTGTCTGAATGTTGTCTCTGAACTTGACCTTAAAACATTTGGATGCACCAATTGGCATCAATGCCACAAATTTGTTTTTTGCTTTTGTCAGAACCAACATTGCCTTTGGAAACAAAAAAAACAATCATTCTGGAACTTATCCAATGATTAATCAAATTATGCCCTCGACAAGCAACATTGGGACAACTGGGGGCAAAATTAAGAAGATGGTGTTTCTGGAGGCGCCATTGATCTGTATTTTTGAAAACGTGTTGTCAATGCTGTCTTGGGGGAGGAGAAGTGCGAAAGCATGATATGTTTGATTTCAACTTGTTAAATTTATGTCTTTATGATCACCTTGACCTCTAGAGGCATTAATCCCCAAACAACTCATCAGTATGCATTTGTTTACTAACCACTTGTTTCTGCAAACAATAATGAGATTGTTTGGATACACTAAAGATAAATTGTCAGGTTTGTCGCTAGGGACAACATTGGGACACTGATTAGATCAAGGGATAGTTTAGTAGTTTAGTAATAGTAAGGACAAATCGAAAGTGAAACCTGTCACAACTAACCGTTGGAAAAACAAACAATTACGTAACAAACCACTTCACTAGATTAGACCCCCAAATAGCAGTTCAACAACATATCAATCATATCATGTGCAATTGTTTTCCAACACAAGACACTGATAAAACATATAAATACCAATAACAGTGAATCTGTTTTACTTTTGTCCCACTGTTTCATAATGTGATGTTGTCCACTAGACCGCGTCATTTCGATTTGGATTGATATAGTCTGGGGGTAGCCCAGCCTGGAGACAACTAAACTATGTAGAAAATTTGTTCAGCAACAACCAACTCCCATTGGTATTCCACAATCCCGGATAGCGATTTGAGCAATTGAGCAAGTCAATCGTTCTTTTGTTTCCCCATCCCCAATCCGTCTGCATCGTCTGCCAATGCGATTGCCGGGACTTCTCAGGCCCAACGCACAGCTCAACTAGGGCGCATCCACCCTTCAAAATTCCCAGCCACTTCTGTGGCCGTGTGGTTTCGGCAGCTACTGCAAAGTTTGGCCAGCAGTGATGACACTATCATGATAATAACAGTTGGAGTAGCAGTTGATGGTAAGATACCGACTTGTCAATCTTGGGTTTAGCGAACAAGAACAAAAAGCATCAGTCATGGACGAAGATACCATCATCATAAACATAATTGGTTATTGTTGAACAGTGCACTTGTAAGCCGAGCTACATCATTGGGTTAGTCCGATGGCCCCATGGAAGGAAAACATCACTTCAACTTTGTATAACAATTGCCAAATTGCAGCAACAAATGGTATCATATCAATCCACATCCATCGCAGAACGCTTCACCGGGGTCATTTGGCTAAAAAGAAAGCACAGCATTGCGCTGCTGCACGCTTGCTGAAAACTGTTTCCAGCCAGTCGTCTCCCGGCACTGTTCCTAGGCGGGATGTCTGCTGAAGAGGCAATCATGAATAAAGGTGAGTATGATAATGAACAAAGGTGGGTATGAAATAGTATGGTATGAACTTCATATGAACTTATGAACATTTGTTTCCATCATCAATATCAGAGTATGTAATGTTATGTACCATGTAGAAATGTAGAATGTAGAATGTATAAAATATAAAAGTGTAGAAATAATTTATGGAATGCCAATGCCAAAACATAACCTCAATATGAAATTGTCAAAGTTTGTTCCACCAACCGATGTAATCACTGGTGTATGCTATCATGAGTCGTGGGAAGCTTTCAGCTGATCATTGTGGTAACTTCTCCAATGGGCTAAGGGAGCCAAGTGAGCCCTGAGCCAAGTATCGAAATTGGTCCAAATGAAATAGGGCATTCTCCATCATCGTAGCCAGCACTGACAGCTGCTTCAGAGGTCATTGGAACCCCCTGACAAAGCATCAACTCCTGAAGGTCGCTGGAAAGGAGCTACCTGTTTTGTTTTCAACCTTTTTGATGCTGAATCGCTGAATTAAGATTCACTGGTGGCTAGATAAATCTTATCACATCTTATCATTCCTTGATGTCATTGTTTGAGAAATATAAGTGAACATATGACATTGTGACACCATTGTGACATTGTGACCTGCACCATGAACCAACAAACACTAACACTTCCACATTTCGTAGATCGTTGTTGTAGCGGAAACTTTGTAGCCCTTATCACTACTATCAGAAAACATGTAAATGGTCAGGTCAGTTGACAGCGGGTGGGTCCGCCGGGAAACAGAAACAGCCGCTCCGCAAGACAAAACAAACCAGGCCAACCAAAGTCCTTCCAGGTCATGGGGCGGGATCGAAGAATTCCCCACATATGTGTGGTGCTTGCCAGGACCACTGGTACATAACGACCAAAGTGGTCGAACAGCAACGGGTTTTGATCCAAGTTCGCGGTGATCTCCTTTCTCTGGGCCATGCAATCCTTCACAAACTGCATGTTCTGAAGCTGCCCCAAGTGGACCTTCAGGGCCGCGGTGTCAGTTGAAGACCCCAACTGAAATTGTGATTGCCGATTGACTGCAATGTGGTTAACCAATGATCTAGATCTGTGTGGGCTAATCAGTGAGTTGATCAGCTAATCTATAATCAGTTCAGTTTGTGAGGTTTCAAATGTGCTTCGCTGGACTGAAGTGACTGAAGACTGAAGTTTTCTGATACAAACCAAGCGAAACCGTAGGACTAAGTTCCACCTACATGAAACATGGGAAGCCCCAGAAACCCTGCCACACCAGTGCAGCTGGTGGAAGCAACTCTTCGAACGTGCTGGATGGTGACTTCAAGCGGGTCTCTGCCATGGAGTATCGCAACTCTTCAACCTGTAGCGACAAGGGTTCAGCATCAACGATTCCTCATGGCAGGATGATGTCAAAATTTAGTACGGTGATGTAGGGTGGTCAGTGGTGAGTGATGGTGGGAAGGTGGCGGTAGGGTGCTGAATGTTTCCCTTATCCCTTTGAATTGCCTTGGATGTTATGTTTAAAAAACATGGGTTGCCAACAATCGGAATGAAATCTGAAAACAGCAAGGCTAAGTATACTGAGTTGGCCGCCGCTGATGATGCTTTCATCAATTGTTATTGTTTATAAAGTTTGGCTATTCAATGCTACTCACAACTGATGACCTGGATCTGATAGTCTGACAACTGATCACCTGATAAGAATTTGATCTGCCATGGCCTCATCATCAGCGGCTGTAAAAAATACTTCGGAGCCAAGACTGCAAGTTGTGTACAATTTCCTGATCTCGCTCATGGGTCGCTTCATCTGGTAACTCTTGTGGAGGAGGGCGGCGTATGATCGCCCTCGGCGCACGGGGAATCCGAATAACCCCGGCTCGAGGATGGTTGTGTGAAGCTCGTACGACTCACCAAGGCTGGAAGACAGGGTCGACGTATCGAACTGACGTGTGCACTCGTGCACGAATGCACGCGGTTTCAACCATTTGATGAGTCCCAGCATGCCCCCGAAGGGTTTGGCGAATCGACCCAACAACTGGGACCTGCTAGAGTTCATGCTGCTCCAGTCTTTGCAGACTGACCCAGCAACCACTAGAAGGTTGTGGGTGTCTGCCAAGGATGCCAGCTCAAAACTGCTTTCTACCAACTTCTCCTCACCCGCCCTCTTCACCAAGCATGGGATGTGCTTTGAAAATGAAGCTGGACTATCCAGGACTTTCAGCATCTCTGCAAGAAGCTTTTTTCCAACTGAATCCATTTTCACTTCTGGCTCCGGCTCCATCTCTGCTGTCTCTTCAACAACCTGTCTGTTCTGGTTGTGCACTGAGTCTGCTTTGGTTTCCGACGGTGTGGTCTCGATCTCGGTCTCGGTCTTGGACTTTGCGTTTCGCTTGGGAGCTGCTGTTGCTGCTGCAGGTTTCTTCATGCCCTTGCCCTTGCCATTGCCAACTTTCTTCTTCTTCTTCTGGTCTTTTGACTCCTTCTCTTTGTGAGCTGCCTTCCGACGGGCTTCCTCCACCAAGTTGTCAATCCTGAAGGAAGGAATGACAAAGTTGCAAAGTATTGAACCCCATCTAGTCATGATGCTAAGACTAGTCACTTGTCTCCCTCAATCAAGATTGACGAGCAATGACAATGATATACATACATGGTTTGGGCACAATGCTCAGGTCACATATAAAGCGAACGAATTGCATTAATTGCAATTGCATTAATTGCATTGAGGTATTGGAATCAAATCAGGAAATAAATCATGCAGCGCATAATTGCAACATCAAGTAGAACTTTAGAATCTTAGAATCTTAGAACAAACCAAATTAAACCAAATAATCAAGCCTGGCCAAAAAGAATTCAAATAAGCAAAAATCATTGACATACACTTTTGGTTCTCAACCGAGTCTCGCAGCCCTTGCATCTTCAGAAAGAAAATCTAAGATGTCGGCAACAATGTACGAAGGTGGTTTCTTGTGGCTGCCAAGAACACCTTGACAAACCGGATCAATGTCACACGCTACTGCAAAATTCGGCGGCCTCACTTGAAAGTCCGATTCTGATCCGCCTTGTGCCTTCAGCATTGCTTCACATTGCTTGTGAATCATATCCATGCTCAACTCGCAACCTCCCAAGCCGGAGTAAAGACTCAACACAGTGCAATCATCGATGTTGCGGACCAAGTTCATGAATCCTTCCTTTCCAAAGAAGCCTGGGCCGCACCGTTGGTAAGCAGTGTCAGCACCTATAGGACCTATGGCCTATGACCTATGGTCTTGGCAAGTGGTCAACTTAACTGGGCTCAACCTGACCGAAGATCAAGTTTGCTAGTGCCTGTCAGTGTGTCAGTGAGTCTGAGTCGGAGTGAGTGAGCAACTGACTGACTGACACTGACTAAACTTACTATGATTATGAAAATAAAACTAAACTAACTAACTAACAGTAACTAACAATTGAACAAAAAATCAACCATGAATAGATAATAAATACACCATCACCATCATCAAAGTGTTGACCGTTCATGATTAATGAATGGATCAGTGAACTGGTGAGCAATGAAGAGTGAACAAATTAGTACATATTAAAATTAAAAATCATTAGGGTCTCGGGCCAAACCAACCATTGTATTATCATCAGTTCATTATTTATGATTTCATCTCATTGCATCATCATTGCATCATCATCGCATCATCATCGCATCATCATCATCATCATCATCATCATCATCATCGACTGATGAAAAATCAGTTTCAAGTGATTTTTATTTCGCAATATCGCTCAACCATTCACAGCCAAATCCCAAAGTCAATAAAATCTACAAGCTATCAATGACCAATGAAACATGAAGGTCCATCAATGTTAAGACCCACAATAAATTGCAACATCATCGTCAAACTGAAGGCTGGTTAATGCCAAGAGTCTGTTCACACGGGCAACATGCCGCTCCACGAACCGAAACATGGAAGCAAAGTCTGTGACATCCTCCAAAGCGTCAACTTGCAAAGTGCGAACAGTGCGAACCGAACGAATGGGCGAATCAAAGCTAGGTGAGTCATCGAGGCCTCCATTGGCATCAGCGTTGTCTTGAAAGGAATCATCTAAGTTCTCGAAGACTAACTTCCCGCCCTCATCCGTGGAGTTGGAAGAAGACGTAGAACTTGACCCTGAGCCTGAAGGCGACTGGGTTTCTTCATTGGGTGGCTTCTCTGCTGTTGGTTCTCCTGCGGCATCTTCGGCCAAGTCTTTGGCTTCGTCCCCATCTTCTGTCTTCTCGTCGCGGCTGGAGGAAACCAAGGGAACATGAAAATACTCTGAAATTGAACCCTGCCCTTCTGGAGGTGGTAGTTCAAATGGGTTCGGTTCAGGATCTTTGGGCTTTCCATTTTGGGTCTCTTTGGCCGCACGTCCTTTCCGTGGCCGCCGTGACGCAGCCTTGGCTGATGCCGCTGGTCGCTTACGACTTGCTTTTCCAGGTCCAGGTGTCTTCGCAACACCAGCAACATCGCCTGCAACAGAACAACCAAGGAGCGATGGAAAAAAATGTGATAATGAATATGTTCAAGGTCCCATTAGTTGCCTGTATGCCTGTATGGTTGTGTTGCTTGCTCATTTCTCGTGAGAAAAGAAAAACTTAATGTGGTGTCCATAATTTGGAACCGCTGGGGGCAATGGGTTTGATACATTGATACACCCCATTGCGCAAAGTAAAGTATCCGTTTTTATTAAGTCTTTATCAGCCTTCGCAGTCAGCTTTGTCTTCAGGATGAGCCAGATTCAGATCAGCTGCGTCCTCCTCTTCAACCCCGGTTACCTTGGGACTCTGGGATGAAAGAAAAGCTTCTACAATGAGTCAAGGGGTCTCAGGTCAGTGAAGTGACTTAGTGTCTGAGTGTCTTGCGACTTGTTTGTTTAAAAAAGCAACTGTTGAAATTTGACATATACCAGTACCATATACCGGACCGTGCCAAACCGAATACCGGACCCGGCAACAAAACACAAGTATAAGTATAAGTCTTCATATGAGCCAAAATGCTAAAGACTTATCCTCGGAACCTTCCGCCGAAGAATCTCCTGGAAGATGACCCTTCTTTGATGAAGATGGTGAAGCTGAAGTCGTTGCCCTCGCTGCTTTCTTTGTCTGTGCTTTTGCTTTAGCTTTGGTCTTGGCCCTGGCCGTAGCTTTGGTCTTCGCCATGTTGCTGGCACTTGGCACTGGCTGGGGC